>JAOUZG010031477.1:410871-514812 GCA_026289955.1 Argiope argentata | reverse complement strand
GTGTGTGTGTGTGTATGTATTAAAGCACATCATAATTTAAAGTGGGTAAAATGGTAACTTATTTAGTATGACAAAGGAAATATTTTTGATGTGAGCTGCATTCAATAGAAATCATAGTTAAAATTTTCAAATTCTGCCAGTACTTCAATCATTTATTAAATTAATACAAATAAAATTACTGCAAAAATGCTTTATTATAAAATAACAAAAAATTAACTTAAAAGAATTTTTTTGTTTCTTACAATTTTAAGTTAATAATTTGCAATCTGCTGAAAATGGAATAATTTCTTCAGAAAAATAAATAACAGACGGCAGCTTAAAACAATTAATTAAATCTATATCTATACTTATGTTTGTGTGTGTGTTGGTGCTCTACAGTCCAGATCGTTCGACCTACAACTACCAAATTTGGCATTTGTATATCTTGGAGGCTAGAAATGTGCACTTCAGAGCCTTTTTTTGGAATTTTTAATAAAAGTTTTAATTAATTAAAAAATAAGAGAAATTTCAGCATGTTTAGGCTATAACTTCCTAAAATATTGCAGCACAAAATTAATTTTTGTATCAAGTTTTGAAGCTCAAAAAGTTATCTTTCAATGATACTGATGTTTTGATCTATAAATTGAATTTCTATTTTTAATGAATTTTTAAAAATAGAATTTAATTGTATTTTTCAACAATTTATTTCGTATAAAATAAAATTTTATCTGCGAGAGCATCTCCAAAAATCAGCTTTTAATTATGTGTTCCATCCTATTTACAAAAGCTCTGATTTAAAAATTAATAATTACCGCAAATAAAACCTAGAAAAATGTCATTTTTTATGATCGTTTGCAATACCAACATTAATAACTCAATGAAACACTTAAAATAAATGTAAATAAATTTGATTAAATATTTTAAACAATACTGGCAAAACAAACCTCAAATGTCACGGGTCAGGGGACTTGCTCTCTACCAATAACAAAATGAATATTTTTTGCCCGTAAATTTCGGAGGCCCTAACCAAAACAATATCATGTCTTCTGATGATACTAATTGATCCCCAACGCAGAGATGAGACTAAAGTGTAAGGAAGGAGTGAAAAAGCGTGTAGTAAAAATCATTCAATATTCCGTATTTTGGTGAGTTTTTAAAAAGAAAAACGTCAACATTAGAGAGGAACTCAAAACTTGAAAGAGCATTAGTCACAGAATTTTAGATATGAAAGTGGTAATGAAATGGTATATTTTAAATTCTCCGGATCACCGCTTCACAAAACAAATGAAGACAAAGTAGCAACTGAGTTCTTTTAACCTGATGTACAGTAATAGGATACAATCCACTTTTTCGAATGTGATGTTCCCGTTCAAAAAATACAGATGCCTGAGGGTCACAAATGCAAGCGGTGAAGGAAGTTCCACGAAACTGTTAAAAAAAACTGTTATAAATTGTCGACTATTCCAGAATGCCTGAACTCTCTGGCTTATAGGCCCTAAGCATGATATATATCTATATTTTTAACAGACCGATTTCCAAAATAGTTTAATTGAAAGTAACAATAGGAAATGGCACATTTACATTTGTACTTATAATAAAGCCCAGATGGGTTGTGTCCTCACTCAACAGCCAAGTCTTTCTCCCTGCAGCTACCAAATTTGGCACGAGTGTACTTTGCAGACAGGGAGTGTGCACCTCAGAACGATTTCATTGAATTTTTAATTAGAGTTTTAAATAATTAAAAATGAAATGAATTTTTGGTGTTTTGCCTCTTTAACTTCCGATAATACTACTACACAATATTTTACATCCTATTGAAGCTCAAAAAATAATCTTTTCAATGATACTAATGTTTTAAAGAAGAAATTAATGTTCTCTTTTTAATGAATTTTTTAAAAATAAATCCATTATATTTTTCAACAATATATTTCGGGCAAAATAAAAATAAAATTTAATCTGCACGAGCTCGTTGCTCGTTAATGGGGAAAAAATTAACTTTCATCAACGCATTGCTATCATATTGATGAAAGCTCAAATTAAAAAAATAAGTTAAGTATCATTCCAAATTATATACATAAAAAAGTCAATTTCAGCACTTATCTGTATGAAATAAAACATGATACTTTTGTAAAGTTAATGCAGAGAAGTGTTTTTCATGGTCTTTCACAATACTTATATTAACAACTCAAATAATCCGTTTTACGTAAGACAAATATTTTTTAATGTGTACAAACTGGCTTAACTAATTAGAGCCTACCTGCTAATTTGTAAACCTTGAATAACAGATGTACATCTATTACAAATGGTCTAAATGAAATAAATAACTATATTTTAAATAATTTAAGTCAATAAATGCTGGTGAATAATGATTTTAACATTTTTTGCATACATCCTGTGTCCGGTAAGCTCGTATTTAACAAAATATTCTTAATTCACTTATATTTTAAATAATAAGAATTCTACTCCAATGAATAAGTCAATCACTAAAGTTGACCGACTCATGAAAATTTCAACACTTTTTTTTTTAATAAAAAAGGGGTGATTATGAATAATTTCATCAACCGTTTCAAAGAAGCCCATCAGTTCTCAGAGTTTCTCAAGAGTGGTTAGCCTAGATTATGAAAATTGTGATAGTTTTAATATTGTAATATTCAGAACTTAATAAATAAGCCAGATTTGAAAGAAAGAAATAGAAACATTCATTTATTTAATCATTGGAGAGTCAAGAATAATTTGCAGAATGATTCCTTAAAAGTTCTAAAAATTCATATTTTAGCTTCTGTTCATAATTTTTTGAAACATATTTATAAACCAAAAAAAAAATCCTTTTGAAAAATATCCTTTATATCCTTTTGAAAATAAAACTAAAAATTTAATTTTTGTGAAATAATTCTTTGAAATATTATAAAATATGAAAATCATTCCGTAGTGCACAAGAAACTTCAAAACCGAATGACTCAGCTTTCAGGTCTCATTTTTTTAAAAAAGACATGCCGGAATTCACTAACACACGTCCTTATGTTAATTGTAGTTTCATTATTTCCACTTTAGTTTAAAGCTGAATTTTACGGGCATTATAGAATAAGATATGTATAGTATAAAGAACAGAACGGCTTAATATCTACGTAATAGTATATGTGAATGAAATAATTATCAAAATTTGAAACGTAAAAATATTTTGCTGAAAAGGTTATTGAGAACAAGTTACATAATATATTAATTGAACATTTTAGCGAGATTAACACTTGCGAAACGGATGGAATTGAATAAGATATTTTAAGTCATTATCGACAACGATAACATATTATGTTTCGTTATTGCCTTAAAAGATGTAATTAGAGGAACGCTCTCAAAATGTTGTGAAGGCAAATTTGATTCTGTGGGCAGAAATGCTTAAAGAAAGGACGATAATCTTTCATAATAGGTTCACTTGCATTGAGATGCACACGTGGATCTGGCTTAATGTTACTAAATCAAGTGACATTAATTCTTAGAAGATTTCCACCCATTTATTTGGGATTTTTTTAATGTTTATGGAGTTTCTCTTCGGTTGCCCAATCATTTCACCCCAACAAATAAAAAAAATATTTTGTTGTTCTTTTAACAAATTATTAAATAAAATTTTAGATACCCCCTCCCCTCCCCTCCCCACCCAATTTTTTTTAAAACTTGTATAAATGATTGTTTAGGAATGATTTGTTTCAAAAGAATTTTCTATCTCTAAGTTTATTTGGAACACAAACATTCTCTCACCTTTTCTCTCTCCAGTGGTGAGAGCTGGGACCGTTGGTGGAGGTGGTGTGACCTCCGCTCGTGACTTTCCTCCTGGTAGTCAGGGATGACTCCACGTCAAAGTCGCTGCCGTACTCTTTGGCCGCTTTAGGCAGGGAAAAGAAGGCAGCGTCATCATACAGGTTGACACTCTTGGGCCGTCTGTCCTCTCTGGACATAAATTCATCCGCTCTGCGCCCTTCCTCGCGGATGGAATCTGCCATGGCCGCCCTCATTTTATTTCTCCTGTTGATGACGTTCTGAACTTCGTCATCCAGTTCATATGATGTGGCATCCAGTCGGTTTTCCAAACGGCCGGACCTGCCCTCTGTCCGCGATGTCTGGCGGGACAACGATTCCCTTTTGCCGCCGGTGCCGTCTCCTCCTGGGGTTGGAGAGGACGTGAGGGTTGACCCGGCGAAAGTGGTGAAGGCGAGGTCGGGCCTATCCGACCTCAGCTGCGTCTTGGAAAGCGAGTCGGAGTATCTTTTTTCGATGTCGGACAACGTATCCGAATAAAGCCCCGTGCCGTATCGATAATTATCATTGTAGATAGAGGTGTAGGGCCTGCGCCAGCTGCTGGTTGTGGGTGCCATTCCGCGTTCGCTCGAGAGTGAGGGAGAGAGAATCGGAGGAGAGGAGTTTTGCTTCAACTTGACTTCCACGCCAGGGAATGTTCCGCCTCCTACTCTTGCGACGTAGCGCTTTGCGCCTTTTTTTTTCTTTGCCTCCTGTTCAATTCTCTCTCCCTTTTTTAAAAATCTCGATTTCCTCTTTCGAAGCACGCTCCTTGTTTTCGAACGGAGTGCTACTTGCCCTTTCGAATAGCTTTTATTCACTAACTTTTACGAGCGTCTCTTGTTGAAATTGATCTTGACTTTCAGAGATTATTAAAGCGAATAGAAAATGCCATCTGAAAACTTTAGGGAATTTATTGAAAAGACAAGGTCACTATGGAAATGATACAGAGGCTCCACAGGAAAGTCCCTAATTGGTTTCAAGACATTTTCAAAGAGAAATATTGGTTAAATATTAATAAATATAATCTAAACATTGCAGGTTCATTCAGTTTTACTTTTTACTGGTCGACTTTGGAGGCCAGTCGGTAAGCTACTGCTAATGCTCGCTGAAATTTTCATTTAAATATTTTATGTAATTTGGTCTCTTAATAGCCTCTTCAGCAAAATAATTTTAAGCTTCAAATTTTGATAGCCATATGATTTAAACATACTATTATGAAGCCTTTCCATCATGGTACCGCGTATATCTTTCTCTAATTTTCTATCAGGTCCCTTAAAATTTCAACAATAAATTTAATTGGAAATGATTAAACTGGAATTAATATTAAAAACATTTTTTTTTCTCTAAAACCAAGCATGTTTTTTCGTGTGAGCACTAAAACCGGAATCATTCGGCATTAAAGTTTATCCTTTTTATCTCAAAGAATTATTTATCAAAAATTTCTCGTCATAAAATACTGTTGACAGTTTTTTTTTAAAAAACTTAAATGTTATCAATAATAATAATTTTTTTTTGCATGGGTCTCTAAATATACTTCAAAAGATTATGAAGTCTAACTTTTATACAGTCCCTTGGTCTTAAAGAAGGAAATTCCTCGAAAATTTTTGACACTAACTTTTAAATAAATAAGCATTTTTATCTTCTATTACCAAGTTTGGCCGATTTATCAAATTTCGAATATTACAACTTTAGAACGATCAATATTTTCTTAATCTTTGGTCAATTATATTGTAAGAAACCCTGGGAGTTGATTATCGCATTCTCTTTAAGGTAATAGATGAAATAGCCTAAAATTGCCTGTTCTTTTGGGAAAAGTGGTGTTCAAATTTTTTCATAAATCTCTTGGTTTTAGTTATTGATTTAGCTAATTGGAATTCAAATCTTTTTATTAAAAATTCGTTATTTCTCAGAGCATTTATTGACTCAAGCTGCATAAAATATAATTATTTATGATATTTAATAATAATAATTTAATAAATTAATTATTATTAATAATAATTTAATAAATCCATTATTAATTAAATTATTATTATTATTTAATAAATTAGTTGTCGGAAGAAAACTTCTCGTATTCAGTTTTTAAAGAAAATTTCACCTTTCTTTCACAACAAACACGAGCTGAACATTAGAACTTCCCGTATTTAGTTTTCTCTAAGAGTCAATCTTTCAATTTGAGTTTTTGTTTGCGTGTCAGCAACGCGCCGATAAAAGTTGCTTTTTTACCGCACACCCATAACACGCTCCTGCAGGTTAAATTTTGTTTTCGATCTGTGTAAAAAAAAAATGTGGCGAAATATAATTAAAAATGTTTTTAAAAATAATGAAAAATAAGAGCTTTTTTATAATTTATAGGTAAAAACATTGATATCATTGAAAAGGTTATTATTATTAATTTTAAGATCATATAAAAACTAATTTTATGTTTGAAAATTATTTTTAAAACATACCAGATTTTCGCATAATATTTAATTGATGAAAATGATAGTTAAAATCCCAATAATATCACTTCGAGGGGCATATTTTCAGCCTCGAAAGTCTCTCTGTGCCAAGTTTAGTAGCTCTAGGTCAAACTATCTGACCTTTAGAATGCCAGCACATACACGCGCGTCTTTATTATAAGATAAATAAAGATTTAGAGTATGACCTTATTATTTGTTTAAGAATTTGAACATCTCTATCTTCGGTAAACTTCTACCATTACTAGTGGATGCTTTTCGTCAAGCATATGATGAAACACAAAATTCTGGATTTTCTTATCGCCGAAAACATTCTGATTTTCATTATATAGAGTAAGAAGAAAACATATGCATTTATACTTTCATGTAATGAATGTCTGAATTCAGGAATGACTTAATAATCCTTTTATTCCGTATTTAATATTCTGATTGCGTTATCAAATTGAATCCTCAGATGTTTTAAAATTAAAAGTGTCGCAATTAACGAACATCTTTACGTATTATTACTCATGAAAATGTAGTATCCATGCGAGAGAATATGTAGATTATAATGTGCTACCTGCAGATATGTGTTGATAAGTTTAGAAATTTCGAATTAAGTGACCTTTTTAAATATTTTCCCTTAAAAATGACAAATTTCTAGCGTTAAGCAAAACAGTCATCAATCGGATTGGTTTTAATGTCACGTTTAACTGTTATCAGTCTATCAGTTTTTATTTTAAAACTTCTTTCAATTATCCAAACTTTTTAAAATCTATTTAGATCCACGAGCATTGTTGGAAATGTTAATTTTTTAACTTTCCTATGAAAGCAATCCATCCGACAAAAATACCTTCCAAGTTTTGTAACGTTGTTTCAAACATATTCATTAAAAATGCAATTTGTGACTGAAAGGGTTCCGTTATTATTTGATATTAAATTATCTAAAGCTTTTGTCTTAAGCAAGCCAAATGTGAATTTATTTCAAGTCATAAATCGAAAAATATATTTAAACAAATAATTGAATGCCAATTTATTATTTGAATAGTGTGGGGTTAGCAGAGATGAAACCAGCATGTAAACATAAGTGGTGATGAGCTTTAAGAACGGCCGTGCCAGATTAAACTGAAGAATGGAAATGAATCGAAGCGGCCTCGAAATAAAATAAAGGGGAGGAGTGTCAGTATGATGTTGATAAAATGGCACAATAGAAGGCCATCAGGAGATACTGAAACTAAAAAACATCACTAATAGTATTTATAATGATGAATAATTAGTTTAAAAGGGGATTTATTATTGCAATAGCTTTGCAGATTATTAAATAAAAGGCAAGTCATATCCCTGTCTTCTCGACCCACCCGAAGGCACACGGATAAAGAAAACTGAATGACCGAACCACCGCAACACCAATATTGGTGGGAGCTGTGACTGAGTACTAAGGATCATCACCGGCCACGGTACAACCCTTTCCGAAGGAAGAACGTCTCATCGATAGGAAGGCCCCCTATTTATGTATATTCTAGGGTGGTGAGATTCAACTACCATACCTGAAGCATCTCATTCTCTTTTCTGGGTGCTCCCTCAGGAGAAGTTCAATAAAAGATTAGCAAGACAAGTGCCAATCAAGTACTGGTCGGTTGTTGCTAGGTATGCTTACTTAGACACAATGAGACGGATGAATAGGTAGCTGGGCTCATAGCTCATGACAGACATCATAACATTCATGAGCGATGTTCCCGCTTTCTCTCCTTTACACCCCAACGGCAGAATGAACAATTAAAAAAAAAACTCACCTTCGAATTAAATCTACAATATCTCTATGCGTTTTAAGTGGAAACTGAGTATATTTATACCTGAAACTGAGTATATTTGTTTAAATAGGAATCAGTATTAATGGATCAACCATTGATAACTATTTTTCTTAGTTTTGTCATTCATTGTACATTTAACGACAGCTTGATCACTTGTACTGATTAAGGGTATAATGGGCGATAAATGAGAAAAATCTATTAAAACTGCAAATTCTTTAATTTTATCTTTTATTAATAGATATTATAGGTCATGGATTGCAAAAAGAATTTTTTTTCGATATCGTTATTAGTTTGCTTAATATTGAAGTTTTTGTAGTATATTAGAATGTATATAGAGTGATTGTAACATTAGTATGTAATTCCCTTTTGTTTACATTTAGGCAGCAAAAGTGTGACAAGTTTCGTTTTTATACATAAGAATACTATAAATTTGCATATATTTTATAAATGACATGAATTATTTTAATGAAATTGTACATTTAAGTTGTTTTAATTAATTCTACATTCTCTATGAATCATTTAAATAGCTCTCAGTTTTTTCCGAAATGATCTTTTACTATACCAGTCAAATTTTAAAATACTAGATACTTCTGCCAAGTACTAGATACTTCTTTTCTGCCATGCCGTATAAGCATATAATGACATAAATTTGAACGAATATCATCAGTCATGAATCTATGAAATTTTTATTGAAGAATTTTAGCAATATTATTACAATGATTTTCAAAGTTTTCTTCAATAAATATCAAGCAATTAAAGTTTTCATGTAAAATTTGTTTCTCAAAAAAAAGTTAAGCATGCAAAATATTGTGCACATTTAAAATATCTATATTAAAAGTATACAAAATAGATATTTATTTTATTCTAATACTCTTGGAATAAAGTGAAATTTTATACTATTGTAACACATTTTTTTTTCATTTTTTTATCAAAACAATTCTAAAAGATACTGATGTAAATTTTGATGAACAAAACTTTTTACAGCATTATAATGATGTAATAAAACTACCATTTCAAAGCTATATTTCAGGAAACAAATCTCCATTGTACCCTTCAATAATGCACTTATACACTGAAGTGACAAAAGTCATGGGATGACTGTTAATATCGTGTCGGTCCTCCTTTTGCCCGGCGAAGTGCAACAACTCGATGTGTCATGGAGTTCAAGTCGTTGGAAGTTCTCTGCAGGAATATTGAGCCATGCTGTCTGTATAGACGTCCATAATTGTGAAAGTGTGGATGGTGCAGGAGTTTGGGCATGGACCTTTCGATGATGTCCCATAAATGCTCGATGGGATTCATATCGGGCAATCTAGGTGGCCAGATCATGCGCTGGAATTGTCCGGAATGTTCTTCAAACCAATCGCGAACAGTTCTGGCCCGGTGACATGGCGCATTGTCATCCATAAAAATCCCATCGTTTTGTGGGTACGTGAAGTCCATGAATGGCTGCAAGTGATCTGCAAGCAGCTGAACATAACCATTTCCAGTCAATGATCGGTTCAGTTGCACCAGAGGACCGAGTCCATGCCATGTAAAAACAGCCCACACCATTATGCAGCCACCACCAGCTTGAACAGTGCCTTGCTGACAGTTTGGGTCCATGGCTTCGTGGGGTCTGCGCCACACTCGAACTCTACCATCAGCTCGTAACAACTGAAATCGTGACTCATCTGACCACGCCACGGTTTTCTACTGGTCTAGGGACCAGTCGATATGCTCACGAGCCCAGGAGAATCGCTGCAGGCGATGTCGCGCTGTCACTAAAGGCACTCGAGTCGGTCTTCTGCTGTCATAGCCCAAGGAAGACAAATTTCCCCGCACAGTCCTATCGAACACGTCCTTCGGACGTCCCACATTGATTCCTGCAGTTATTTGACGAAGTGTTGCGTGTCTATTAACATTGACCATTCTACACAGACGTCGGCGGTCTCGGTCGTTAAGTGCAGGTGGTCGCCCACTGCGCTGTGCATGATGGGATGGGATGCCTGAAATTTCATACTCTCGGCACACTCTTGATACTGTGGATCTCGGAATGTTGAATTCACTAACGATATCCGCAATGGAATGACCCATGCGTCTAACACCAACTAACATTCCACGTTCAAAGTCTGTTAATTCTCGTCGTGCCGCCATAAATCACGAAAAACCTGTTCACATGAATAACTTGAACACAAATGAAAGCTCTGGAAAACGAACTGCGCATTTATACTTTTTCGCTGCGATACTACTGCCATCTGTATATTTGCATATTGCTATCCCATGACTTTTGTCACTTCAGTGTATGTGAATGTAGATAATATTTTGAAATGACTATACTCCTATTTTTAAAGTTTACAGTCATTCAGGTCTTTTATTTCAGTCTGTACAGTTCAGCAATAAGGCATATATAATAAACTTTTTTATTAATGCAGACACAAATGAGGCCTTCAAATATTTTCTTTATTCTAAAATATATGTATTCTTTGTAATCGAAAATGCTCATATTCGATTACAAAAAAAAGTATGCCATGATAAAAACTAGTAATATTCGAATTCAAACATTTATTCAAAATAGTTATTTTTTAAATTTTAAGAGACAAGTCCTTCCTGAGCATGAAAAGGATTGGAATCTGTTCATGCTCGGGAAAGGAGTGACGTCACTTTGTGCTGAGATCGCACACTTTTTTGATATATTCACCAACGAGATTCGGCACAACTTCAGATAATGTGAGATATGTATGTTCACGATTGTGATTCCAAGTGAAAGGATTCCAATATAAATACAGTATTCCCCCGAACAAGTGAAATAACATTATAAGTGAAACAGTATAAGTAACAGTATAAGTGAAATAACATTATGTAATAAGAGCTATTTGTGTAGCCCTTTCTTTTCTTATTTTCCTGTAGCAGCAAGATTGAAAAGTGATGACCGACATTAATGAAGTAAAGAAAAATAGGGCGTTGTCTCGAATGATCGATGAAGAGAAACGGCATCATCCCCTGAAAATATAAGAACTTTCAAGTTAGAGACACATCGAGATCTCTAACTTTATCCGTTTAGTTCAATTTAAACTTTTGTAAGTCATTCAAGCCCCTTCATTCTAAACCTTCTAATATCATATGGTTGCCCAGAATTTTTTAATAATCTTAGGTGAAGAAGGTAATTTTAAACAGCTCTTTAGATTTGATAATTTCTGAAATAAAACAGCGTGCAAGGGAGCACACCTTTCTCTTCATGGATCGATCGGAAGAGTTCCAATATTCTCAAAAGATGAGGTCGTTTGAAATCTCCGATTCGTAGAGCGCTTAAAATTATCCGTAAAATTAAGACGTACCCTCGACACCTTAATCTCGTAACTCAGTTGTAACTGTAGTGATTTTTAATAAAGTTGGCGACAGTTCTGTGTATTGGATTCTTTTTAATCCTCGTTGGAGTCCTTGAACGGCGGTGAAATCGAAATCTCGCCATCAGCCCACACGCCTCGAACATTTCGACAGAAATAGAACTCTCTCCTTCCTTGCTAGTAACGATGGCACGAAATAAAAATAACGACAAAGAAGTTTTTCTTTTATTGTAATAGGGTAGGCTTGTTTTGGCTGAATAATAGTGTTTTGTTTCTATCGAAAGATCAGTTTGCTCAACAACTATTATAAACAGGCACAAGAAATTTTCAATGAATTCAAAAACTTGGCGAATAGAAGATTACTAATAAATCAAATATAGTTATAATTATTTGCAGAAACTAGTTAACCAATGGTTAAAATTTCTTTGAAACCAGAAATAAGAAGTAACAATTTCCATTATTAGTTCTTATATGAATTCTCTTTATAATTTAATAACTCATTATTTATGAATTGCCTTAAGTTAAAATTTTATACTAATCGAAGCTAAATCTTTTAATGTATATTTTTAAGTTTGAAATGCAGTAATAAAAAGAATAAAAATTTTGAACAATTTCTTCTTATATATATTGCATTACAGGAAGTTAAAAAAAATAGGATAGCAAGTGATAGGATATATTACTTGCTAGAATAATTAATTCCATAAAATAAAAGATTAGTTAGATTTTTAGAGAAGATGCAAGCTCCTTTCTGTAAAACTTAAACTAATCTCCAACACTGTTAATCATAACAAAACAAAAATTTTGACTTAAAAATAATTTGAATATCTTTGAGATCCTTAATATATTTGGCTTCAAAGATGTTCAAAAAACAGGGTTGCCCCCCCCTCTAAAGTTGTGTGTGGGTGAGAGAGAAAGCAAAAAATTACTATAAGACAGGCCAGAAACATCAATTTTTGCCACAGAATATTTATTTGCCAGTAAAGTCAAACCCAACCTTCAATGGTAATACAGTAACAAGATGGCAAATCTTTACTTATAATAAAGCACAGTGTGTGTGTGTGTGTGTGTGTGTGTGTGTGTGTGTGTGTGTGTGTGTGTGTGTGTGTGTGTGTGTATCTGTTGGCGCTGTACAGGCCAGACCGTCCGACCTACAGCTACCAAATTTGGTACATGCATACCTTGGGGGTCGGGAATGTGCACCTCGGAGCCCTTTTTTGAATTTTTAATTAAAATTTGAATTAATTAAAAAGAAGCGAAATTTTGAAGTTTTTTCACTATAACTTCCAAAAATATAACTGCAGAAAATTGATTTTTGCATCAAGTTAAAGCTTAACAAATTAGCTTTTGAATGATGCTGATGTTTTACATATAAATTAAAACTCCATTTTTAATGAATTTTTAAACACTTGATTTAATCGTATTTTTCAACAATTTATTTCGCATAAAATAAAAATAAAATTTTATCTTCACGAGGATCTCAAAAAAAATCAGCTTTTAATAAAATAATGCCATTACAATTTCAGAATTTCTGATTTTTTTTAAAAAAGTTAATTACTTCCAAAAATAAAACAAAAAAATATAATTTGCCCCACGTGATTATATGAAATGAAATAAATAGGAAATGTGATATTTTTAAAACCATAAATGCAAGAGAAAAATTTTCTTGATTGTTTGCATTTTTTCTTGAAAACGTTTTGCAATAAAACGTTTTCTGTGATATTTCATGATACATATATTAATAATTCAATTAAACAGTTTTATTTAAGGCAAATATGGCTTAACATCTACAAGGCATCTTCTGTATTCGGAGCCCAACATCTAATTTCTTAACTTTTTGTGATAGACATACATCTCTTTAAAAATGTTGATGAATTACGACTTATAAATTTTTACATTTATCATCTGCTCTGTGAATCAGATTTAACAATCGATCTACGAAAATTTCAATATAACTATTTGATAAAAACTGGCAAATTTTAGATCGCTTTATCAAGATTTCAAAGAAGCCAATCAGGGTTACTGATTGATTCTATGATTGTTCTAAACTTGAAATATTCAGAACTGAATAAATCGGCCAGATTTGATCGCAGAAGATAGAAATGTTTATTTAATTATTTAGAAGTGGAAATATTAAGAATATTTTACAGAATATGAATCTATAAGACCAAAGGACTTTAAGCCATAATTTTTTGAAATATATTTATAAACCTAAAAAAATGTTATTATTGAGAGCATTTATATAATCTAAAAATAAAATTAAAAACTGAATGTTTCATTTAATCTGTGGAATGTTTGCTGAATAATTCCTTGAGATATTATAAATTATAAAAAATTGTAACGTTTCAATTTCTGTAGTGAACATAAAACTTCAACGTCGGACCACTCAGCATTCAGTTCTTAGTTTTATTTAAAGATATGCTTGGATTGAGTACAGAAGTCTTTATTTTAATTGAAGTTTCCTCATTTCCACTTTAATTTAAAACTGAATTTTACGTAAAAAATCAGAGAGAGTTGCGGAGATCTAAGATCAGGACTGCTTAAGGCCTACATAATAGTATAAGTGAATTATATGACTATCGAAATTTGTTTAAAAATATTATTTCCTGAAAACCTTATTATGAGACCAAGTTATATATATAAAAAAATTGATTGAATCTTTTAGTCGGCATTAATACTGGCGAACCGACTGGTCGCCAAAGGCGGCTAGTAAATAAATAATATAAATTTTGGGTGCATCTGAAAATTACAGAAGCAGAACTGTCGTCAACTTCATGGTAGTATTCAAGCTTCATGGTAGTATCTAGGACAAAATCCCATGGATGTCTGATGCCGGCAATCCCCAAAGCACCATGCGTGGGTGGGAATGGCACTTTGTAGCACTTCCACTGTCCATCTTCACATTGTATAAATTCCTTCTTCATCACAGACGCATCACATATTTCCCTAGCGGTGACTTTTGGAATTAATTTTTTTTTTCGTGGAATCCTTTGTCCCCCGTCTTGTTTAATCTTCCTACAAAATGCGCCGTTTTTCTCACAAATAAATCGCGCTACAGAACACTGTCAGCACTGTCAGTTTAATTAGGGCCAACCTGCATATAATATCTTTTTGCGGTGCAGATTTGTTTACTTTCCAAGAAATTTGAAAAAAGAAAATTTAAAACGCAAGTTATCTCAAGAGAAATTTGAAGCAAAAAAAAATATTCTTGATTAATTCATAAAAAGGGCAGAATCAGTTCCAGATCCGATTCTGTGTAATCCAAGTTTTCTCACGAAACTTCCACATTCATTTGAATGTTGATAACATCTAAAGTATAGTTTGAATGAATAAAATTAGCGTCAAATTTTGAAATAATGCGCTAGTGTTTTAAAACTTATCTGGTCATCTCGAAATAATATTTTTCCTTTCCTTGGATTTCGAATTCAAGTCAAATAGAATCAGTACCTCACCTGAAGTGACATTTGAGCGTCATTAAGATGCTATTTCATAAGAGAGACCCTCTCGTTCCATACATGAATGAACGCTCAAGTCAATGGCTCATTTATTTACGAGCAACTCTGGGCAAACCATGAATTTTTACTATAATAAGATTTTTAGTCCCTGACCCAAGAACTGCAACCTAATATAATCGCACCCCCTCTCGCATTGAGTTATAATGGGAGGGTTCTTTTTTTCCCGAGCAGTCTGCAATGAATTCTAAATTTAAAGCGGCGAGGCGTATTTGATATTTATTAATCGAACAGGAAGTGATTCGGTGCCCTGCAAATTTTACACATAAATAAGATAACTCAAAATCAAGGATTGAGATGGTCTGGTGATAAGGTTTCCGTTTTGGAACTGGAATATTTCAGGTTCTATGGCTGATACATCCGAAGAACCGTTGTGTAAGCGAGTCTGGTTGGTGTTAAATCTGTCGGAACAAAGCGCCTCCTGTTGGTGTGGTGTTATAGTTTTATTAGGGGTTGCCAACCCAGGTGTCGTCCTCGTCATCTGACCGTGGATTAAAATTCCAAGTTAGGCCCCAAAATAGTTCCAGTATTGCTTTAATTCGGGACGTTAATATAACTCATATAAACGTATTGAATTATTTTTTAATTAATTTTTGCGTTCAAATTTTCAAAGCACAATCCACGATTTGTGTGATTCATTTACCCTCGAATGCATACATTCAATTCTAAGGGTGAGAAGTTACTCTATCCAGTCCAGAGAAAGGAAAAATTCTTTTTTAATATTCAAAGATTGGGCGTTAAAAGATAACAACATGTTTATTGTAAATTCACGTACTAGAAATTATTTTCAGTTTCAGAGAAAAGTCGGGAGTGCTGAAGTTTTCTTGCTCCCTCCTTTTGCGATTTAAAGAAAGATGCAGGTCAGTGAGAGCATTGGTTGTGTCTTGACGATATATTACTGGAAAACATTTCAAGCTATTTTAGAATCTTCTAGAAGGCCTTCCGAATGTTAGGGGATCGAGAATTTACCGCAAAACGTCCATAAATATGTATGAAGTATCATTTCTTCTTAAAAAAGGGGGAAACAAAAGGGCAAAAGTTTGATTTATTCTGTGACGTTCCCATTTTCTCGTAAAAGTAGGATACATAACGAGAGAATTCCAAGGAAAAAACTTCCGCTTCATTCGTGGGCTTTTTATCTTATTCTACGATCTTCCTGGAGATGCACAGTTCGCTGTGGCGGGGGAAAAACAATATTCTGTCATCGCCCTGGTGATCAAGGCGGGAATTGCCCGAGGTTCATAATTCGGTTCGGCTTATTTCATTATCTGATAAATGATATCAGAGAGAGAGAGAGAGGAACCGAAGCAGATTAATTTGTAGATGACGGATTCGCAGTTGCACGTAAAAATAGCCAACGAATTAGTTGCGATTTACGGTGAAGCCCTTGCTTCAAGAATGATAAAAACATTGACAGCTTCAAACGACATCTCTTGAAAGGGAGCATTACATTAGCACCTCTGAATCTAAGCAGGGACGATAACAAAATTAAGATTTCCCATGATAGCAAGGAACTATCATGTTCATCTTGGAGTTTCCTAGATACAAATCTTATTTTTAGAAATCACATTCAAAAGACTAAAAATAAAATCAAAGACACTTAAGTGATATTTTAGCTTCGAAAAAAAAACATTCCGAACTCTAAGAAAAATAAAGGCTCGATTTCTCACTCTATGAAAAATCCAATAACTAACCGTACATCACCGACATAAACCACTATTAATGTAGAATGATACAAAACTAGACTATTGGTGGCGTAGCCTTCAATGCATTTCAATGAAAGATGTGCCATTCATAATATTCTTAAAAAGTTGTGAAAGACATTCTCTGAACCTTTTCTCGGTTCTCCACTAAAAAAAATCCAAAGAATGAAAAAAGAGAACACGATCCCTGCTAACTTTCTGCCGCCCCCTCTTTTGCGAACTTCTTTGGTGATAAAGTGCAGCGGAAGACAGACTCAATAAATCTCATTTTTTAGACATTTCCTTTCAAAACAAAATAAATTCTTCAAATTTTATTGTAAAAAATTGTAAATACAAAATGGCCTAATACCTTTGAAGAATTGTAATTGAAATTTTGGATTCTAGTTCTATTTTAGTTAATCTAATAATTTTGATGATTTCTCTCCGCCTTATCAGGCAACTGGAAGGATTTTTTTGCTGTTGTTGCTAAAATGATAAAATTAATTCACATCTAAATTATACAGTTGAAAGAATTCTTAAAATTTTCTCGATTTTATTTTAAATTCTCAGAGAATTCTTGATTCCATGGATCATTCCCTTCATATCAAATACAGCATATTTTATATTTTGTTTTAAATACAATTCGCATTTTAAAGAATTCTTGATACCACGGATCACTCCATTCCTTGAATAAAAGATGATCAAGCTCTTCCCTCACATCATTTTGATGAACCAAATCGTTTCGATCTTCATAAGTAAAAAAAAAGCTCTTGAAATTATGTTACGAGTCCCTGCCTGTCCCTTTTTGTGTGAGCACAAAAAACGCCACAAAGTAGAAAAATGAACTTTGGTATATTTAAGTAAAAATTGTAGGGAACAAAAATGAAATTGTGGAAGGAATTCTTCTTCTGCAAACATCAACGTTTTCAAGCAGTTTATTACTGAAAAGGTGCAATGGATTTCAAATTTAAATCAGCATAAGTATTTTAGGGACATACTTGGATCATGAGTTGACATTGATATGTAGACTCCGTAAAAAGTCGATTATTTAATTAATACCCTGAAGATATTTTAGCTCATTGGGATATATTAATTGGAAATTTACTTCCTTGTGAATTATTCGTATTAAGATGGTTTTTCTCGTTAGATACAAGCCGTATTTAGTAGAATAATTAATGCCTCATGTTTCTTTATTCTATTTCTACTTAGAATGTGAAATTTTTGTAAAAGAATGTTTAATAATAATCACTGATTGGCCAATTGTTTGAAAAGTCATATTGTAATTGCTTGTGATTCTAATATTTATTAACCATTTTAAAATAGTCGTGTATATTATTGCTAAAAATAAATAAAGACAAAATAAATAAAAACTAAACTTAATGTAATTTGCTTAAAATAATTATTTAAGCATTCAAAGCTTTTTTTCCCTGGTAAAATGGAATCCTGGTATTCTAAATATTTATAATATATTTAGCTTATCTTCTATGAATAATAAAACTGAAAAACATACTCCATCAATGATAACGAGTCATCTATAGTTCCTGGCAAGATTTATATTACAGAATTTTTTGAGAAAACTTAATGAAACTCGATGAAAACAAGCTTTTATACATTTTCAAATAATTGCTCAGACTTGGAAGATTTCGGGGTATGTTTAACTTCTGTCTCAGTCAAATTCATATTCAGAAATGTCTACTGACAAAAATGTGTTAATTAATAATCAACAAAAGTCTAAAATATATTAAGTTTTTAATTTAATATAAATTCAAATGAACTGTTTCTAATCTGATGATTCAAAATTTCCAACATTGAATGAGATTTAGTTTTTAAGGTTTGAGATTTTTGTAAAATTTAGAATAAAGCAAGAAATAATAATTGGTATTAAATATTTTATCTTATTCTTTTACTTAATTTAATACTTTTATTAAACATTTTAATTTATGTAATTTATTTTTACAGTATATAAAAATGTATTTATTATTTAAATTTTTAAAAAATTAATTATTCACAAAAGAGGTTGTTGAAAGCTTAATTAGAATATTTATGATTTTAAGTTCATTTAATAACCAAAATGCAACTCGTGTTAGAGTCAGAATCATTTTACAATAAATATTATCAATGACTCATCGTGCCTTTTCTTTCAAAGGTTTATTGTTATGAAAATATCATAGCAGATTGAATTCGCAACTTATGGCATGCCATAGCATCACTAAAACAAATAATTTTTGATGCAATCGATTTCATAAAACTTAACGGAGAGCATTTTAAAATTACATTTTTTTTCGAAGTTGGGTACCACATTGCAAAAGTCTGTTGACAACGGATTGGAGTGGGTAGAATTTCATGCATTTTAACTGCACGCATTTCCGTATTGTTTCCAACAATAAACTGAAAATAATAAAGCAGCTGTTTCTACAATTCCGATAAAACTCCGCAGCGGTCATTTACTGTCTTCATTTTAATGTGTAACATCAGCTGGGAGCTGGAAAACGTCGTGAAGGAACGTAGCAGGTGGCGTGGGATGGAGAGGCTTCATCCGACGCGCACCCTCCCCCTCTCTAGATAAGCGTATTGCTGAAGAGGCACGGATAAAAATATTCCCTTTCTCCGTTCACCTTTCTTTGTCATTGGGACCCTTCATCCAAGCCGATAACTGTTCACTCATCGAATGGAGCCGAACGGGTAGCTATACACACGCATATGAAATTAATCATTCATTCATAATAACACATGAAAACACATCTATTGACATTGGAAATAAGTATTTGGCAATTTTCTATAAATAATAATAATAAAAAAAACGTTAACGTATGTGACACAGAAATCGCTCTTATTATATATCGCTGAATGGCAACAGCGAAATGTAAACAAATCACTATTTCTAATTCTGCTTCATTGAATTTGAAAGAATTTGTCTACTAGAAAAAAGTAGTTGAAATTTTGGTTGGCTCTAACTAAAGATATTATAAATATCACAAATAACAGTATTTTCAGCATTTTTTACTAGGCTTGCACTGTAATCAATTGATTTTCCGATACGCAATTTAAAGCATGCAACACTATTCAAACGATAGCTCTAAGAATTACTTTAGGCCTTCCAAAATGGATCCCGAATGTTGTTCTTCTGAAAATTGATTCTCAGGAAACTCTTTCTGAAAAAATCAAGCGACTAGCTTCCCAATTTTTGCTAAGCATATAGCAAACGCTTTACATTCTCCACTTCTAACAGAGCACTCTCACAATAACCAGGAAATTCAATTAACTACTAGAGACAAAAAATCCATGTCGCTTATTTTCAAGAATTTAAACACTTCTACCAACCAAATTATCACCTTACCTGAAATTCCAACGTCTAACTTTAATCATTTCGAAATTTTTCTTATTGATTTTAAATTTCAAAATAAAAATCTACTCTTGACTGAAATTAATAACTTTTTTTTAATGAATGTATTCGAAATTACTTTCTTGATCATTTTATCATCGCTACAGATGCATCCAAAAATCTCCAGCACACTTCAATAGCTGGTTTATCAACCAAACTAAATTTTATGTTTCGAGTCCATTTTATCAATTCCATTCTAATCGAGAAAGTTTAGCCATTGATGAAGCCTTAGATGTTCTCGTAGTCCCAGGAAAAGATTGTTTGATTCTTACAGACAGTTACTCAGCGCTCACATCATTGAAAAATATTACTCTGCAATTGCCCAAAATTATTCACCGTATAGCGTCTAAACTTGAAACCCTAACCAAACTAAACCAAAAAATATCTTTCCTGTGGGTTCCTGGTCATTCAAATATAATCTGGAACGAACTTGCTGACCGTTAGCCAAAGAAGTTACAGACAATACACCATGTATTGAATGGATATCTCCTGAAGATATAATTTCGAACCTGAAAAAAGCATCGCATCAAAACACAATCAACAATTATAGAAATAGTAAATACTTCCTCTCTCTGGGAGACATCCCTACCATTGCAGCACTATCCCCGTGGTCAAAAAATCGAAGGGAAGATGTTGTTTTGGCCAGACTAATCAGTAAAACTATTATAACACCAAGATTGTTAAACCGTTTTAATCTTCATAGTGATCCCCTTTGCCATGACTGTAATAGCATCAATGATATTGAACACATACTTCTCTCGTGGAAAAAAAAATATACATACTATAGAGACAAATTGTGAACTTTTCTCCAGTTAGATAAACAAGATACCTCCTTCAAAAACATGTTGTGCAAAATTACTGCTAACAAGATTAATCTACAAACTTCTCTTCAAGTGATGAAGCACTTCAACATCTACTAAGTTTTTTGACCACATCCAGTTGTGACCTTGCTTTGAGACTCGTCCCTTTTTCACCACTCTGTGTTGCGAGAATGCTCCGTCTTCTTTTACATCTTCTCTTCATTTTAACTCCCGAATATGTACTAAACTGCACCAGTGGAACTGCTTTTAACTGTTAACTGAGTGAAACTCCAATTTGTTTTTTGTGCGTGTGTTTTATTGTTTATTGACAAGATATTTTAGATCTTAACTTCTGGAAACGGGGGATAAAAGCCATTGTAGCTATAAATCCCAATACCTTATATCTTTCAGGTTTCATTGAATTTTTTACAACTGTACTTGATTTAATGTTTCGCTGATTACGGGAGCTTCAAAATAATACTAGAAATGTTTTGGAGATTAAAGGTTTTGTGTTAAATCGAAACAAGATGTAAAAGAAATAAGTGTTAAACATAAAGTTTAAGAGCTAAAATAGTATTAAACGTTGCCATATGGATAATCGCTGTGACTAAAAAATGTGAACTTAAAAGCTGGTTGGCAAAGGCGACTATTTATTTAGAAAAAAAAATCAATGAATTTCTTCATTTTTTGTGAGTAAGAATTCCGGAAAATATTGTCATGGAATGATAATTCTTTGGGTCACAATCAACATATAGTTATGTCCAGCCAATCCATTGCCTCAGAACTTAACTCCTTAAGTTATAAAGTGTTCATGAAACTTAACTGAAGTTGGAGAAACGATACAATTATCAGATTTTAAGAAAAATTTCATTATCCACTCGTGCAAAATAAATAAATGAAAATAGTTCTTTTATTATGGGCCGCAAGAATCGTGGCAGGTGAAGCGGAAAGTTGCATGAGTCGTATCACACTCCGAATTATCAGTCCCCTTTAAGAATGATGACTTGTGACTTAACAGAAAGGTTTTCTTCGAGTTTTTTCATGTCAATTATTCTAATGCAAGTTTCGCCTCTAACAACCTGCTGAAATTTTGATTAATATCAGGAAAGAGTGCATTTTTATGTAGTCAGAAAAATAATGTAAGTACATAAATCAACTCATTGCATTCTCATTTTGTTAAAAAATCGATACATTTTTGATTATTATTATTATCGGCTTAACATCACTTCACGAGGCAGGGTTTCGAGGATTTTCTTCTTTTCCCTTTTGGTAGGCTTGTTTCTCAGAAGAGCCTTTCAATAAATTTTACTTTTAGATGAATGACTGAGGCGGATTTCCTCCCCCCCCTTCAGCTTACAGGTTTGACAGAAAAATTCCGATGACCCGCAGCGTATCTGAATTTAAAGCCTATTAACTTTTGACAATAATTGAAAACGAACTCGGGCATTTTGTGACCCTGGGTGATGCCCGTTCTCAGGCCTCTCTCTTTTGAGCAAGGGGATACGGTTTGTTTTACAAATTATTTATCGTGCTAAGGATTTATTTCATATTGATCTTTTTTTATTTTTATAACTTCGTTCAAATTTGTCTTCACACCGTTATGATCAACGTTTATGCATAATATTATCGAAAAAGAAGCTCTATTTTTATAAATATTCTAAGTGAACATAATGAAACATTTAGGAAACATCCAGTCAATTATGCATGATTGAGTATGAATGTTGTCCTAATATTTCATCATGCACGAATTTGCTTTTTAAAAAACTTATTAGTTCGTTAACTACGAAAATAAAAAAATTTGGATTAAAATTTTTAAAGGCTTTTTGGCGCTCTCTTCTCAGCCTAGTGGCCTGCCTAGTCTGCGTCTTTGAAAATTGATAAAAGATTGAAATACTTAAAGTATTCTTAAAAATCCTTAAAAGAGCAACATCATTTTGTTATTATGATGATAAGAATTTTATTTCTTTTCCTTTATAATATATTCCTCCTTTAAAAATCTCCAATAATCACAAGATTATAAGAACGGAAGAATTTTTTTTAAATATAAAAATAAAAGGATATATACACACACACTTTTCTTCTCTGCCTCCACTCCCTCACTTTCTCGACAATACCCGTTTCAGCATTTTGGAATTTTTAAGTCTCATTGTTCGATTAAACTCTTTTACGGAATTTTGAATTCGAATGAATTGGTAAATCAATTCACCTGACTTGATTTCGATGCCAAGCGTTGTTTGAACAAGGTAAAGAGGATTTGAAAATTCATCTAAAATTTCAATTTCAATTCTTTTTAAAGGTAATATTCTTCTTGTTTCATCTTATTGATTGAATTAAATATTCATCACAATAAAAGGGTAAGCATTCTTTTTTTTTTTTTTGAAAGAGCATCTGATATTTTAAATACTTTTGGTGACGGTATGTGTAATGCGGAGGGGCACCTCGGAATAAGAATGCGATACTTCCAGCATGGGGGTTCGATCTCGCCACTCTGGGAGATCAGCAAATAGGTGGGGGTCTGGCTTCCCCCATAGATGAAGGGACGCACTTCCTACGGGAAGGGTTGTACAGTGGCCGATGACGACGCTTTGGATTCAGCCACAGTTCCCGTCAGCGTTGCTGCTGCGGCGATTCTGTCATTCAGTTGTAGGGTTGATTCCGTGTGCCTGCGGGCGGGTCGGAGAGTCTGGCATGACTGCATCCTACGCCGATTTCTGCATGGCCTCTGGTCAGGTTGGGGTGTCGCTCATTATAGTTTGAAGTTTTAAACGAAAGATCGAAATGAAATCTGCTATGCATATTTCGATGTATCGTATCAGAACATCATTTCTTGAACGGCCAAGCACCACGTCCTCGTGCAAGTTAAATTATATTTTTATTCATTTTAATGGTTTCATTGAATGAGTCACTCTAGTATTGCACACGATTAAAAATTTTTTGTCCCGAATTTATTGTTTAAAAAAATATCTCATTTCTTATTTATTTCATTTCATATAATCACACGCTCAAAAGGACATTTTCCTATGGCTTTACTTGCGATAGTAATTAATTTAATTTTTTTAATCAGAGCTTTTGTAAATGCAATGGCAACACGTTATTAAAAGCTTATTTTCTTTAGATGCTCGTGCAGATAATAAAATTTTTATTTTTTGCCTACGGATTTTTATCGTGTCAGAACATGTTGTTGTTTTTGAGATGAGGTTTTTGGTGTTAACAAAAATCCGTAGGCGAAAAATAATTTTAAAAAATCTGTCGGCGAAAAATAAAAAAATTTATTCTCTGCACGAGTAATTAAAAAAAATCATCTTTTAATAACGTGTTGCCATTGCATTTACAAAATCTCTGATTAAAAAAAATAAGTTAATGGCTACCACAAATAAAACCTAGAAAAAGGTTATTTTGAGCGTGTGATTATATGAAATGAAATAAATAGGAAATGTGACATTTTTTAAAACTATAAATGCGAGACAAAATTTTTGTGGATAGTTTGCCATACTAAAGGGACTCATTCAATGAAATGATTAAAATGAATAAAAATATAATTTAACTTGCACGAGCACGTGTTGCTAGGCCGTTCAAGAAATTATTTTCTAACATGATACATTGAAATACGCATGGCATATTTCATTTTAATCTTTTATTTTATTTTTCCCCTACGATTTTTTTTTTTTGATGTTTCGCCTATGGATTTTTGTTGACGCCACAAACCTCATTTCCAAAATAACATGTTCTGACATGATAAAAAATGTCGTTTTAGAAGACGCCAATTCCATAATTACACAGCATCTCTTGCATTTGTTACTCCATATTCAAATAAGACAAACAAAAATTTCAAAGATGAATACTCCAGTTAAAAATAGTGTTAACATGTCCGTAGTAAAATTCTTTTAAAAAAGGAGTATTTATTTTAAATTTTAATACTGAATACAAATTTACGTGCCTAATTTAGTAAAGCAAATATTGCTAACTAAAAATGCCAGGCTTTTTTCAATGATAATGCTATTTTTAGATTAAAAGGGATTATTTAAATTAAATAAGATTTCTGATATAAAAAAAAAATTCTTCCAAAGCGAGCATGTTGAAGGAATCTGTAGTAAATATTTTAAAATGGATTTTATTTAAGGAATTAGAACTTATGTGGTGCCTGTCGCAATTTTTTTTTCAATATATATTTTTAGATTTGATTCACCGCATGTCTCCACGAGAAGCTTAATTTATATGTTTTCTAAACAACAGAGGGTTCATCGAACTGCATTTTTTGAGCAAGAACTTCTTTTCCTTTCCTTGACTTACGCCTATTTTTCCATTCATTGCACTCGCATTCACAAATATAAGTCCGAAAAGAAAAAATGTTCTCTTCATACGCGAAGCGTAGCGTCTGACTTGCTCTCACTCCAGCGGGTGGGAAGGAAGCGACGCTCTGGATCGCCTCCAGTCGCGCTCGAGCCATTCGGAACCAAATTTCGCTCGCTCCTTTGGCAGCGCTGCTATTAATAGAGCGGATCTTCTCCCCCCCCCCCCCCCGAAACGATTAACCGAGAGAAGATTCTCGGAAGGGAGGCGCAATTCGACACTCGACGGAGTCACGGGCGCTCTCCGAAACTGGGCCGCTGCCCCATTTTGAACTTTTTCAAACATTTTTTTTACTTTGTTTTTTCCTTTCGGGTTTTTTTTTGGGGGGGGGGGGGGGTAAATGGTAGTGAATGAGGTGCTTAAAACCTAAATTAGCTTTCAGCACCAGTAACAGTTGAAAATAACATTTTAAGTGCATCTTATAATCTTGTCCAAAGTCAAATAACAATAACTAATAATTCAAATAATAATAATAATTAATAATCTTATTCAAATTCGCAGCAATTTTGCAAATTGCAGTGATCGTATACAGATAGCAGTGCACTAAAACCTCTGCGAATACTAAAAGGAATTGAGTAGATGATACAGTTTTCACCTAAATCATGCCCTCTACCTCTCTGAATTCCTTCCGAATTTTCCCTTTTTTTCGGATATCATGATTGATAGATAAGATAGATTCCTCGTCATTAGAACCTAAATTATTGGTTTAAAAAATAAATGGATGGGTCGTTAATTTGACATTTTTTTCAATTGTTGTGTGATATTTGTGACTGTATTTGCTTTCTTCTAAAGCATCAAAAACTAGTTAATAATGTGAAACTATTCGCACAATGCCCATTTTGTTCGATTTTCTATATTTGTAAACATTTGTTTTTGAATGGCGCGTTAATTCGAACATCAATTTTTTTTATATAGTGGAAACTTAATTTTTACAAACTAATTTTTTTAGAAGTAAACACAATTATGCACAATACTAATTTAAAACTAAAACACTTAGGATTTGAAATAATGTTAAAGAATAATTGTTACACTATAATTGTTTGGATTCGGGCCCACTTAATTACAGGCTGCTTTTTAATGGAATGATAATGCTATCTATATCTCGCCGACAAGTTAAATGTCAAGTTGTTCGAATTTTTACAAGGTTTTTTCATGAATGATTTTAGTAAATCCATTTGAATTATTGTCTAAGGCCCTTTTAAATCCTTTCTAACCCTTTTTACTGCAATTATAAAAAAATGTCAGCCAAATCATATGTTAAGAATTTTAACTTAGGATTCTGAGCGTTAGAAACCTTGTAAAAGTGTTTTCTAGATTTATTTACAAATACGATCTATTTTTAAGAAAAAAGTTTATAATTGAAAATAAGCTTTCAGCATATAGAGATGCACATTGAACAGCTAGAAAAACTGGTAAAGCAGGTCGTATGCAAATAATGGCGGTGTTCAACCAATCAGCCTAACGCGATGCGGTCGACAGTGAGTATGTAAGACAACAGGTGTTTGAGGAGGCTATTACATCAATTCTTGCTGTTACAGTGGCAGGTTATCAATATTTAAGTGATTTTTAAAGGTGACGAATCGTCGGCGCACGAGAGAAGGAGTACAACATTTTCCGAAATAGAGATGGAATTTGGATTTTTGAGCCTAACCAGTTCTAGGGTGTACCGCGAATACCAGGTTTCCGGTAAAACTTCAAATCTCCGACTGCGGTGCGGCTTGGAAAGGCCTTGAGGGAACGTGATCATCGACGCTTGAAAACCATCGTTACACGAGCTAGACGTTCAACATTTCTTCGAATTGTTGCGTATTTGAATACAGGCCCAATAACAAATGTCAGCGTACGCATTCGGTAACGTAACCTAATTGAAATAGGCCTTCGCATCCGCAAACCATCTCGTGTATCATTGGTGACTCAGTGATACAAAGTTCTACATTTTACCTGGGCTCGCCAACGCTTCAGTGGGGCTCTTAATGGGTGGAAAAGTGTTGTCTGGTCTGAGGAGTAACTTTTCCAAGAGTATCGGGGGGGGGGGGGGGGGGGGGTGAGGGGGGGGGGGGGAGGCGGGGGGGGGGGGTGGCTGTATACGGAGTGTGGTGAAAACCCCAATGAAACTATGGATACTTCATGCCTACAAGGAACTGTTCAAGCTGTTGGAGGCTCTGGGAGGGTAAAGGGGGTTTGCAGTCATCATGAAATGAGACCATTAATGTGTGTAGCCTCGACCATGACAGGTTAGAGGTACTTTAAATGCCCTTTCTGACCCTTTACGTGCATTCATGTCCTGTGTGCAGTCTGACGGACGTGGACGATCCGTCAGAATGCACGTTCAACAGGATAATGCGCCACCCCACAGGTCTACAGTAGCTGCAGAGTGGCTTGAGGAGCATTCTTCTGAGTTTCTTACCCTCTCTTGGCCATCTAATTCTCCTGACGTGAACTTTATCGACCATTTCTGGAATGTTTTGCAATGTGCCTGCCCTTAGTAGATTTCCACCATTTCACACTTCCGTGGCTTTGTGGACTGCCCTGCAGGAATCATGGTGTGAATTGCTTACAGAATATCTTCACAAATTATTTGAATCCATGCCATGCCCTATTGCGGCACTTCTGCGTGCTCATGGGGGCTCTGCACAAAATTAAACAGGTTGGCCAGTTTTTACTTTAATGCATTTAGATTGAAAATAAAGGCAAGGACTGACTTTCAATATAAACAAAGGGTAAAAAATAGTTATTAGCTAGGGTCACATTGTCCTTGACAGGTTATTGCGTATTTAGGATTAACAAAGAAATTCATTCATTCAAATTTCAATTTTTCATGCAATGTATAGGAATAAAAAGCATTAGCTTTCAAAATTAGCTTAGAAGTTATTATTGAAGCGAAATTTGTAAATTATTCCAAAAACTGAAAAATTAAGCAATTAAAACGAGAAAAAAAATGATTGAATGTGTTATCGAAAACTAACCAAATCTTTGATTGCCACACGAAATTGAATATAGACAGGAGTGTCATGTGACAATTACATATTAGTGTCATTCCAAGAAAGATTTACTTTTAAGTTTGGAAATAACATGATAAAAAACATGAATGGAAAGTAACGATACCAAATGTCTTTCTTGTTCTTGTAGAAATGCTGTCTACAGGGTTTGTTGAAGAAAGAAAATTAATTCTTCTACAAAACAATACATTACTTTTATTCCATAATTGGAGGAACGTTGATAAAATTTGCTTAAGCAAGATGCATTAAATACATAGTCAGGGCTATTAGAACACCATTTAGGGAAATCATCAGTAAAATTTGTAAGAATAATTATAAAAATATATCAAGGAATCTCTTAATGTATTTTGTGGTTTTATTTTTTTTTCAACTGAAAGGAATGCAAAACCAATAAAACAAAAGATTAATATCTCATATAGACAGAACAAGATAAATATCTTTATTTAAATTTAAAGAGTTACAAAACAAAACGAAAGAATACAAGTACTTCTAGTAGGAAAAGAATACTTTATGGCTCAAAGCCCTCCAAGTTTTGATCCATCCATCGGTCACCGTACTGATCATTTGCCGTCCGCCGTGCATTGATGAGTGCAAAGCAAAGCTCTGAGCACATTCTCCTTGTTCTGGGACTTGGTCAAAGCAACTCGCGTGTGAATGTGAAGCACGTCGTCTGCGTGCAGTTGTCATGGGACTTCCAAGGAATGATTGAAGGGTTCGACTACCATAGAGTATTTTACATCGCCCAAGTTAGAACTTAACGAGCGTTTAGATAAGCTGCTTTAGCAAAGGCGTCTTTCGAGTTTATTCAGAAAATAATTCTTAAGCAATAAAGTTCTTTTAAAATGTTTTAATTCATTGCTCTGTAATTTGTTCCATCTAAAAAGTAATATCAACGCATTTAAATAAAATCATTTCTTCGTATGAGTACGTAACCACCACAAGTCAACAAACACAAAACAATATACAAAAAAATGACAAGACATGGCAGCAAAGAATTGGTATTTTTTTTAGTGTCTAAAGTTATTTATCACTCTCGGAAAAGCTTTATTTTAGTGTGCATAGCTCATTTAGTCTGTTTTGTTAAAAAATGTAAATTGAATAATGCTTCTCCGAATAATAAATAAAAGGGCTTTTTGAAGAATTTCGTTTGGTACTTCATATCAATATTTATTCTCTCACAAGCTGTTACAATATTTGAGGCACATAACGCTCAGAGGTTAAACAACAGAGTGTCTGAAAGAAACTGAAAGGATGTTATCAATCATTTGAACAAAAAGAGAGAGAGAGAGAAAATTTATAATTGGGCACAGAGGTTGTATGAAAAAAAAAATAAGAAAAAGAATATTCTGCGAATTTAGTGAAGTAGTTCCACTGACGGATATTTTGTCTTTAGTTCCTTTCCACTCTCATTGCAACCTTTGAGCAGAAAAGAAGAAATAGTCCAATGTGATAGCGGTTGGCAGTGGCTGTTTAGTAATTGCTGGTGGTGGTTTCTTCCGTCACGAACACCTGGCGGACACCCCCTGGGACCTGGTTGGTGGTGACCCAGGACCTGTGCTTGGCCCTGATCATGGAGAGGTTGCTCTCAGCAGCCTCGGCTCTGTCTTCGGCCGCCTCCAGTTCCCTCTGGAACCTGCGCACCCGGCTCAAGTTCTGCTGAGAGATGCCTTCCTGCGAGGGGGAAAAGAGAGCAAAAACAGGTAATGCATTTAAAAGTGAGAACAAACAACTTGGGAATTAAAAGAAAAAGTTAATATTTCTAAGAAATTTAATAAACTGAAAAGTATATAATATTTTAAAGTTAGAAGCTTGAAGAATACTTTAAACTATCAAGAACGTTTTTAGGCAAGCGTGCGTGTGTTTGAGAGAGAGTTGATCGGAATGGAAAGAAAAACGAACTCTACCTTCTGAATCTTAAGAGTACTTACAAAGATACATTAAAGATAAAATGTTTTGTTGTTGAGATTACAGAGGGTCACTGTTTGATAAATGCATAAGGAAATAGAAAATTATTATCGTATAATATTTGCGAATTTTATATTTCTGTTTTCCCCATAAAAGTTGCTTGATGTCACAAACTCTTTTCTCAGAAACGAAATGGCCCAAGGAAATTTAATATCATAACTTTTAATGAGAGCACAACAGTTCATTTTCTACTACAAACAATGAAACAGGCCTAAGTGAGTGAGTCAGTAGATAGCAGTTAAATTTTCGCAGCGTGTAAAATAATTAAGAGAAATAATAAACCCGTATAATTTTTTAATTGTATTTAATTTTTGATTGTGAACAGAGAAAGTACTTCGAAGTAACAAGATTGAATTTTTTTGACATGACCACTAATAAGCATTGTGGTAGAGTTAACTTACTTATTCCTGTAACCAACAATTCAACATATCAATTTCTTTAAATGTTTTGATTAGGATCATGATTGGTCTTGGAGAGATTTTAATCATCTGCTTTCCAAAAATATTTAGAACCATCTTTATTTCAGTTTTTGATTCGAAAAAGGAAATGTTTATGGGATGATAAGGTATGCAGTGAAACTTTCGGGGTTGGCGGGGGGGGGGGGAGAATCTCACCGTTTCATCGAGTTGCCTCTTGTACAACTTGACCTTTTCGCTGAGCTTCTCAACGGCGTCGTTGAGCATGGTGATGGTCTTGTGGTCATCCTCCGTCTGCAACATCAATTCTCGAAGGCGGTTTTCTTTCTTGCGCATGCTCTTCTGGGTCTCGGAGTGGCGGCGTTTCTCCTCTTCCATTTCGATTTCCACATCCTTGATCTGACAGAAAACAGCAAACGCAAAGCTTAAAATTTAATGGCAATTGATGAAAAAATGACACTTTTGAAGTGATTGCTGTTTATGCAAAACACGATTAACATAATAAGGAAATAATTATTATAAATAATATCGTATGATTTCACTAGAATTACACAAAAGATGGAGTTTCCCAACTTTTGAATATCTTTTTTAAAGAGAGATACTTGAAATTTTGAACATTACAAGAGTTTTTCAATGGTTGTTAAAACCTTTTTAGAGTAATATAAAAAATATATAATAAAATATAGGTTTATATAATTAGAAGTTAAAACATGAGAGTTAAATATATAACGCTTTTAACAAGCTATTTACTTGTGATGGGTTTGAAAGTCGGTTTATTTTAATACCATTGACGATTTTTCTATTATCGAAATTTAATAACCTTCTTAAGAGTAGGGTTAATTCTGAAGTACGCGACTTTTAATTTTTTACCAAAAAATAAAAGAGTGCATCTGAATAGCTGCATATATTTCAGGAAAATTATTTTTTTTTAAATTAATTTATTTTTCACGGGAATTTTACAAAATAATTGAAATGTACAGTTTAACTATATCACGACTGAAACAATATTCCGGCAACACAAGTTACGCCGCAACAATCCTGCAAGAAAAATAAAGGTGCCTTTTTACCTGTGTATTTTTTTTACAATGCAAAGAATAGTTTGATCGATTTTTTGTAGCATAATTATTTATATAACCCCCATTTAGGTATTTTTCTTTTTTCAATTTAATTCCTGTACTGCTCTTGCCTTAAATAGGTCCTTTCTGCTGATTTTTTTTAAATCAAAAAGCATTAAAAAACTTTTTCCAACTCCCGCTTCCTTTTGAAATAGTCACGCGTAGCTTATGGAAAGAAATAAAAACGTGTAACCGAAGGACGACACGATGCATTGCAGCGCTAAATGCATGGCTTAATTTCATTGATTTGGAAATTGAAGTAATTTCAACCTGAAACCCTTTCGAATTGAAAATCACCTCTATTGTTTTCGAAATGCTGATACGCGCATTCTCTTTCAGCCAGATATGGCAACGGCTTTGAGCCAGAAAAAACTTGAATCCTCTTTATTGCTTTTTTATCTTAGGCTATTTAATAAAGTTTTTCAAGAGCTCCTATTACAAGTAGGGGGAAGGTCGTGTGTCTCGTAGGAAGAATTTCTTAATTACTCAGAAAGTTGGCAACCGAACATACAGTGCTCAAGGTTCTGTCTGAAGCATCCAGATTTGCATTAGAAGAAAGGAGTCAAGCGAAGAATTCGTCGAACGAAGAATTTCGCCGTTCTCTGGACGATCTGCTGGCTGCAAAGATTTCCTTTACAGATTAATTTCAAAGCATTAATTAGTTGCTGATTTATCAGTTTTCAATATCACTTTTCAGCAAGTTTCGTAAATATTACTCTCTATTATTTTATCGTAATTGCACAGTGAGATAATTTTTTTAAACCATAATATCTTCAAACTCTATTCGTAGCACAATTTAACAATTATAATTTTGCAGATATTTCTCTAAACATTCTCGCATAGTTTCCTTTACACTTTTTTTTTTTTTGCTTTATACAGAATCGGCAATTTTCATAACTTAGAAAATCGTTCTCTTTTCAAAATTGCATTAAAAATGAAATTTATCAACAAACTCCCTAAACTTGTTCTATGAATATATTATTTAAGCATTAATTGTTTGCCGTTTTATATTTCCAAGCAAATATTGTTACTCAGGTGCTGGGGATGTAATTGAGGATGTAAAGCTTCCGGCATGATGTTCGATCCTTGCCACCCTCACGGGCATACAAAAGAGTGGTGTCTGTCTCCTCTGATCCATGGCGAGACATATTTCCTTTGGGAATTGTTGTACCATGCCCATTGAGGGGCCCTTAGGGCTCAAACCCCGTTCCTACCAGTGTTGATGCTGCAGTGGTGCGACCATTCAAGTGTTTCCATGTTTTGGTTTAGTTTAGTTATTAACATCTCGTTTTAAAGCAACACTAGGGTTATTTTGAGATAGACCTCATAATTTTGAATCACGCTCAGATGAGAAGGTCGGCATCTGAGCTGGAAACCCTTCATTAAACATCTACACCACGCCAGCGGGCCGGCCGACTGGAGTGGTCTGTTTGTGATTGCGATTTCAAGCAAATCTTATCTTTGCATTCATTTGAAATAAAGAAAAAATGTTCGATTTGCAGATGGCCCACGTACCCTGGCTTCCAGCTTGCTAATGACCCTTCGTCCTCCAGCCAAGGCGTTGGCCTCCACTTCCTCGATCCTGACCTGGAGATTGTGCACTTCCATCTCGAGAGACTTCTTTATGGACTCGATCTTGACGCAACGCTCCTGCTCTTCAGTCAGCTGATCTTTGATTGTCTTCAGCTCGATGATGGTGCGGTTGTATTTCTCGTCCACCACCTGCGGAAAGCAACTGATATCATACGAAGTCCGGGAATTACAAAGGCATAGAGAAAATTAAAGTGATATTTCAAAATTATATCAATTAACTTATCTAAAATACATGCCCAATTTGTTGTGATAAAAGTAAGCAGTATTTGAAAACAAAAATGTTCATAACTGAGAAAATTGTAAATCATTATGCTCGAAAACTCACAAATAAGAGGAATTTATTTGATACATTTTTGAACATCACTTAATAAAGAAAATTCAAATATTCATATTTTTAGGAAGATCTTGCGAAAAACATTTTCTTGGGGAGAAAGGGAGTTAAGTATTTTTTTATTTCGTATTTTTGAGTTTATTCAGAAAGGTATTAAATTCAACATTAAGTTAAACATACAGAGCACTACTCGATGAGAAAGCGTTAAATGCGTACCCTGAGTTCTTTGGACACTTCTTCGTAGTCTGATTGTAGAGTGGTGAAGTCGCTTTCCAGCTTGTTCTTGGCAGCGGACAAGTTGACGTTGATGGTGGTCAGCTCGTTCACCTTGCTGTGGGCCTCCTCGTACATCTGCTCGGCTTGGCGCTTGCCTCTCTGGGCCTGAGAAACGAAGAGGGAACACACAATAAATAAAGGGCATGATCAACCGATCGCTTCAATATGTACGATCGATGGTACTGAGTCCGTTTTTTTTATCTCTCGAGAATAAAAGAAAAATACTCCGGGAATTTATTTAACTTTAAAAAAAAACTGTGCGAAAAAATAACTTATATAGCGAAAACCCAAGAGCTTTACGCTCAATTTAACACCGTTTTTAAAAAATAAAAACGAATTCTGAAATAAAGAATGCCAAACCAAAATTTCATTTTCAACCCATTATTGCTACATTGAGATCTTTGATATGTTTCACCTATTTGTTTTTTAATTTTTTTTTATTTCGAAACGTTGTTTTATAAAGAAATTATTCTTCAACTACAATCATTCCTTTATAATTTAAAAATTTTCTTTTATTTGAATAATTTTAAAATAAGGGCGATTTGCAAACTTGGGACGAGCTGTGCATGGGTGTATTATTTAGAAAGCTATGTTAAATGTATCACAAAATAAAGTCCCATTAAACAGTTTTAGAGAGAAGGGAGGGTGAAGGTAGAAGAGATTGGAAGAGTCACAATAACTCTTTTTTTTACCCCTCTTGTTTAAAGATAACCTACAGCTCTTTATATAAGATTATAGAAATTACATTAAATTACACTAAGCAGTTTTAAATAGGATTCTCAATTATTTTGTAGTAATAAATAAGTAGTTCTATACTTTCTTTACATTTTAAGCTACATTAGGTAATAATTTTTCAAAATCTTATTCCAGAAACAAATTATTACTAACATGTTCTTTTTATCTTTAATAGTACAGTAAAATTATATTAAAAAAAAGTCGACTGGCAGAAAAAGTTATTTATGATAATTGCATTTGGAACTTGTAGTTCCAAAACCTCAATGGCGAGTTATAGTCGTTATGCAGTACAGATAACTATGATCGAAAGAAATAACAAGGAATAACGAACTTGATGACGTACTTGCTCCACGGTAGACCTCATCTCGTCCAGTTCCATCTGCAAAGTTTGGACACGTCTCTGTGCAACTCCCAGTTGGTCAATAGCCTGCTGCAGTTGTCGGGTCACCTCGTCGTAATGAGATTGCAACTCCTACAACAAAACAGCGCTGTCAGTAGAAACTAATCGATCAATAGCTGAACGATATTCAGGTTGATGAGGATTTTATCGGCCACTAAAATCCAATTAGACATTAAACACATCGTCTGTAATGGGATAAAAAAAGGAGACAGGAACCTATTCCATATATATCATAGGAATTTCTTTTTATGCTATTGGAGATCTAATCAATATATTTTTAATGAGGACAGACGATTTTGATATCAAATAAAAAAAATTCAACTTTGTGAAAGGATACAGAAATAATAGTTATTTTTCACAGCAGTGTTGCTATTAGCAACCAATTCTTTAAAAAATATTCAGATTTTTTGAATAATAGTTTTAAATAAGCACATACAATCAAATGAAAACATTCATAGAACTATTTTATTTGGATAATTGCTCTAAAAATTTCTTTCCAGATGCGAAACTCCAAAGATAACTTTCTTTTTTCCTACCTTATTAAATAATATCGCTTTTCAGCGCTATGTCCTGAAGAAATAAAATATTTTGTGCACAGTTTTACGAAAATTCCTCAGCAAATTCTAATCAATGTAGATTTGAAATATTAATTCTACGCTGATAAATATTTCTAGATATTGTAAATATATTGTACCCTGATTGGTTTATATTGCTGCTTGTTTCCATTGCTGTTTACACCATAAATCAAGGAAATGACAAATTCTTTCCCATTCCTTTTAGAAATTCACCAACGCTCAAAAATATTAATGAACTATACTTTAATAACTTAGCGTGAATTTTTAAAAAGTTCGAAATTTTGCCTTTAAAGATATAGTTTCAGAGCAATGCCCTCGTGGATACAAAATGTGTGGTGAAATAGAGTCTAGAGTGGTTCCGTTCATAATTTTTATAGTGTCCATGTAATAGAATTAAACAATTTCAACAAATGGAAGCATCAGTTCCTTGCCTCATTACCTGCATTTGGAGAGCCTGCTTCTTGATGGTCTTCTGAAGGTCAAGGTTCTGCTTGTTGGCGACATCCAAGGACATCTCCAGCTCTGTTATTTGTACTTGCATCTTCTTCTTGATGCGGGCAACCTCTGACTTCAGTTTCGCCTCTGCTTCTGCCAGCCTCATGTTCAGCTGGTCTACTTCGATCTGGTACTGTTTCCTGCCAGGGATATAAATTGGAAGCTCTAGAATCCTATCCTTTTCAAATAAAAGACCACTGAATGCTCTGTCCGCTTATTTCACATTCTATCGATAAGATGCGACACATGCATTCTGATGATAACGAAAGTTTTATTTATTTACAACTGTGAAAATTGGAACTGCAAGTGAATCAAAGCAAAAATTTGAACAGCATTTATTCAGATTCTCTTAAACAAGCTCGCTACGTGAAATCGGAATCGGCGAATGAGGATAAAAGTTATAAGCAGAAACTGATTTGAACTATTTACATAATGAATAAATGCAAAGAGAAAAAAATATAAATTCTTCGTTTCTGTTCTGAGGAGAATCTGCTCAAAGAATTAAATCCCACATATAGAAGTGCAGTAAATAAATTAAAAGTATAACTGTTATCAATAATTCTGGAGCATTACATAATCTAATAACCAATGAAAGTGGTTTCACCACTGAAAACCGGCTAAAGTATTGTTTAACTTTAACAATGAGGAGGAGAGCGTTGAATGAGCACGCTGCTTTGAGTAGAATCGATAGCAATTTACGAATTTCGCTTAATTTTGCAATACAAGATCTGTATGAAATTAGTGATAAGATCTAATTACTAATTTGATGATCACTCGAATCATAACCTTTAACATTTAAGGATTAATAGCTATTAAAACATAAAATTTTCAATTAATTTTGAAATAAAAAATATGATGGAAAAGCACCTGAAAACTTGAAATTGGTATTGCGAAAGCCTGCTGCCCTGAGCAGACTATGCGGAAACTTTAAAGCATCTGAATGCCAAATGACCGATACATTTTACTATGGTTTGTTATGAAAACCTCACTGCGTTAATTAAATCTAAGTTTGAGCAATTACATGATGCCTTGGTTCGATTCTTGTTATCTTTACAATCAGAACAAGACAGAAATTTGAACACACATTTAAAATACTTCGTACAGTGATTTAAACATACATGTTTTACTACTGGAAAGATAAAGAAGGCAAGAAAGAGTAACGGTACCTATCTACAATATTCTCATTTAAAGTATAATGTAAATAGTTGCTTTGTTTGAAGATAAAGCAAAAGAATATTAAATTCCTTTATTACCAATTATTTGTTATTAATGAATTTTTTACCAATATAGCCAAAACGCTTAGAAGGGGGAACATTGAATGCTTGAATATAAGCATTCTGTGGATAATTTTACATAAATAACGATAACCAATAATATTTTCGACGAATGAAAGTTCAGAAATCACTTATGATAATAGAATGCAGCTCAAAACTCTCATTTTTTGATTCGATACAATTTTTAATGAAGGAAGTTCTGAAACGAACGTCAAGAATACAAACATACTCAGTACGCAATAATTCTTCTCGCTTGCTTCATTTCTATAGCTAAAAGAAATTAAAACATAACATTCTGAAATTAGATCGCGGTTTTTTCTGGATAAAAGTTAGATTAACTATACTGTATTTAGTTTACCATATTTAATGGCAGTAAAATTTTTTAAAATACTCAATTAAATCTTGTTAATTTTGATACTCAAAGTTTCTGATTCTTTCAAGGCTTGTGAATTTAAAATTTGAAACAGTAAAAAATGCAGTTCCATTTTTTTTTGCTGAAAATTTGTTTATTAACTTATATCTCATTCGATTTTAAATAAAAAATAAATAAAAGTTCTCCTCTTACTGCAATTTTGATATTGCTCTTATTGATATTTTTAAACTATCGGCGTGGCAAATCATTTTTATTAGACTTTTCTCACGGATTTAAGTAGTGTAAGTAATACATATTAAGTAATGCCTTCTTCTTAATGATTGCTTAAAATAAACTTTGAAAAATTGCAATAAGTTATTTCATTCTTGATACAGATTTTAAAAAATGTGCAGCAAATATATACAATAACAAGACATTCGAATTATATTTTCAGATTCTCATTAGTTTCTAATTTTAAATTTATTAGTCACATAGTGCATGAAATGGATCCCTAGATTTATTAATTAAATAGTAAGACGAGCTTTCAATTTATTCGAAATTCATGTTTTATTCAGTTCCTCTACGCAGGCCCGCTTTTCATTGCGCGTATATTTTCCAAATGCATTCGCTAAAAGTTCTGGATCTTTATATTAGAGTTGAAGGCCTTTCCAAATAAAGAAATAGCGACGAAAAGCATTGCATAAGGAAACAAAAAAAAAGTTATCTATATCAGTTCATATATATATATATATATATATATATATATATATATATATATATATATATAATAAATTTTGCTTTAACCTGATTATAGAATTAATTTGTAACTGTCTGTGAAAGTCTTTTTTTTTCAGTTCTGTACCCTCAAAGGAGAGCAGAAAAATGCCCCGTAATTTTTGGACAGGAGGGCTCTCAAATGTCACTCGGGGATCGGAAGTAGAACGGAAATGCGCTGCTTAAGGCGGCGGGTGCCGCTCAGGAAAGTTGCCAAAATGCAAGATTTATATTTAACCGGCGCAAACCAAGACTGAGGTGAGCAGACACTCTCTTGCTTAGTCCTTGAAGGGAAGCGCGGCTCGATCAAATTCAACAGTTTTTACTTGCTGCTCCCCCTGCACGGAAAGCATCGAGTGAACCGGACTGCAGAGAAGCAGAGTGGAATGTCTGCTCACTAAGTAATGAAATATCCCGTCTACACTATTGCCAGGAGGTCCTGGCTTTCCTCGAGTTGGGTGGGAAGCGAATGTCGAAAAAGTTCAATGAAGTTTTTATTGCAGAAACTTCAATAGAAACTAAAGTTATTTCATTTTAATTGTAGAACTGCAATCGTTATTCGCGTGCCACCGGCATTTTCGTCTGCGATCCTCGATGCCCTTAATTGTTTCTTGCAATTAAAGGTTGTTTTGCTACACTTAAGAATGAAAACAACGGATGGACTTCAAAAGTCCGTTTAAAACATTTCCATTCCTTTAAGCGAAAGAAAAGAAAGAAGCTCTGGAACATTTAGAAAATACGAATTAAATTATAAAGAAGCACTCTTGTAACACCAAATCTCAGAGCAGAATATTGTGCAGAGATTTTTATAAGAAGTACGTAAGCACAATGTATTAAAACTGTTGATGTTCCTTTACTAACAAAGTAATATCAGAAAGTTCCGTTCAGGATCTCAAAAACACATGGCATTCGAACGATTGTTATAGTTTCTTTATGTTTAACTTTATTTTGAAATTTTATATTAAAGATCGGATTGGCAACATATACTGTAGAATAAATCAAAATATCATAAATTAATAAAAGATATTCTTTCAATCGTGGAATTGTATCGTTCTTAAAATGTTTTATTATTTTAAGAAACACGATGATTTGTTAGCCTATACCGTAAACAATGATTTTTAAATCTGTGCTTTAAAGCCTTAATAATTTGTTGACGACAATACTCAACTATAAACATTATCTACGAAAATTGATGCTGAAAATTTCTTGAATTTAGTACCAATCTACTTAAAAAGACAACTGAAAAGGTATTTTATTAAATCATATGGGGAGTTTTTAGGTGACAGTTCCAGTTTATTTCAGTTAAATGTAAAATTTTCATTTTATTAAATAAAAATAAATTATAACACAAAAATAAATCCAATATCATGCTTTAGTTGTGTGAAATTCTATGGCAAACGATTCTATAAATAGCGAATGTTTAGAAAAAAAAACTAATATTAAAAGATTTAAAGAAGTTGTTATTTTCATGTAAAATTATTTTTATGAAAAAAGTTAGTGCGCCGAACCCAATATTTTTAATTAGTACATTTTGTCTTTATATTTAACTTAGAAATGTCAAACTATAACTAAGTGGAGGGTGTCTCTAAACAACTAATGTTACTGATATATATATATATATATATATATATATAATAAGCACCATTTAAAAAATGTTTGCCATTATTATAAATAAAGTTCTTCAATAATAATAAAAAGAGAATAAAAACATTGCACACATGAAAGTGGGATGTGAAGCGAACAATGGCATGTTTTGAAGACAATTATCAATTATCAAGGGTAGAAAAAAAATTTAATTTTCATAGATTCCTTTATTACGTTGAAAATATTTTGTATAAAGGAAATTACGTCCTCTGCATATAATGAGTGAAACAAATTATGATAAAATTTTCAGAAAATTATCTTTTTAATAGATTAATAATCTATTGTTCAACAAAAAAGTGAATATTTTCGTTTTAAAAATGAGCTTATTCCAGGAATAAACAATTGTTTGTGAGTTTTAAAATGACTTTTTTCATCTGATTTGGATAAATTAAAACTCTTTATATATAAAACAAAAACTATGCGGTAGAAAAATTGTTCTTATTATTGAAGGGCAATAGTCTAACGTAAACAAACCTCTATATTAACATTCAGACGGCTTCATAAATGGTTTAATAAGTGCGTTTAACGCAGCGCTTCGCTAACTTAGGAACTGTAAATTATTATTAAAGACATTCAGAAGAGGGTTCATGCGTAAAAATAAGCTTCACCCTCAATAAGCGGGTGATTGCTCTGACTTATTATAGAAATGGATGACTTTTTCTTGCAAAACTCTTATTCTACGACGAAGGTTTTTGTATTATCTTAGAACTCGAAGAATCCTCCTTTTAATGATATTAAATTCATTTCTGTACAATTTATTTTTCTTCATTTTTAATAATTTTTAATGCAATTTATATAATTTAATACACTATGTATGACAATATTTAAACGTTTGTTAACAACATTTAATGTTAAGAAACTCAAAATCATTCATCAAAACATTCCATCGCCTGTTTTTTTGGCAGTGTCAAAATTAAGATAAGAAAACTGCTTTTTTGGGGGGTTATCAACCCAAAATAGGAGTTTTACTTCCGCTTTTTTTCTCGTAGTACATACATTTTTTTTAAAAAAAATTACGCCTATAGAAATTGTAGAAGATTGATTGAATTAAATTTATGTTTTTCAATCTATCTAATAATAAGATGAAATAAAAAAAAATTGTTTCATATCAATCCTTTAACAACCTAAAAATTAATAACCTGGATGATCAAATGGGTCACCAAATGTAGGCAGTATTAATATAAATGTCTAATGTTTAGTAAAAAATGTCCTCACAAATAAAATCGCAATCGCTTTTGTTTAGAGTTATGACTTAAATTTATTTCATTTTCTTTTTGTTTACAATTCAATAAATAACTTTAATCATGAACAATGGTAAAACTAAAAATTGATATGTGTTTATATTCGCACATTCCCGAAGGAAGAGGCTATCAGTCAGTTTAAGAATTCTATCAATTCCACCAAAGCCCCCCCCCCCCCAATTTCATTTTTGCGGTTCGAGTGTATGACTCGCATAATTTACCGAAATAGTAGATTAACTTTGTCTTGAAATGTATCTAAAAAATACCGCTCAAGAATTTCTCTCGGGAGTTCTGATGCCACCAGGTCACTATTTAAGATCTACCACATTGTATATAAAATATCGCTCAAACTGTAAAAATGTATTAAACTGCGGCGTTACTCCCGTGTACTGTCAGACAAATGGACAGTTTTTAATGAACGTATAAAAAATTTAAACCTGCAGTAACAACCAATTTATAATTCAGAAAGACGAAACTGTAATTCAAGTTAATAGTTTAATAACTCCTAAAATACCACACAATTTAATATGATATAAATTTGCGATCATGCAAAAATAGACATGGTATATTTCGATTTCTTTTAAATGTATACCATATTACCACATTAATTTGTAAAGAAAATTCGTGTTTCATTATCTGCTGGCTATTCATTAAAGTCCCCCGAAAATTATCCCATTTTGAGAACGGAAAGGAGTTTTTTAAAAAAATATTTGATGTTACGTAACATTATTTAGAAATAAAAGATTTCTCCATTTTTCAATCCAAATATAATCGGGTTTATATAAAATATTTTCAGAAAAAATTCGGTTATATTCTTGTATTGTTTTGAAGGTATAAAGCATACTATAAAACAGTTAATTATTCTATTATTATTATATATAAATTATTAATTTGAGATTATTCGAATTTTGTTTTTAATCTTAGAGATCTAAACTGCCTGAATATTGGAATCCTAGATCTCCATCTCAAGAGATAGAAATATTTTTGCTTTCCTGACTAGCTAAGTATTCTGACGTGAATGAATATCTTAAAGCAGTCGGAGAGAGTGCGGCCTTTATCTGAAGCGAATGTCAAACAAAAAACCAAAACTAAAGTTATAGTTACTCTTCCCACATGAAAAAAAAAGTTGAAGCGAAGATATTTTATTATAAATCTTAGTAATTAGTTTGAATGTTTTTCCTTAATTTATTTGTATCAATTAGATCGCTAATCAACTTTATACATTCTTTTAAGAAATAAATTTTATCTACGGACAGTGTGGTAACTAATAAAAGAAATTTAAAAAAAAAGAAGTATAGTTGAAAAGAAAAAAATAAAAATAAAAAGAACACATTTTTATGTACTTTGTCAATGCTACAGATCTTACTTTTACCCAAAAGTATTTGAAAATATTTAAATAGAAATACTCTCAAATATTGTCAAGTTTTAAATAGTCATAAATTGCACAAATGTGTTATTTGTTTACAGACTGTACTCTCTCTTTCCGCGTCTCAAATAACTTCATAAGTGAATTCGATGTCAAAACTGTTCTTTGCAAGCTTAAATGCAGCCTATTATTATTGTTTATGCATTATTGTTATTATTAACTCAGTTTTAGATATAATTTTAAAAAGCTGGGTCAAGCTGAATGAAATATTTCAGTGCTAAAAATTAGAAAGAAAGAATATAAAATTCAGGAAGTTGAATATTGTTGCATCGGACAGAAATGTGGAAATTTCGATTTCAGAAATAATTTAATAGTTTTGAAAGTGACTGGTTAAATAAAAAATACTTCGCGCCTATTTCCAAATTCTACATATAATAAATGCGTACCAATTTTATTTCTACTTATTTTCCCACTCTTGAAAACATATTGTCATTATGAAAGTGTCATTTTTTAAACTATGTCTATGTACTAATTAGAGTAGAAAAAAATGAGATAAAAAAACAAAACAACAACGATCGTTTGATGAAACTATATGATGAAGACATTTTTAGGTAACAGGTGAAAAATATGACGCCTATTGCATGTGGACCTTTGACAAAAACGTCCACATTTTATGGTCTCTGTCTCTTAACATTCTCTTTATACCTATCATAATTATAAGAATGCATTTGAAAATCATTTTTTATTTCAACTTATAAAAATATAAATTTACCGCTCCTCCCTGCTGAGATGCTCCGCGGAGGGGTTGACGATTATGACGTCATTTCGAGCCGCTTTCACAATGACGTCATCGCTGGGTCCTACCAGCCGCACCTCCACCGGCTGCTGGAGGAGTCGTTGGGTGTCCTCCTCCCTCCTCCGAGTCTCCATCTCTCGGACATGCTTCGTGTGGTGGACATCCAGCTCCATTCCAGGACAGTCCGGTAGAAGCAAAACAACTCTCTGGAGCACACCCCCTTAGGTTCGTAGAGGTGACTGCTCTGCTCTCTCCGCGTTCTACGCTTTCCCCACTCTCCCATCTTTTTTCTGATGAATCAGCTGGTGGCAGCACCTCTCCGCTTGCCTCTGCAAACTTCTCTCTTTCACCTTTACCTCTTGACATCCTCTCCGCAAGAATTGCAGTTATTTATTCTCGTCTCCTCTTCAGAGAGGAAATTCAAGTTGTTTATAAACATCATGACGAAGCGCATTGGGGCCCGGACATTTAGGAAATATGAAATGATGCCGATTTTTCTTTAAAAAAAAACTCAAACGCTTTCTTTTTGCCACCTTTATAACTATCCCAGCTGCGAAATGAGATTTCCGAGTTCCTTCATCATCAAAACAGCCCTTCGTGGCGTCAGACGGAATACAAGCTCATGACGCTTTCTGATAGGCTCAAAACTGTTCAAAACTCTGAGAGATTTCAATATTCAATACAGTTTTCAGAGAAAAAAAATTAGTTTAGAAAAGAACTTTTGAAGCATTTGAAGTAATCTGAAAGTTTTAAATCCATGTTAATTTAGAAGAGACCTTTTTTTTCTTCTTTTTATTGTCGACTTTTATTGAATTTCAGAGAGATGAATGTTGATCCCTTAGAAGGCATATTATATATATATATATATATATATATATATATATATATATGAAAACACTCAGTACACTTAAACTGTATAACGGAATGAAATCCCTTCTTTGGAATTAATGTTCAAAGAAAGCACGTTTTTCAAATGAAGAAGCTATTTTTAACATTAGCAAAAAGTATGCGATTGAATGTTTTGATAAATGATTTGAATTCCGTAAAGTTAAAATTTAATTTTAACTTTACGAAGTTTAAGTGCATTATATTTAAATGAATTGTTATAGAATGGAATATTATTATAAAAATAATTTTTTTGAGTTTTTAGATAATACGAAAGCTATTTTTCTAAGCTAATAATTTTGAAAAATATAGTCATCAATTTTCATAAGAAGGTAACAATTATAATCTGGCAGTTATCAAGCCTTTTTTGTGCCTGCTTAAACTGTGTTTGGACCCATTTCTTGATTTTTTTTGGCATTATCTTTCCTCTGAGTTAGTAGCTTTTAGTGAGTTTCATCCAGATTATTTCTAATAATATTTTTCAACTTCATTATTATTAAATTGCATTTAAGTTGTAAAAATGTTTAATATATCAATCAAACGTTTGCATAGTGATTTGTTTATTTGTATTTGATTGTTGCCATTCAGTAATATGCAATAAAAGGAATTTCTGGGTTTTATAAATAAATATAGATAGCATAAAATTTTGGGTAGTTTACACTTTATATATAGGAAACAATTTTACATTTAATGAATTTATAAATTTCTAATGTTAGAAAATTAACTTAAAGAAGAAGTATTGAAGCTGCTGCATTTCCATTGAGAACATGAACGGTTTTTATCATTTAATGCTAAGATTCACTCTTGTGGCTGGGTTAATCATATGATGTGAACTATTACATATCTCTTGACAATTGCTGACAAATCATAAATTGTTGTCAAAAACGTAATGTCAAAATTAACTTTATTTGAATTTTAAATAAATACTTTTTAAAGATTAATATTTATTACTAAAAAAATAAACTATTTTATGATAAAAGAAACTGATATTATATCAAATACCATTTGATAAAATATCAAAACCGTAATGGAAATAAATGAAATTTTTCAAAAAATTAAGAACCGACTTTCGACATGGTGTTCGCAAACACCATTGAAGTACTAAATTCAACAATAAATAAAGGCTCATTTTTTTTCAAATATTATGGAATAGAGCTATATTTGTATAAAGTTTCAATAATACAACATCATATTATTTTTGACTGAAAAAAATAAATAATTTTACCGCGAGGCTCATTTTTTGTACCTTCTTTTTCTATTTTACCTATTGAAATTTTAAATTTAGAGTTTTGGTTACGTAAACTTTAATAAAATAATCCTCAAATGTAGGAAAATATTAATTCTCTCAGTAGTGATCAGTTGGATTGAATAAAAATACATTCTGCAGTTGAAAAGCTTCGAAGAAACTCAAAAATGCTCATCGTCTTTTGAAGGGTTTGCAAATTTTTGATGGAAATCTGTTAAATAAATATTGACAAGGAATGAAGAGCCCCAGAAAAATCTCTTTTCGCAATCTATCTCCACTCTTTCTCGTAGTTTGGCCTGCCTCTCCTTCTTTGGCAATTAACTTTAAAAATTAATTTTACAACAAATATAATATATCATAATTAATGGCAAAATTATTTGTTCCATAACAGAACGGAAATAAATAGCCCGAGAATTAACAGGACTATTAACAGGAATTTGATAAATGTGACCAGTCTATTTGGGAGAGTAGGAACGGGACATATCGAGATTTGACTGCAACATAAAGATCATCATGTCGGATTTTAAATAGTGTTTGAGGAATTTTAATCTCCGAGAGTAGCATTTCTAACATTACGGTGCACCGTAGTGGTCGAATATGGCGCAATAATTCCTCCATCACTACTCATTCACACAGGAACTTCGGTTACATTTTTAATTTCATATACCCTCAGTACACAAAGAAAAAAATTGAATTATCAAAAATTCGAAATATACGAACTTAATTTAATATATAATTAATTAGTTTGACTTAATATTTTGACGTATTTCCATACGTCGAACCTCCCTGATTCTGAAAGAGCACTTATTATAAACAAGAATTAAGTGCTTTTGAGAACGAATCAGTAATTCAAAAACACATTAATCTAGACAGATGAAATTTGACTCACGTCTCTACTCCAAATGAGTACATTTCTATCAAATTTTCAATAAAATCTGTTCAGAGAAAATCCATCCGATTATCCGAATATAAGTTATTTTATTATTACAAAATAGCGACTTTAAAATAGATTAAATTTAGATTTAACACCGAAGGTGCAGTTATGTATCAAAATTGAAACCAAATCCGGCAAGCATCCGACTTGTACATTCCCAAGTATGCAAATTCAATAACTCTAAAACGAAATGATTTATGTGTGGATAGAATTTGACAAGTGATTTCGCAAGTGCAGTTCTGCGTGGAATTTCGTCTTCAATCGTCTGCACAAAACAGTTTTGGAACACAAGTTCGATTTCTGGACTCTCATGAGCGCAAGTCAGAGACTGGCAGCCGAAAATTCGTCAAGGACCACGCAGTAAAAATGCAGATTTCTCACACCAGGGTAGCATTCTGTCACCGCCGCCTGTCGGACGTCTTGCTCGAGAATCGGGGGTGCTGCACGACACCTTTGATGCGAGAAAGGTCAGGGAGGTCACTCTCGCCGGTGACTTTGAATGTGATAGGGGGATTCCGGGGGTGCTCTGGGTCATTTGAACTCACCTGAGGGCCTCCAGCTCCTCCTCCTTTGCGGCCAGCCTCTTCTCGTAATCGTGTCTCATCTGGGCCAGCTCCTGAGCGAGGCGCTGGGCCTTGGCCTCCTCCTGCTTCCTCAGGGACTCGGCCTCCCTGTAAGCTGCGCTCAGTTCTTCCCTTTCGGTCTCCAGTCTCTTGATCTCGAGGTCCATCTCATGTATTCGGCGGGTGGCATCGCTCAGCTGGGCCTTGCAATCTCCGAGGTCGTCTGCAGGGAGACAGTCGTCGAATTCAAAATAAATCGAAAATCGATTCATCACTTACAATGAAATTATTTTTATAGAAAAAAGCGCTGCCGTAGTCGCTAAAGTATTCAAATTCAAGATTTTGAAATATGTCCAACTTTTAGACATCCTCGAGTTCGAATAAGATATGTTTGGCCTTACGTCTGTCTTTAGCAAAGGTAATTTTAAAATACTGTGAGCTAGATCAATGGTCGGAAAATTTATTAGCGAAAGAGCAAATATAAGCATTGCAACAATTTTAAAAAATTCAGGAGCCAAATTTGCAGGTTTAGTAAATTTTTATTACTCTAAATAAAACTAAATTTCATACTTAATAAATATTTATTAATGCGAACAATGAGTCGCACTTTGCCGACCACTGACCTAGACGAATGAAATTCGATATAAGGTATTTACATCAAATTTGTAGATTTTTAAAATCGAATCTTAAGTAAAATCCGTCTAGAGGAAGTCTGACTGTCAGTGCAGTTCTTCGAATGCAAATTAGCGCGATTGCTCCAAAGTGAAAACAACGTCGAATAAATAAAATTTAGATACAAATCTATTGTTTGGACAGCTGTCAAATTTTGAAAGAACTCCAAGAAGAATTTCACTGTCTATCTGTCCGTACTTTTGGAAACATACAAAAGCTATAGCTTTTGTAAGTATATCAAAATTTGTTATATGATTTTGTGACCACAAATGAAGTTAAAAGTCAATCTTTTATTATTTCAATTGGCTAATAGAAACGCATCTAAAACACAAATTCAATTGTCGGTTACTTTTAACCACCTGTCAGAGATGAATCATGAATAACTTCGACAAGAACACGATATATTTCGAAAAAAAAATATTAAATTAACGCCAAAGATTAATATTTTGTAAATATTGGGTGAAAATGCCATATATGTCTTTCTCTGGAAAAACAACTTTATTATAGAATGTGCTAGAAAGTTTTGAGAAGACTTTCCGTTCATTAGTGGTTTCACTTAGTGGTTTTTCAGAAAGGCAGGGGGAAAAGAAGACACCCTCAAAATCTTCCAAATTTTTTAAAAGGTAATAAGGCTAATTTATTTATTCCTGATACAATAAATGCTGGTATCTAAACAGAAAATGTTCAGCAAGGTGTAACATATATTTATATTTTCCAAACAAAAAGAAATATTGCTGCCCCAACAATTCTCCTACTGCCTAAAATTACTGGCAGCCCAATAAAAAAAAATAAAACGTATTTTAGAGTAATCACTTTATTTATTGTTATGCCTTAATAATAAACAACGATTACATACAAGAAAAAGTTTTCTATTTCGTATTCTCCAGGACTTAAGTAATAATGTGATTATATTTTCTTTGTAATGCTTTATGGTACACGATTTTTTTTGTTTTATTACTTAAAGCTTAAACAAATAGAGCTGGCGGTTTTCCAATGCGAGATCAAGACACATACAACTGTCCATGAGAGGAGCGTGGGTTTTCAAGATTATTGCCACAAAATCTCAACGATTGAACCTCGGATTTATTTACGGTTATGCGAAAGCAAGTCACACTGGAAATTTCAATCGTTTAAATTTAAATGGTACATCCCTTGGTGTTATTGAGATGCGAGGTATCAACTCATCTTCATTATATTTTCCCTTTAGAATGGTTGTTTCAATCACATTGTTCAGCAATGCTTTTACTATCCGTGTGCAGTTGGTTGATATTTCGCAATATTATGACCAACGATCCTACTTTTAATTGAAATTCATGAGGCAGCAATCCTGGGAAATCCAGTGCGTTCAAAAATTCTGATAGATAACTGGCATCATCTTGGTTAGTTGCGCAATCAACTGATTTATATGTTCTTAACTCACCGACAGTTTTTTCTTTTTGAATTTCGAAATTTATTTCATTTACATCCGTGCTTTTGGCAGCTTATATTACTCGTCAGCTGAATCAAAAGTGATCTCTTTAATTTTGAGCAACGATTGGGTAAACGAGCTTTAGAATGAACTCGGTTTTTGATTCAGAAAACAGACAAAGATTGAAAGGCAATGTAGTGCAGCTAGTTAAAAAGTCTGCAGGAATTTTACCATTACCAATGTCAATGAGTTCTTTTGAAAATATTTCTCCAGATCGATCATTTTGCAATTCGACACACAAGTTATTGCTTAAATTTAGTATTTTAACGTTTTACCTCAAGATAGGGGATTTTAAAAAAGCATTGAGTTCATGCGTTTGCGTTGACCGTGGAATCACTGGTAATGATTGACAAACAAAATCATCGCTCCATCAAATTGGTTTTGAATGTTTCGCAGATCTTTCATAGTTCTGTCTAATGCCTCCAAAGACTTTTATGTGCCAGCGTTCATTCATCCCAAACTATCAGCTTAAATATCTGCAAAAACTTTGCCATTGCAAAGTTCTTCGAAATGTTGCAGGTCGCAGTTTCGTTATATTGTATGTTCAATGGTAATTTCAGCGCTGAAAGGGCCTTCCTTTCAACCGCCTTCCAACAATGGGGCTGCACTACCAGATGAAGGAAGTGCGAGTGCAACTTGATTGTACGAGCGAATTGTTGCTAAAAGCAATGAAATCAGAAAAGTCTTTCCTGTACCACCCGGAGCGTCCAAAAAGTAAATCTCTCCTGTTCCATCATTTACAACTTTCATAAGTGTATCAAAGACATACTTTTGTTGTTGGTTCAACACCGGAATATTTATTTGAACTGATTCCCTTAACACACTCAACAAATAAACATACAATTGGTTATGGAGAGAAACAACAACAATAACAACAACAAATACCGCGCACAGAGGAAATATTGATGACACTCCAAACCCTTTTTTAACTTTATTTTGGACAAGCATAGATTAAATATCCATACAGTCTAATAAACTTGAAGGCATACACAAGATAATACTAACACTATTTTCTTTTGTTTTGATTAACACCAAATGTTTAATAGCTAAAGATAGGGTTTAAAATTTTTTACTCTATGGTTTGTATAGGAAAAGAAAAGTTTTTTTTTCACCATTTTCATCATAATTTTTCCTTTTTTTTCTCTCAATAAGAACCTTCCTCTTGTTTTAATGAAAACATTAAAAAAATCAGCCGAATTGGTCGAGCAGCACATTTGGCAATTCATTTTTCTTTATATAGATTTAGATCTTTTTTCTTCTGAGCACGATTGGAAGCGAATGAAAATGGCCTTCGCTGATCTCGTGGAATTTGAGGATTGAATATATACGAATTTATTTAAGATTCAAAGAGGTTTCTTTGTATGTATTATAATAAATCTCTGTAAGAAAAGAGGAAGTTGTCACCCCAAAACTGTCACGAAAGCTTAATTAATAAATGTGAATATATGTTTCAAACCCGTTCCTTCTCAGCCAAATGAAACCAAAATGTAACTGCAACTGCAGCCAAAAATCATATACCAAATTGGATAATATTACGATAGCTTTTTGAGTTATCATTTTCACATACTTCTGAAATTACAGATAAACAGGTGGTCAGCCCCTCGTTGGATTTGGCTCAAAATTTTGTTGGATCTAAACTATAGAACTGTGCATAGAATTTTATTCATATAGTTCCGTCATTTTGTAGTTATCATGTTAAAATATATTCGAACAGCAGAGTATGCATACTTCTTATGAATAAGTTTTGCACAACATTTTGATAGAAATCTACAAATTCGGTATAAAGATTGTATTTCAAATTTCATCCGTTTAGCTAATAATACTTTTGAATTATTTTAGAAAGTAGAGGGACAGCTAGACATATTTTTAAAATGTCTTCTTTGAATTCAAGAACGACTAAAACAAGGATATTCATCAAAATTTTGATTTCGATTTTTTTGACAATAGCAGTACTTTTTCTATGCCTCACATGCCAGGAGGGGGAAAAAACGTTAAAAGAAGAATCACGCTCGGACGTGGGACGAGCGGTCCTTCTCACCTGCGAGCTTCTTGTTCTCCCTGGCCAGTGCCTCCTTCAGGTCCTTCAGCTTGTCGAAGTCGTGCTGCAGCTTCTGAAGCTCGGCCACCTTGGCTCGGAAGTCCCTCTGCGCCGCCTCGAGCAAGGCGATCAGCTCGTCCACTTTGCTCTTCAAGTCGTGATTCAGCTTCTCGAGCTGAGAGACTCGCTTCTCCAGGTTCTGGGCGTGGGTAGTGGCCTGCAAGAAGCGACGGCATCCTGAGTGTTTCATGTCTGCGCATGTAATGAGGTTTTTAAATCTGTTTCAAATTTAAATTCATTTTCAGATTTAATCCATATTAATTTCATTCTTAAGTGTTCTCTTAAATCCTAATCCAACTAACAATTTTTATTTAATTAATTCGGGACGCTTTCTATAAAACTGCTCACTTCTGGATTTTCTCACGCTCCGAGTGAAATGGTAAAAATCCTTAATGTTCAAACATTTTTTTAAATATCTCTAAATTTCAATTTCCTAAATTTACACGTGTCAAAAAATGTCTATAAAAACAGCGGGGGGGAAAATTCGCTATATTTTGCTATTGTGTCACGACATAAACTGATGTAATTCTGACTAATTGTTCTTTGAACATAATATGCCTCATGGAATGGAATAAATTGCTCATAAGTTTCTTCGATTTGACCACGCATCTGCTAAAATATGTTTTACATTATTATTTTTTTGTTCCGGTCACTGAAAATTTACGATCTTCTCAACAAATTTTGATCTTCACGAATATCAGTTGGTATCCGTATTCGACCCTCTGATTGGCTCGCGAAATTGACATCCAAGTGCACTGAAAGAAGGTCGAGTCCTCTCTGAATCGTGTGTCTCGATTGAGACTTGAAACCCAACCGAGAGATTTCCTGCCGCATCCGGGATTTCAAAATTCAAGAATGTCTTCCTCACCTTCTCCAGATCCATGATGAGGACCTCGACTTCGCTCTGCAGCCTGGACTTGTGCTTCTCCAAGGCGCTGCACTTGTTCAGCAGGGCCTGGAGCTGTTCCTCGTACTCGGCGGTCTTCTGGGCGAGGCGGCGTCTGTGTAAAAGAAAGCACGGCTGCTTTAATAATCAGAGCAATGCGTCAAGATGAACCAGGCATAATGATAAATTTCTGGGGTTTTTTTGGATCTAAGGGCATTTATTGGGTGTTAATGCTGCAAGAAGCTCAAAGATAGGAAAGAGAAAATAATATAAAATAATTATAATGATGGGGAATTGGTAAATCAATCGAAAGCAATTACATAAGAACGCGATATTATGATTTATTATTGTTTTTCAAGATTATTCTGAATAGTCTTTAAAATTCCAGGTTTTTTGCGACGAAGGTTCTTTAAATGGTCAATATGTTATGAACTTTACAAAAATTGTATCAAATAGAATAACTGTCATAATACCGATGCACTAATTATCCGCTTATAAGCTTAGAAGAATTAATCTCGGAGAAATGTTAAATATATCATCATTATAACTTTCATGCATTCTACTTGAAATTTTATTTATTAGTTTCCTTGGCTCTTCGTATCATTTCAAATGTGAAAATAAGATACATGTAACAAGCAATGCAAGATTAAAGGCAATTTGTGATGCCATGATAGATCATTGAAATGTTTAAGGAACGGAATTTATGCACATATTAACCAATTTTAAGTAGGATAAATGTGGCTATGTAAAACGCAAGCTATTTTGTTTCGAAATTATTTATTTTTCTCTGATACAGTGCTCCTATATAAGCTTAGGCAAATGCGCATTAAGAAGGTAATGAATATTGTCCAAAACTCCAATTTATTATTTCTTCCCCCTTAACCAACATAATCAATAATAGATATTCTCTTTTGAAATTATTCCTTCGGTTAGATATTTTATTGATTTTTTTTTAAAAAAATTCCTTATAATAAATTTTTTTATTCAAATTCATTTCCAAAGTTTTTGATATTGAATAGAATTTTATTTCTCAAGAAATTCCACAGCAAATTAGAAGATGAACATGTAAAAAATAAAAATATTCTTTTCTTCAATTATTTATTTAAAAAGAACCTGATTTATTGCTTTCAAATCTTAAATTGTTTGGCATGGTTTTTGAACTGAAACTATAGTTTAATCTTTAAAAAGTACAAATTAAAAGGGAATAAAATATTAAATCTTTATTACCAATCTGTTTCATATTTCTCGGCGGAATTTTGAAATTATGATGGGATTTCAAAATTATTTCTGTCAATAGAATATATTTAAAAAATAACATTGTCCTAAAAACATGATTTCAATACATCTTATAAGCCTATTTTGGAGGAGGACAAATTAGTAAACGCGAACACTTCTTATTTGATCGGTCGCATCAAAATGTTTTTAGCCTTTTCAATATTTTAAGCACATGCCGTCTTCCGGGGCAGCGTCCTTGAGAAAGTGAGACACCCTTGCAGTTTTACACCTGTTGAATTTCGCTTTATATCTGGCTCAATTTCTTTTCTCTGTGAAAGTTGTCTGAAAGCAATGATAATCATTTAATTGAGAACCAAACAGATAAAATTAGGAAGGGGTCAGCCCACCTGAGCTCGTCCACCTCATCGGCATGAGCCGTGCATTCAGCTTCGTACTTGGACTTCCAGGTGGCGGCTTCTCCGTTGGCCTTGGAGAGTTGCCTCTCGAGGTCAATGCGGGCTTCGGACTCCTCGTCGAGTTGGGTCTTGAGGCCCTCCACCTCCACCTCCAGAGTGTGGTTGTGCTGCTCTAAAGCAGAGCGGCGCTGAGTGAAGAAGAGGCTCTTTAGGAAGGGTTTTAAAAAAGAGGTAAGGATCAAATCTGATACCCAAGGCAGTTTTTTTTAATTATTTGAAAACTATGAATATATTTATAATAAGGATAATTTACCATTAACGTAATAAGTAGTAGAAATCCTTATACTTACTAATTCGACAACTTTTCATTAAATTGAAAATATTAACAAAGAAATATGTTTTCAACGCTAATAATAAGTTTTTACGCGCATTTCTTGAAAAATTTCCTGAATATACGTCTCTAATTTGTCATATTAAAGAATGATCAGCTGAAGTTAAATTTTGAAAATGTTCAGCCACCATTCGAATAAATAAAATAGTTCACAAAAATTTTCTTTATTTTTTCAGTTTCTAATTTTTGTAGTAATGAAATGAAACTCACAAAACGATCAGTCACGTAGATATGATAAAATAAGTAGAAAAGAAAAATTGAATGAATATTTTGCCATGAAAGATCAAACGATACAATTCAACTCCTGCTGTTTCTAGAACAAATTATATTTCATTAATAAACTTAGATCGAACTTGATAAAGTAAATCGAGTGGGACCAGTCTCAGTATCTCCAAGTTCTGGGAAATCTATCAAATCACTGCTGCGTAAGAAAATAATTTTTATACTCTTTATAAGCGAGATTGTAGTAGTTTCACTCTCAATTGCAATATTATTTTGGAGTCACAGATTCACTTCTGAAGAGTCACGTGTTGTGTGAGCTCCAATTCGGTGTCACTCTTCTTGGTTTATGACAAACGAGGGACAGCTCATTATTTTACTGAAGACACCCAACGCTTACTGATGAAATGATGTCAAAGTATATTTTTTTAACTATCAAATAGTTTCTTGATGACTTCTCAACACTATTAGATTAAATGATTATGAATTTCGAGTAGCATAATTCTCATAAGGCTTCATCTCCATTAATTAGGTGAATAGGTGGGTTATTTTTTCTTTTTCGAATTCTTTATGCCATTTCGCGAAACAATTGTTTGATGAAAGCCTAGAATGAAGTAAAAAATAAAATGCAGGTAGGTGTATGCTGTCAAAAAACAAACACGAAAGAAAAGGGATTTTTAATTGCACTTGAAGTTTAATCTGCTTCCTAAGGAAGTGAATATAACCTTTTTAACGATGCATTAAAAACAACTGAATCACTATCGTTTTTATCATTTCAAATGAATTTCTATTCCTTTCATTTTACATTTTTTATATATTTATAATTAAAAATTTAATTAGTTTTTTCCGAATAACTAAAAGGTAAATGAGAATTGGGTATTCTGAAGGGAATGGTTTTTATCCGTGGTACTCACCCTCTCCTCATCTTCCAACCTCCTCCTAATCTCCTCCAGCTGGACAGCCAGTTGACCCTTCAGGTGGTTGGCATTGTCCAGGTGCAGCTTGTATTCCTGCACCTCTTTCATGAGTTCGGTGTTCTCGGAGGAGAGGCGGCTCCTCTGGGAGCTGATCTCGGTCACTTGGCGGTTCAGCTCCTCGATGTGGATGTTCAGGTCGTGGATGGTGATCTCGAGTCTCTCCACCGTCTTCTGGGCGGCCACCTGCAGAGAGGAACGCGGCGATTAGAATGTCAGCAGGTTCAATCAAAGGCAATTCAAGTGTCCCACTGACAATCCTCCGTCAGCTGATTGTTTTCAATAAAAAAATTTGATTAAAGCCGGGTTTACACTTGGCCAGTTATAAGACGGTGAGGAGGCAGTGCATGGAATTAATTTATGTTTGTCACAATTTCTCGAGACATATTCAAGCATTCCATTTATGATTCGAAATGGCCGTTTCGGCTTCCCTGAAATCAAAGGCATGCGAAGTAAGACAACAAACACAATACAGTGGCATGTCGTTTTCCCGTCGGGATCATCACTTGCCCTGAGCCGAGCAGGGTTTCTACGCATGCGCTTCGTCCTGGCCGAGCGTAAACCTGCCATGAGAGTAAGAAGGGTGACACAAATCTCTAAGATGAGCAATTGGAAGGAAATTAAGTTCAAAAGGCTTCTCCAATTAAAACGGATTGGATTCGCGCCGTTTTGGTTCAAAAATAGGCGCGTTAATTATTTACAATAATAAAGAGACTAATTATCACAATATGCGTCTGCCAATTATGCCGTGTGCGGCGTTTAAGGCCTCTGTGAAAATCATCGCTACGAATCACACAAAAATATGAGAACATATCGTGATTAGCAACCAAGTTGTTAGTTCTTCCAATCACAAGAAACCTAAAAACAGTGAAGGTTTACAAGTAACTCGTACTCAAAAAACGTTGCTTTATAATAATGTTAAGTTCTACCTCTGTTACATGTTAAGTTCTTGAAAGTAATCCTGGCTCTGTTAAAAAAATTCTACGATTCTTATATTCAATTAAAATAGCCGTTCTAGGATATTTCACAAAATATTTGTAAGGACATATAAAGTAAAACATTGCCGAGAGTGTTGAGATTGAGAATTTGGATAATCTGCATTAAATGAGTCATTAGAAGTAAAAAAAAACAGAATCATATGAAATGAGAATTTATAAACTTGCATAAGATGGCAACGAAAGAAAAAATCTGAAAAACTTAGAAAAATTGCAAAGACGTGTTTGTATTTTTTTTTCTTTTTTAGGATAATTAATTATTTCTGTATTTCATTAAAATTAATCAAGAATTTGATTTATGACCTAAAATATTTCATTTTGATTCAGGTATTCAGTTCTTATAGTTAGTTTTAATCACTCGAATTTATTATGATTTGCGTGTAACAAAGAGATATTGTTTAAAGGATGGTTTTTTTATGCACCGTGACTTAATTCTATATTCTTAAGTCTAAATTACGGAAATGTATGCATGAACAACATAATCGTGCAGAGATATTGCCCAGTCTGCTGCCTGCAGTCTACTTCCACGAAGAGCTTGTTTCTAGTCAAATAAATTACGCTCGCTTATTAATTTGATTATCTATAATGAAGATACTTAGTTTAGTTTATTTATTTATAATTTTTTTGATATTAGGAAAATTGTTGCTTTGATATTTTTGTCTTTATCACGATGGTTCGAAAAGTTAATCAATAAATAATTCAAAATTTTATGTAACGGTAATTTTGATTTTAATCTTCCAGATTTAACTCTCAATTTACTTTAATACAACATACCTGCAGAAAATAAATGCGTTATTGTTAGTTAATATATATGAATGAATGTTTTTACACCGTGTTCATTTGGTGCTTAAAAGCTCATATGAATATACTTACTTTATCTTTGTTAGCCAGCTCAACTTGTGAGAGTAAATCGTATACTTCAGCCTGGAATTTTTGCTTTTCTCTTTCAATCCTACATTTAAAAAATGAACATATGAAGAATAGAACAAATGTCTTCAAAGAAAATTTTGCATATTTATTATTTCTGTATAGATTGCATAAATACAAAATCTTATGTATTATTTTAATAAATTCGAAATTTCACGTTCTGTTTGAGAGAATTCATTCCAACACAGAATTTCATTTTGTGGCAACTGCTTCGTACTCAACTTATAGGCAGGTAGATAATAAAAAGTTAAAGTAGCTAAGAAATAAGGAATTAATCTACTGACTTAATTTTCAGCCTCAGAATTTAAAAATTCTGTTGTTGTTGGGTTTTTTGACTGCCGGGGATATATTATATTTTTGATAAATAAAAGAGGTCAAATAGTGAATTGAGTGGATATTCTTTCCCAGAGAACTAATGCGTCAGTATTTCACGGATATAATTCTTCGGTCGACGTCAGATTTTCAAAGACATTCCCTCCCTATTTTCGGACATTAAACATTTTTTATCGCAGAGAGAAAGTAGAAGATCTTTGTTTGTCGCCACACGTTCTTCCTTACTTTATCTGGAAAAACTATCAAAGGCCGGATAATATGTGCAGGAGGGTTATAAAAAAAAAGAACTAACCCATCTTATGAGGCGGTAATCCGAACGGAATACAATTTTAATTAATTTAATTAGTTTTGAGGTATGCGTTCAAGATACATATTAAAAACTATAATTTAATTCTAGCAGTTCCGGTTACAGAGGCAAGATTTTAAAATTTTTCAGTGACAAAATCGACTTTTTTTTTACTCAAATGTATTTTCCATAGCAAAAAACAATAAACAGCTTTGGAGTGGTATCTGCATCACGAAAATCACCAGCGGTAGACGGACAAAGAAGAAAAGAGAAAACAAGCAATAACAGCAGCAAAGCAACAGAAATTTTTTTATTGCGTTTCATAAATTTTCTGCTTGATCTTCTTTCAACCACGGTGACTGCATGCGGCAGATGATGATTAGAACCAAAGAACTTGGCATGCCAAAAGGAATCTGTTGAACTTGACGTCTCTGGTAGGTAGGCACACCACAGTCCGTCTAGCGCTGTTTATTTGCATGCTGCGGGCACCCTTTCAAAGCTGTTTATGGTTTTTGGCGATGGAAAACAATAAAACTGGAGTTCCATTTGAGACCTTTGAAATTTTGCCAACTGTGTTTTTCATATGCTTTCTGAATGCGTACCTCAAAATACTTTGAACTAACATTTTATTCCGTTCCAGTTAATAATGGTCTGATAGTTATGATCCCATAAAATGAAATAGTTTTTTTATAATGTATATAAAATTTTATAATGTAGGAAAATCATGTATATAAAAAAATGAGATTCCAAATCTCATAAATTCTCTTCCATATTTGAATCATGCACAAAAAATGAAGCTGCCTATTTTAGCAATAGGATTGATGCTCAAAAGCAAACTATGAAATGCGAATGAAGCTCCTGTAAAAAATAAAAATACGAAATCCGATTTCGTTGCCGCAGTGGTTCGTTGATTTGTCAGGAAAGGAAGCGTCCATCCTGTCACTGCATGGCTGCTAAAGAAATGGTTTGCTATTGCTTTTCTCTCGTGTTTTTGTCCTATGCACTTATATTTAAATTTGTCCTGAAAATGTACTTCCGCAACTGTCTTTGGGAAAAATATTAATGACAATTTCTTATTTTTATAAATACTTTGAAATGAATCTAAAATCCAATAGGACTATACTGTTGATGATTTTTCGATTCATTAACTAATTTATCCATATTTTTTTCATGTTTTTCCTTCGTGCGTTGTTTCGTGTAGCATTTTTGGATGCGTGATATTTATTTAGATTTAACAAATATAAATGACTTATAAGAAAATTGATTATTTATTTAAAATTTAAAAACATATCTTCATGAGCTTGTCCGTTTCCTTATTAATGTCCATCATTTTTAAATAGGTCTTTTGTCAGAAAAGAAATTTTTAAGGATCAAAATAAAAATATAAAAAAATAGATTGGAACACTGCTGAAAAGTAGAACTACTGTATATGAAACGATATAAATGACTATGTATTGAAAAGTAGAAGATTATACAAAACTACTTTTATGTAATTAAAAGAAAAAATTTATAGGTCCCTCCCTATTTTTTTTAAACTAAAAAACATAAAGAAATCTTTATACAAAAGAATTTCTACTTCTTTCGCTCATTAATTTTTATCACTTACGCACACGCCATCTCTTCAAGCGAAAAAGAAAAAGAAACTCTTAATTTCTGCTTTCGAATCAAAGCGTCGGAATGGACAAAGCCATTGCCTGGGATATCATTTATCACTGCTGAGGATTCTCTCTAACTTGTGTCGGTATTGAATTTTTAGATTTTCCGAATGGTGAGAAACTGCAGCGATTTCTTCCTCGTCCACATTTGAGGCACCTCAGCAGTGAGGATGAAAAACTTCTGGCATGGTGATTGGCTTTTGCCATCCTGTAAATACGCGAAGAGGCGAGGAGTCGGATCCTCCCATCGATGAAGAGAACGTTCTTCCCAAGGGAAGGATTGTACCGTGGGCGGTGATCTTATGATTCAACCACTATTCCCACGAGTGTTGCTGTTGCGGCGATCCTAAGATTCAAATTTTTCCGTGTGCCAGAGCAGACGGATGAAACAGAGCAGACGGTTTATATTTAAGATTTTCATCCAGATATTTTATCTCAGGAATTTTGAGTGAGATTCAAATGTTCGAGTTAAAAAAAACATTGCCCTTTCATGCTCTAGTAATACATACCGAGCTTTTTAAATTTAGGATCTATTGTTTATCTTGTAAATGTAAAGGAACAAGATGTTACAGCAAAATTAGATGAATGTAGTGTCAATTTAACGCAGTCGAATTCAACCGATGCTATCAGTTGAAATTGACTGCGTTCACGAGCCAAATAAACTCGCTCTCGTTTCAAAATTCGAAATCACTGCCTTCTGCATAAATGGTTGCAGAAACCTGATTTAAAATTGGAGATAGTAAAGGTGATCAGAATAGCAATTTCGTCGGCAAAAAAAGAAAAAGACTGCAGTTCTACATCAGATACTAGAGGAGCCGAATCGGGGGACTTTTTTTTGTCAAAAACTCACGAATAATAATGTGAAAAAACGCATTTACATTTTGTAAAATCCATGAGTTATTCCTCCGCAGTTGACCTTTTCTATACCAGGAACTTGATCAATAATGACTCCAATTGTTAAATGACTATTGTGAAAAGCCAATTCTATGATTTGATCCACATGAATAAAAGTTTGAAGACCATAACTCCTATAGATGCATTGTGAATGACATCTTCCCAATGTTTCTTGACCGCAGTAATGTGTACACGATGGCCGTTTCTGGCGAGTGACCTGCTCTCCCAGATGTTGGTATTTTAGCCTGTTAAATATTAATGTAAAATGCATAGTTTTTAAAGCTCTCACTTTGTGATTTGCTCCGGAGAACATGAATTTAATTGGATAAATCAAAAGTAATAACACATGCAAATTGAAAGGTGTTCATACAACAACGGAAAATCAGAATTAAAAACCCTACTTTAAAATTAGTGAGTAAAAAAAGCATTTTTTAAATCTTACTTTTAACAACGGCAAAAAAAAAGTGACTGAATGTTTTTATGAATGAGTTTGAATGTATCTTGCGATTTCAAATGTCCGCAACTCTTTAATAATGTCAAATTGCGTATCATATTTTAAAAAGTTAAAAATTAAGGAGACATTTTACAGAAATTAAATTGATATGATTAAAAAGTAATATTGTGAATTTTAAGATAATGGAAAATTTATTTGTATGTTATAATAATTTTGTAAGATATGGCCATACATTTCCATTAATAAGTCATAGCGAATTTCCATCTGGCAATTACTAAGCCTATTTTTACTCTGTATTAAACATTGCTTGATGCTCATTTCTTAATTTTTGTAACATTTTTTTTTACATTTATCTTTATCTGAGTGAATAAAGTTTGAGTAAATCTTCTCTATTGAAATTCTAATAAAATTATGGAGCTTATTTGATTGGTGAGTCGTTGAGTTACATTGCAGGTATAAAAAGTATAATAAAGATATCTACAACATTTGTAGAGGTCTTTGCTTATATTTGATTGTTGCCATTCTACAATATATAATAAGAGTGACTTCTATGTCATGTGCGTTAGCGTTACAGAAGCTAAATAATTTCTCTTTAATTTGTGCGTTCATTTCTTTTTCTCTACCACTTTAATTATAAAATATATCTCTTGGTTTGCGCATTGTTTTTTTTCCTACGTTGTCAAGAAAAAGATCTATTCTCTTGGAGCTGTTTAAGTATGGGAAACGACAGTACGAAATCGTTCTGTCGTTAACAAGCAATGTGTCGTTTCAGAGAGCTTGACAACGGGGGTCGACTTCCAGGAATGAGGCGAAAATGCTTGGTGAACACTTCCAATAATTGCAGGAACATCAAAGAGAGAGTTTAACGAAATCCGAGGCTTTCCGCGAGAAGGATCGCTCGGAAACGGGAGTAGGCCACCGATCGGCGCAGAAAAGGGCGAAAACGGAGCTTGAACTGAGACCTTACGACTTCCAAAAAGCCCAGTTCCTTACGCCAGAAAAGAAACTCGTTCGACCCCGAAGATGCTGAGACAGATTGCAAAACAGCCGTCCACTGACTAATGAGAAACTTTTTGCCCTTCAACAGGCTCATGACTCCTTGAGCGAACAGTCGGGACATTCCGCAAGCTGTTATGATTCCGTGGGCCGAAAGGCATTTTGGCTGTGCAAAGCACCTCATCCGCTCACGAAACCAAAAGGACACGAGAGTGGAGCAAGGTGGACGCCACATCATTTAGAGAAGAAACTCCCCACATGCCAGATATCATTTTCATCGATTGCAGCGCATGCCCCGTTTTCGAGTCTGGGGCCTGCACCAGAGCGTTGGCCTCTCTAAAGTCATCGCCTCGGTGGAAATGAGACGGATCAAAGGCAGAAAACTTGCTACCCATTGCTATTTTTAATTTATTTATTTATGATAATATTATTTTAAATACTGTCTGTCCGGATTTTTTTACCACAATCTGTAAATAAAGCTGTATGTTGACATTTTTAATAACTTTCCGACTTTCTCCTAGTACCAGTTATATGATGGAAACCAAGTGTTCTGCTGAGTTATAGACACTCACTTCGCTTTGGACTTATTGGCCTGGTCCAATTGGTCCTGTAGTTCCACAATGGCCTCCTGGTGTTTCTTTCTGAGGTGATGTGCGTTCTCCTCGCTCTCCAGGTGGACGTCGTCCAACAGCTTTCGCAGCTTGGACAGCTCCAAATCCCGCTTTTTGTTCATCTCCAGCTAGAAAACAGAAAATAAGTACAAATAAGAGTTTGTTAACTTTACCAATTCGAGTTCTTTGTTGTATTTTTTAATAGAAATTCCCTAATAGCACTAAGATTAAACTGATAACCACTTTGCAACTTATAGAACAAAATCCTTCTGTAATCACGAGCTTAAAGACCTTGCTTAACAATTAGAATCGCTTATGAAATATCTTAAATTTTTTTTTCTATTATTCAACATTTTTTTGGATTTTTAAATTACATTTAAATGCATGCATTTGCATTTTAAATTGTAAAGTTGCAACTAAACGCATGTATATTATTTCATGTTTCATGATTATTAGGAAAATTTTAAAACAGAAACGACTGGTGAGAACAATAGCCACTTCATTCCAAAAAGTTATTGTTATGATGGAGTTCTTGAGAAAATAATCTTGGTTACCTGACTTTCACTACTACCTTCAGCTTCTTCTAATCGTTCTGAAATTTGCATTAGCTGGACGGTAAGATCGGATCGGTCTCTCTCAATCTGTAATAAAAGACAATAAAAAGCTTGAAAAATAATTACATCTACTGCAAAAATTGCATTAAAATTCTCATAAAATTTAAAAAAATTGAATTTCATTGGAGCTAAGCTTTTGTAATTCTACATTCATTGCAATTATCTGTTGATGCTACTTTATTTATACTCAACTAATTTTATCTAGTGTTCTCAGGTTAAGAGTGCCGTATACACACCACCTACAATTTTCAAATGTATTGTTATCCTATGGAGAAACATTACGATATTTTAAATTTGATATTGCGGTTTCTTTTTTTTATCAAGTCAACTGCAATCGGTAGAAGAAATAAAAACACGGGTTTCTGCAAAAACAAATTTTTTTGAACCTTTAAAAATATTTATTAAAAGTTCTAAAAATTTCAATTGTACCTTTTAAAAATTTTAGAAAAAATTCTATTAAAAATAAAATAAAAGTCGAAACTAAAAAATATCTATTTTGGTATCTTTTTTCCGATGCATATTATTTTTTAAAAAATGAGTAAAAGCAGTATTTTAGACTTGTAATCGGAAAAACAATGTGCACTCCCCCAATGCTCCTTTAACCCCTCCCCCTCGCGAAGAAAGGCTTTATAAATCCTCCCTTTACCCTTGGATTGATTGTGTCTTTTATTATCTGGTCTTCATTGCGTCTTCAAATATCCCCCTCAGCATTATTTTCTGTTCTTTTCTTTTCGTTTTTTGTTTTATTTTGTTTACCATCACAGCTGTGATCATCTGCGCCTTCAAAATCCACACTTGTTTCAGCGTATTCGACAACACCCCTAGAAACAAAATTGGTAAACTTTTATAAAAGAATTTGAATTTTGCATATTTAGTTGCATCTCCAGACAGGTTAATTGGTGATGGAATTGCTGAAGTAAAATGCTCAGTGAATATTACTCCGGGTGAGGCAATCAAAGTTTTTTTAAAAAATTCTGTTTTGGAAATTAAGTAAAGATGGATAAACAACCATAAATAAAAATCACAAATATTATTTTCAAGTGGATGGATGGGATGGGCTGAAACAAGTGGATGGAGAAAGGGCGAAAAAAAAAACATCATCGTCTAATATTTTGGTAATGAAAAAAAAAATCAATATTCTTTTATTTTGACTTTTTATTGTCAAAACTTCTTGATTCCGTATATCTTAATTGAAGGAAAATTCGGATCCTTTTGCAACTATAGAGGCCCAAAAGAAAGAAGGGGAGGGGGAGAGGATATAATGTTTTTATAGCTTTTTTTTCTCTGGATATTTTTATAACTGTACTTTTTTTACATATAATTTAAAAATCAATGCTTTTGTCTGCATTCTTTTTTTTGTAAAAATTGTATTTATTTAACTTGTGTTTATGAGATTTTTAACATATATTTAACCTTATTCATATAATTTGCAATATATGATAATTAATTCTATTATTAATAGAAAAGTAAGATCACTTTTAACAGAAAAAAGATAATTAGCGGAATTAAATTCATTTAAAAAGAAGTGAAATACAAGAAAAACCCATATTTTTTTTATTTACTAATATTTGAATATTCTCATATTTCTGAAAGCGTGTTCTTCAAAATCGGTGTTATATATAGTCATAAAAAGATAAAAAATGTAAATGTGTGTACGTATATTACAATAGTTCACTAAGCAATATCTTTATTAAGAAACTAGCCACCTTTGGCGACCAGCTTGTTCACCAGCATAAAAGTTATCTGAAGATTTAATTACATATTTCATAAAACATGGTTTCTGAATAACATTTAGCTATCAAAGCTTAAGTTTGTGGTAGCCATGTAATTCAGTCATACTGTTACGCAGGCTTTAAACAAATCTGTTCCTTACGCTACTCTCTCTTACTCATTTTCTGTTAGAGCCCCTAAAATTTACTCTTTAAATTAGAGTGAAAATGTTAAACTGCAATTAATATAAAATATTTTTTACTGAAACCGGCGAATCTTTTTTTAAATATGAAAACTGGAAGCAGAATCGTTCAGAATTGAAATTGTATGTGCCTTGAAGAATCATTTTCGTAATTTATATAATATCTAAAAGAGTTATTCAACAGAAATTTCTGTGATTCTTCGTAAAATTCAGATTTAGATTTTAGTTTCAAAACATTTACATGATTCAAATGAAAATATTTTATTTGATTTCAGTCAATAAATGTTCTTATAAAAAAATCGGAATTTTACATTTTACACAGGGTTTTTTTTTGTCCCAAAGAATCCCATTCTGAGAAATACTTTTGACACTTCAACTTTTAAATAAATAAACTTTCTATCTTCTGCGATCAAATCTGTCCTTTTTCACATATCTTCTTGTAACTCAGCAAAATTAATTTAAACTATTTAAAATGAAGTAAGATCGTTTTTTCGAGTTTTACAAACAAACAAAAAAATGTTGTTGCCTACATAGATAATATGTATGCTTAGTATTACAAGTAGATAAAAAAAATTCTTATATTTCCTGTAGTAAAAGAACAGGACTTATTTTCTATATATAAGATAAAATTTTCAGAAATCTTCCCCAATTAAGTTTCAAATTCCTCCTCTGTTAACCTGTGAAGTACTATTTGATTCAAGGGTCTGATAAGACATAATGTTTTGGTCATTCTGCTTTCCTTTAATTATTATTCTAAATTTTGAAATTTAAATTTGTACCGTTTACCTTATTATCGATAGTAAAATACTTCCGATAAGCAACGCATATGCTAAATAGAGGAGATTGACAGTAACTAATTGAAATAAAAACAACGCTTTTACTTATTAATGTTTATTAAACAATGCAGAAAGAGATATTAATAAAGCAGCTGCTTAAAATTTAGCTGACTGGAAAAAAAACAGGGATAAAGAAGAAGAGAAAAAAGCTATTTCAAACTTCTTGAAATCGCAATAAAAAATATTTTATCAAAGTTAATTATGACCATCTGAATAGGAGAATTTCTTTTGTGAAATTGTATTTTCATACGAATCCTTATTCTCAACATTTATTTGATTTTCATTCTTTGCTCGATAATTAATAAAAAGTTAATCGATAAAATTTCCATTCTGATGAAAATTTTCTAAAGAAAGGGAAAATTATTCTTTTCTTTTCTTCTGAACCAATCATTTCAAATGTGTTTTCCCTCCCCGGAGTAGCAGAACAGCGAAATCCGACGAGCTGACGCCCCCTGCCTCAGGTGAGCTCTCAATAATCGAAGGGCAGTCAGGCTGGGGGCTGTTTCTGGGGATCTTCAACTAGGAGAGACATTTAAGTGCTTGGGGGGGGGGGATCAAACAAAAGTTTTGACAACGTCCCCGAATAAATCAAACTGCTTGCACACCATGATATAAATTGATTCTTTATTATTTTCCTTATAATATGAGAGTGTGAATTATTTTAAATGTATTTATTTGAGATTTGTGTGATAAGGCACCAGGTGAAGTAAGAAAAGTACTCATCAGAATAGCAAGAATTTTCTTAATCAAGAAAGTATAAATTTTATGATAAAATTGATTGATATATTTATTGTTCGTGGTCGCCAGTGATTATTCATAATCATTAGTAAGTTTACTGCTTATTGTGAATAACCACCGGTAACTATACGCAGTCACATTTACAATAATATATGCAATTTATTTTGCTCTCCTGGATTTAACATGAACATGGCATATCAGCTTCAGAGAATTTACAAGGGTTTACATTCTGATGTAGTTCTTTGTATATCACAGTCATGTTCTTTTCCCCCCGCTAGTTCAATTTTTGGAATCCGATCTGATGATGGACAACAGAGGTCCTATAGACCATTCTTCCCCACATCTCAAAAAATGAGGAATATCAGATGTTTATGTTCACAATTACTGATTTGATAACTGGGTTAAAAAAAGGTTGTTTCTGCATTTTTCTTAAATATTGCATTCCTATAAAGGGCCTTTTGCAATTTTAAAATTTAAATTGTAACATACATTTATGCCTTACATCAATGCGCAGTTAAAATAAAACGCTCTAACGAGTCATATACGAAATAATGAAAGGGATCGAAAATTAGTTCAACGCAATTGAAACCTAAAATATGTCTTTACAACTGTTCTAAAATTACATTCTCCAACAAAATTACATTTCTCCAAAATTACAGTAAAAAAATTTTAAGAATGAATGCAAAGAGTGCCCAATCTGAATAACTTAGCAAGGAAATGTCTCTCGATCTTTTTGTGCAGGGCCGCTCAGGACTTACTATTCGTAAATTATTTGGGGAGTAATTTATTACAGTTTTTCCTTGTCTTACTTGCATGTTGCTTTTCCATTGAAAGTGAAAAAGTGCATGCATTCAAATGGGTTTGTATTTATGTCGCTTCAGTCACTCATCAATTGACTTTAAGTAGATAAGCCTTCACCCCTCCTCTGGATTTTTCTTAAATATTTTCGTCTGTAAGAAGGAATTTACAAAGTTTTTGGAAAAGTTCCCATTTTTCCTCCCCCACCCTAAAAAAAAGAAGAAGAAACATGAAGAATCCCTGCTTCTAATTTTGGTCATGGTTGAGGGTGGATGCCACGTATATTTTGAGGAGCTCTTCCTCCGTGATTTCTCTTGGGGTGGAAAAGCGAGGACATCTCTCTCGTGATTATTTGGCACTATCACCTCAAAAACTCTTGTCTTCCTCTTGGCGCGTGAAGGGGAATTCCTGTTTCTTGGCACTTTCTGTCCGCCCTTTCGGTACGATTTCAGCGACAGGAACATGCCCCTGCGGAGAGGGGGTGGACGAAAATTCATTAATTGAGATAGCGATTGTGAAATGTCTTCAATGCTCTTTTTTCTAAGAGAATAGTTTTAGTTTCGGATAAAATGGGGGGGGCAATTAGAATGAAAAAGACTAAATTCGAAGCTCTGCTACAAAGCAGCCAGATGTCAGTTTATTTCAAAATGTAAGGGAACGAATGCGATACAGAAGGAAAAAATTCGGATAACGTCCCCCTCCCCCCACTACACTTTCCACAACATGATTCTATTTGATTTCAATTTTGTCATATAAGGAAAAGGATAAAGTGTGCATTTAGGAACAGTAATACCTGTTGCTTCATTGCCACTTATTTGATATTGAACCATAATTCTGTTTCTAATAAGTAATATCTATTGCCCGATTGCGACATATTTGATATCGAATTATAATTTTTTTCTATACACTTATATCCATTGCCTAATTGGAATATAATTGATATCGAACTGTAACTACTTTCATTTCTATGCAGTAATATTCGTTGTCTTAATGAGGCGTGTTTGATATTGAACTGTAATTCTGTTTTGGAACAGTATTATCTGTTGTTTGATTGGGACATATTCGATATCGAAATTTAATTAATGTTGTGTCCTTAAGTAATATCCGTTGCTTACTTGGGACACATTTGATATCTAACTACAACTCAGGTGTCAAAAATGCGTCGCATTTTTAAGGAGTCGTCTTTAAATAATTTTATAATTTGACATATGTTTTGATATTTAGTGTCGATATTGTGTTTAAATTCATTCATCAATTTAGCTTCTTAGTCTGAGTCATTGTGTTCATACACATGAATCAACAAACATTTCATCTTTAGAAGGATCCTATCCAAAATTGGGACTGATTTTAAACTTTTGAGACTAAAACTATAGGCTAGAGTTCAACTATTCAACTTATATTTCTGAGTCAACATATTCACGAGCACATAGATAGATGTATAGATAAATTTCATGATGTTCATTTTTATATAAGGCACTACATCAATTAATTAAATATAATTTAAATGCAAAGACCCTGTGCTCATTTTCCTTCTCTAAACATGTTGGGTTATTGCTTCCATATTATCACAAACGAATAGTCTGAAAAAAAAAGTCAAGTCAATGATGTAGAAAATAATCAAACCTCCTGATGTCGAATTATTTCATAGTTCTTATATGAGAAGAAAAAACTAAACATTATGTAAATTAATTTGCTTTTTATTTAGCAAGCGCACGAAAATTAGCGATGTTACATGCATGCAGCTCTTATTAGTGGATTTCAAATAGTTCTTTGAAATAGTAACATTCGTTTTTGAAAAAGATTTTATACAGGTTTAAGAAATGCCAACACTTATGTAGTGCATGATTTTATCAAGAAGAAAAAAAAAGTTTTGTATTGAATTGTTAAGTAGTGAGTCATTTAACAAGGTTTTTTAGTTTAATGAACTGATGGCATTATTTGTCCATTCCCAAATTTTGAAAGAAATTTCTGAACATTTTACTGTCATTGAAATAAGCAATGGTCCTAAAAAGTCTATACTTAATTTAAATATAAATGCATTCTAAAACCAATAAGCTCTTCATAGCATCTGTTTGATTGGTAGGAATCATGTCACATTTCAATATCCCCTTACCAAGATGATTGAAAAATGTATAGGAAGTAAGGTTTCAAAAAACTGCATAGTAAGGACTTTTACATTTGAAACCCAGAATCGCTTCGTTTCATAAACATCTATAATTATCTATATTTATAATAAAGCTCAATGTGTGTGTTGACGCTCTACAGGCCAGCTCGTTCGACTTGCAGCAACCAAATTTTACAAGTGTCTACTTGGGAAGGTCAAAATTTTCGAATTTTTCGAATTTTTAATTATAATTTTAATTAATTAAAATTTAAACGAAATTTTGGCGTTTTCCCGCTATAACTTCTGAAAATATCACCGCACACAATTGATTTTAAAATCATATTGAAGATAAAATTGTTTATCGTTTTGATGATATTATGGTTTTAACCTATAAATTAAATCTCTATTTTTAATGGAGTTTTTTAATCATTTCATTGCATTTTTCAATAGTTTATTTCAAAATAAAAATTGTTTATCCTGCAATTACATGACAAAAAAAATCAACCTTTTTTTTAACGTGCTGACATTACATTTTCAAAAGCTCTAATTTTAAAAAAAGGTTAATTATTACTGCAACTTAAATCCAGAAAAATGTAATTTTCACCTGAAGAAAAGTGGAAGTAAGTGACTGAAAGGAAATAAATGAGGAAAATAACATTTTCTAAAAAATTCAATGCAAGACAAAGTTTTCTATGATCGTTTACTCTATATATTATTATTTATTCAATAAATCAGCTTATTTAAGGAAAACATGGTTTAATATATACAGGATATCAATTCAAATCCGGGTCGCACGGTTAAGTAAATTTTTAGTAATTGGCATAAATACCGTTTAGCTCTGTTAAAATGATCTAAATGAAATGAATAAATATATTTCGCCTAACTTGGGTCAATAAATGCTAATATTAATTACGAATTTTAAATCTTTTCGGCACTTTGAGTCCTATATAACAAAATACTCTTCAGACACTAAGGCTTTAAATAAAGAGAATTGCACCAATCAACCAAATTAGTCATGAAGATGAATGATTTATGAGTATTTGAATGTAATTGCTCAGTAAAAACGTACGATTTTAGACCTTTCCATCCGCCACCTTTAGGAAAATATCGACTCCGGGTGAATCAACACCGAAGTTTCTCCAAGGCTGATAATTCGTTGAATGTGCGGTGCATGGCGCTCTACACACCGGGCCATGTGATCCACGCACGGCATCGGGGGATAAAAATGTACATTTCGGTGAGGTTTTTTTTTAATTTTTTAATTAATTAAAAGTTAAGCTGAATCTTGACATTTTTTTGACATTTTGACGTTTCGCAACATCCAAAAATATTACAGCGCAAAATTGACTTTTAAGTTCAAAAAATGATTTGCTCTGTGGTATTATGAGCGAATCCTCTTAAGACTTCTATAATGAAATGAGTGACGTGGCAATCGAAATTTGACGCTCAAATGTATTTTGCAACAGAATGGATTAAAAGAGCAAGGCACACAAATATTTAAATGAAAATTTTAGGTACCATTCTCCTAATGAATCAGCTGGTTCATAAAGACGGCTAATATGATATATAAATAGAAATATTTTTGCAATCTGGTTTGAAATTGACATGAAGTTCACATTTTTTAGAAGCTTTCTTTATTCATTTTTTTGTGGTTTAACAGTGGTTTTGCTATGATCTTGCTTGAATTTTGAAACGATATTTAGCAATTATTATTTTTATTGTCATTGTTTTATTGATATTAATATTTCCTTTCCAATTCCCAATTTTTCAGGTCACAAAGCGTCAATACTTGGATGAAAGTCAGACGTTTACGAGAAAAAACATCCTGGTTTGAATTCCTGCCTAATGGTGACCCTTGATAAAGTCTTCAGGGCGGATTCATCGTTTCCTCCGTTTTTATTCCATTTAAATCATTTAATTTTATTACTAAACAAATTTATTTATTTTAATTTGCACTCACTATACAGCGGAGTTCTGAATGAAAGAAAGTTCGTTGGGACTCATTCATCCCACCTTCTCCTAATACATTATATTTTTGTTTTATATTTTTGATTGTGGTTATTTTGATTTTGATTAGGAGAAGAAAATCAAATTTGAAGCTTGAAGATTAGAAAACTGAGATTGATTTTTATTTAAGTGTAGATAGTATAACTCCTTAAATGGAATGAATATGGTAAACTGAGAGAATCTTTTTTTCTTGTGAAAAATAAGTCTTTAAATGCATTGATCTAAAAAATTCCATTTGAAAGACAAAAAAATGAAGACGCCAAGAAAAAAAACTGAGCATAAATAAATCCGTTAGGTTTTACTTACCCTCTGCCTAAGCTCTCTTTCCGATTCGAGATCTTCCTGTAGAAGTCGGATTTTGTCCTGCAAAAAAGACATTAGAATAAGTCAGAAAATTTCAAAAGCTGTTCATATCATCGAAAAAAAGGAACAAGCTGATATGGAAAGATATTAAAAGCTCTCATTTTTTTACATCTAATGATTAAAGCTTTTTTAAATTGTTAAATGAAATAATTTTTAATTTAGTTGCCCACTTTAAAACGGGATTTTAAGCTAATACAAGCTAAGCTTAGAAATTATTAGAAAAAAAATCCTCGAAATCGTCTTATAATATTAGAAAAAAATCGCCCAATTTATTTTTGGTGGAATATCGAACATAATTTAATACAACTTAATAATATGGAAAATTCGAAAAACCATACACTGAGAGATGCATCTCTATTATTTATAAGTCATCGTAGAAAAATTTTGAATATGCTATTTTCTTAAATCTGATATAGCATTATAAATGGACGATTGTACAAAGATTTTGCTGTTTTTACGCATATTTGGGCGCAGTTTCGAACAACAAAGGAAAGATGATCGCAGATTACATAGCTGCGTCCAGTTAGATGCTACAAAAACTACCATGATCATACAGCAGTTCATATGCTGTTATGAGGCCAAATCGATTATATTGACATTAAAAATGATCATACTTTCCATATCTCCAGATAATTGCTGAAATCAATGATATGGTAGCAAGAAAAACAGTTAGCAGAGAAATTAAGTTTCTGGTCAAGGCTTTTTTTTTTCAATTTTTATCACTAAAATAGTTTAAATACATTAAAGCAAACTGAGTGCTATGTCATCATAACAAAGATGGGGAACAACAAACTTGGGAGGTACGAAAAGTATCATTTTACAAAGGTTTTCTTGTTTATTCTAATTGAAGTGGTGTGGCTATCTTATTTTAGATGTATGCGAGCTCCAAACAATTTAATACAAAACAATTGAAAAAAAAAACAAATCTTGAATATTGTTGATATGAATTTAATGTCAACTTCATCTGAAAAGAATTCCTTTTTTTCCCGTATAAAGAAGCATTTGCAATCCAAAGTTCCGTCGAAATTATTGATGCTTGACGTAAAAACATTTCATTAAGTTTGAATAGTTCCAACTTCTAAAATAACAATGTTATGCATTTGATGAACGGAATACAGTTTGAGGGCGCAGAAGTTACTCGTTCTCACTTTTTGATAATGGAGATTAACATTCACTCTAAAATCAGTTTTACAAAATAAGTTTTTGTTCTTGTTGCTGTTGATGATGATGTTAATGAATTTTTTTTTTTTGCACACTTGAATTCAATGTGGAAATTCTCGCTTTATAAGCTGTAATATTTGCAAAGTAAAATCGAGTTATGAATGAAAAAAGGAAAACGTGGTCGTTGAATTGCTCTTCTTTTTCCCTTTCTCCTCTGCATGCGACTCCTGGAATGCCCGAGAGCCGTGAGGCGAAGAGAGCGAGTGAAACATTCATGGGCTCACCAGAAGAAAAAACTCGCTCTATTGTCGACAAATTCAGCTGTTTGCTACTTGTATGGATAAAACATGTCTTCTTTTCTCTATTATTAAAATAAAGAGTATTCACGTACGTGGCGGGAAATTATTTAATGTTATTACATCTTTACTTATAATAAAATACGATGTGTGTGTGTTGGCGCTGTACAGGCCAGATCATTCGACCTACAGCTACCAAATTTGGTATATGTATACCCTGAGTGCCGGGAATATGCACCTCGGAGCCCTTTTTTAGAATTTTTAATTAAAATTTTAATTAATTAAAAAATAAGCCACATTTTAAAGTTTTTTCACTATAACTTCTGAAAATATTACAGAAAAAAATTGATTTTTGCATCACGTTAAAGCGCAAAAAATTAGCTTTTCAATGATACTAATGTTTTGACCTACGAATTAAAACTCTATTTTTAATGAATTTTTAAACATGTAATTTAATCGGTTTTTTTTCAACAATTTATTTCACAAAAATAAAATAAAAATAACATTTTATCTTCTCGAGGATCTCAAAAAAATCAGCTTTTAATAAAATGTTGCCATCACAATTTCAGAAGTTCTTATTTAAAAAAAAAGTTAATTACTACCAAAAATAAAACAGAAAAATACAATTTTCATCACTTGATTATATGAAATGAAACAAATAGGAAATGTGATATTTTTTAAACAATAAATGCATGAGAAAATTTTTCTTGATCGTTTGCAATATAAAAATTAACAATTCCATTAAAGAATTAAAGTAAATAAAAATACAAAGTAAAAATATATTACAAAAGTGCGACAGTTGAAATTGAAAAAGAATTTTTAGAAAAGCACCAAACGATCATCTTCTGGGAGCGAGATTAATTATTTAAAAGTAATAAATCTTAAACGAACTTTGAAAATGACGTCATTTCAAAGAAATTTTTAAAACAATAAGACATGTTTTGAATTCTTACTTTACTTATGTGAAAAAGATATTTTGTGCAAATCAAAGAATTCTCCTTCGTGATTGTAATTTATCTCCGCATTTTAATGAATCATGCGAAATAAAAACGCATTTTCTTTCAACGAAGTAACGTAATATCAAAGCTATACTGGGAAAAGTAGGTCAGTTATTTGAAAACTCACCTTCTTTCAAACAAGCATACGTAATAACTAACAATGCAAAATTTGTAAAAGCATATAAAACTATTTTTACCCGCATATTTCGGAGACATCAAATCTTTCTACCAAAACAATCATGTTCTCTCACGAGAAAAAATAAATCAACTATCATTCTTAAATTAAACATATAAAAATGTCATTTTCGGCACGTGTCTGTATAAAATGAAACAAATATGAAGCATGATATTTTTGGAAAATAAATGGATAGAAACGTTTTCTATGATATTTTACTGTACATATATTACTAATCCAATTAAACAATTTTATTTAAGGCAAATATGGCTTAACATCTACAAGGCATCCTGTAATCGGAGCCCAACATCTAATTTCTTAATTTTTTGGGAATAGACATAAATCTCTTAGTAATTGGTCCAAGTGAAATATATAACTATAGATTTAGGGGGAAAATGCTGATGAATTAAATTTTTACATACATCATCGGCTCTGTGAATCACATTTAACAAAATATTCTTGAGACAATAAGTCCTTAAATAAAAAAGTGGCATTCCAATCAACTAAATCAATCATCAAAGCTGATCGATCTATGAAAATTTCAATATAACTATTCGAAATAAACTGGTGATTTTAGATCACTTTATCAAGATCTCAAAGAAGCCAATCAGAGTTACTCTAGAATAATTGGTCTAGATTATGATAATAATAATTGTTCTAAACTTGCAATATTCAGAACTGAATAAATCAACCAGATTTCAAGAAGATAGAAATGCTTATTTATTTATTTAGAAGTTGAAATATGAAGAATATTTTACAAATATGAATCTATAAGACCAAAAGAATTTAAACCATAATTTTTTGAAATATATTTATAAACTTAAAAAAATGTTATTATTGAGAGCATTTATATTCATCTAAAAATAAAATTAAAAACTGTAGGTTTCAATTAACCTGTGAAATTTTTGCTGAATAATTCCTTGAGATCTTATAAATTATAAAAAAAAATTATAACGTTTCAATTTCTGTATTAAACATAAAACTTCAATGTCGGACTATTCTGCTTTCAGTCCTTAGTTTTATTTAAAGACATGTTTGGATTGAGTACAGAGGTCTTTATTTTAATTGAAGTTTCATCATATTCAATTTAATTTAAAAGTGAATTTTACGTGCACTGATAGAAAATCAGAGAGAGATGCGGAGTTCAAAAATCAGGAGCTGCTTAAGGCCTACATAATAGTATAAGTAAATTATATGACTATCGAAATTCGAAGCTTAAAAATATTTTGCTGAAAAACTTATTATGAGACCAAGTTATATAAAAAATGATTTAACCCTGTAGTCGGCATTAATATTGACGAACCGACTGGTCACCAAAGGCGGCTAGTAGTATAATGTAGTAGTTTTGAAATATTGGACATTATTAAAAAAAATTACGTAATATTTTTGTGTAATTCGAGATCTAGTCATAGTTCTTCGTAATGTTCGATAAGATAACTTTTGACATCTGAAAACGACAATTTTAAAATTTTATCAATGACTTCAAGCGATTATTCTTATGTGCGTATATTTTGTATTTAATCATAAATTTACACTCCAGTCTCAATGGAATGTATTATGCGATTTGCCGTTTTATTGGTACTTGCGTAGTAGCAACTCACTTTACGCGAGATGATTTGATTTCTGATGGACATAAATCAGAAATGAAATTTCGCTCTATCTCTGTGCCTAATTTTTGTTAAGTATTGAATAATTAAGTTAAGAATATTGGCCAGTGATTCTCTCTCTCTGTCTCTGTCTGTGTGCACATGCGTGTTAACAAGGCCTCTAGAATAATTTTTTATTGGATTTTAACTAGTTTCGGATATGCTGTGAGCAATAAAAAAAACCCTTGGTTGAATGCTATTTAGCTAAAAAAAATGGGCATGATGAGGAATTGAAATTTTCATTTCTCTATTTCATTTTTTTAAATTGAAAATATGAAAATATATCAAATGAGGTGATTGACCTCTCATTAAGACGAATAATTTCTGCATTTAAAGTTTTCTAATTATTGCAACTGCTTAGAAATAAGGGATAAAAAGCGTTTGTCAACCGCTTCATTTTAACTGCTTTTAACATCAACAATTATATTGCCAGTTTAAAAATACTGAAACGGCACTTTCCACTTTATTTCCTTTCCATACTTTAAAATCGTTTCAGTACACGCGGACAAAAGAATAAGAATTTGAATAAAATTAATTGAATAAAAATAAATACGGAGAGAGATTTACTAATAACATTTTGTGAAAATTATTAAAAAATGTTGGAAGCTGAGAGTATTTGAATTTTATTGAATATGTTTTATTATAATCTTCATCTTGAAATCAAGAGTACCGGTGTGTTCGTTTTATTTTAAGATATTTCAGTTAAGCAAACATTTTTTTTGTATCAAATAAATGTTTAAATCATATTTTAAAAAAAGATTTCCAATTTTTTTTCCTTTCACGTATTCCTATAAATTATTTTAAACTTTTCAACCTTAAAAATTAAAAAGGAAATGAGATGAATTTAAAAGTTAGCTAAAAAGAAATTCCCTTGAAATTGATGGTTTAAGAAATTTACAGGGAATCTTTGAAATTGAGAGAGTTTTCTTTACTATTTTTTTCCATTCAATTTTACACAATCTGAGAGAAGAAGAAGAGAGAGCTCATGAGAAAGTCCGCACATTCGTCCTCACGAACCCGGCTGACGTCGCTTCCAGAGAAACCTTTTATCAAATAAAAATAATGACCGGGTTTAAATCCATTTCCTCCGATACAAATACGTTTCAAATGGTACTTTAGGAAAAATTTGGTGTCAAATGAACCGTGAGATTACATCGCATGCATGTCGTTAATAATAATTTCAGATTATTTCTGTCAGCGCATCAGTCAGGTGCTGAAATATAAATGTATTGAGCAACAGAGATGGGAGACCACAAGGATAGGGTGGTAATATCCGACGGTGTCTAGTGCAGCTGGGCTTACTCATTAATACTCGCATTAACAGAAATCATACGAGCATTCACATTTTTAATTACTTCTTCAACTATTTTAAGCACAAACGTATTTTTAACACCTTTTCTTCTAAAATAAATATTCGGGAAAAGCAGTTTTTTTCTGCCCTAAATATATGAAAGCGTTTGTTACAACCAGTTATTACAGTGTTTTTTGTTCCGTTTTGAGTCAACTCCAACAAAACAGAAAGTATTACTCAGTATCTTATCCTATGCAGCAGCTTCAGTTTTGGGAAAGGTGCGTCATTTGTGACCACATCACTTGGAAGCGTTGTCTTTTATTTTTAAACCGAATGAATCAGTTTCGAGAGCAGGTGGGATGCACTTTACTCTTAACAGTTTCGATTTAAATGCCGAAGAAATTTATTTTTGTCACGAAAATCACGTATTTTAGAGATCAACGCATCAATAAAGAGAGTATAGTTGTGAAAAACATAACAAGGACTATTTTTTTTCTTCTGAAAAATTTATTTACTCACTTTAAACGCAGCAGGGAATTCAGTTACTTTTGCAGCCCCGTGCAGTGCGCATCATCACCCCCCCCCACACACATCTTTTAATAATTCGTTATTTTAATCTTGCGTCCTCGTTTAAATCGCTAATAACGTAACGTAATATTTTATTTTAGGGTATTTTTTTATTTTATGAATCTTGCAACAGTGAATTACTTTTTGTTTGACCATTGTCACTCCTGATCGGTTGGCATCTGCGAAACTTATTGAACTTGTTCACTCTCATTAAATTTTCTGATAACTAAGAGATTGTAATGAGGCAAATAGAAACCAGAACGATTACAATGAAAGTTTTAATAATATTCTACTAGGCTATATTTTATAGAATGTACCCTTTTTTAATCTTATTGATTTGTCAATTAATAAAGTGTAATTGATTTACTTGGGGGGCCCTAGACATTGTCATGAAGACTGTTTTAAAAACTTTTGTAAAATGAAAAAATTATAAAAATGTTAATACAAAAAAAGCACGCATTTTGTGCTGATGAAGTTTATCTTCAGCTTCATAAAATATTTATTTCATTGTAATCTTCACTTTTATTTTTGAACTGAAACTAAAGAAACCACTACATGATTATTTCTTCACCGAAAGGCCCAATGAAGTGGTTTGAAATGCTAGAAAACCTAATCTACTCTGCAAAAGATTTCTTTATTTCTAAAAATATGAAATAAAATGTAGTAAAATATAGATAATAATGTAAATGCAAAAAATTAAAAGAGAAAAAAAATGAATGCAGAATAATGAAGAACCAAGAAGAATTTTATTTCGAGCTAAATTCAGCGAGCTAAGGAAAATTATTTATCACATTTCGAAATGAAAATATGAATATTCTGAATAAGAGTATTGCAATGTTCTGAATAAAATATGAATATTCCAAGAATATGAATAGTCTGCTGTTGAAGCATGCTTTGTTAGGCATCGTCAGTATTTGATAAATTGTTAAGTAGAGTGCTTTGATATTATTGCTTCTAGAACCATATTACTTTTATTTCACCCATTCTACTTTTATTTCAAGTCAGCCTAGAGAATTGTCAATCTCGAAATATTTTCATATTAGTGCTACAACAACAGATCGTGAAAACAGTAGAAATTTTAATTCGCATCTATAAAACTTTGCCTTTTACAAATTACTTAAATCCTCTGGTTAGACGGGTAAAAAAATATAGAATTTAAACACCAAGGTTTCGTAATGCAATCTAAACTTGCTTGAAATTTCAGTTAATATAAAGTGGAACATTCTCAAGCAACGAAATTTCAGACCCAGACACCAGGACTATAAGAGAGGATATATTGTGAGCCTTGATTACGTCATCAGGATCCATACTTTTCAACAGCATTTTGCTGGAACCCTGATTTTAAGAACTAAAAGCACAGTTTTTGTTTAGATGAATTATAACTAGTTAGAGCGAACCAAAGAATCCTGATGATACCAGATACTTTTCCACAGATGAGACTAAAAATCTTTTGAATCTTTTAAAACGTGAAAACGTCAATCTGCATCTTGGAATAAATTTAAAATCATTAGGAAGGCTTATTCACACCTTTACAGGGCATTGAAAATCTTATAATTGCAATTTTTTCATATTTTCGATAAAAAAGCTATTCCAAAAAAATTACTATAACTAGTTATGATTGATCTTAGCAAAGAACTTCTATTTAAAATCTGATTAGTGATTGATCTTGGCTTCTGTTTAAAAATATTCATGCCCTCCAGTTTTATTATTTTATTTTTGATTTAGAAAACAATTCCAAATTGGCACGAGTACACCACTTAGATTTAATGGAATCCATGTTATAAGAAACACTTGTGTATAAAAATGTGCGATACCCAAGAAACTGATGCAAACGCCTGTGATTTCTTGCGGAGAAGAATGTTCCAGGATGATTGAAGCAGGCTTATTGGGTGAAAATATCCTCGTTTCTGGTATGTAATCATAATATTATCAGATAAAGGGATTCCTTTTTAATTTTATAAAGCAGAAACATGCGAAAAACATTTCCCATTAGAAAATAATGATGCTGTCGCATGATCTGCAAACATATATGGCAGTATTTTAAATCATCCGTTTGCCGAGTCATCAAACGGAGCGCGCTCTGGAGAGTCGGAACTTCGGTCTCGTTTCGAAGGCGACTCTCCCTCAAATAGCAACCGCACAATATGTTACAAGCAAATTATTTCCCGAGTTCCTGTCATAAAGCACGAGCACCCCCTCCTCGCAGGAAACTCGAGATGAGTGAGTCAAAACATATTGCGGGGGTGAAGGCTCTGTCTCGTGTCCAAATTTAGAATCACCAATAAGCATCGCACGCTCGCCTCATTGGACGAATCTTTCATTTCCCAACACTGGAATTCTGGAAGTAAATCTTGTATTCTAGAGACTCTGGCGTTTCGTGTTCCCCTTTACTCCCCCAAATCCAATACCTCGCAGCGGCGTGCAAATTTCGTTCCTGGATCGGTGGCGAAACACGCTCTAGACGACGGTGAATTTAGAATCATTTGTGAGATGCCCCCGTTTCTCTTTTAAACCTTCGGTGAAAAATAAATATGAAAGAGGGGAATGAAAAAAAGCAAGATAAAGTTGGTTTGAGAGGAAAGACGAATTGGAGCAGCGAATATTTATAACCGCATTCAACAAATGTTTGGATTACCGCTTTTTTTTTAATATATATTTCACCACTCTTCATCTTGTTTGCATTCTCTCTCACACACACACATTTTTTTATACTTTCTATTTTTGTCAGCTTCAGTCCTTCCTGGGAAACATAGTTTTAGAAAGGAGTCATTTTTTAATCTTTCATATATAGATATAGTTTACCCCAATTCTTTTAATGTATAAATAAATAGTAATAGTAATATTAACGAATTGCATATATATACACACATGTGTATATAAAATTAATAATATTCAATTATTTGAGATCTTATTAAATATGAAACTTGCCTTTAATTTAACTAAACTTATTAAAAATCGTAAATTTGGATAATTGTTTGAAAAAAAAGTTAAAAATATTTCTATTTCTGTTTTTATTTTCAAAAATATATTTCCAGTTTTAGGAAATACGACATTCTCTTTCTTATAATATTTATTAAATACTTATAATCGTATTGCAGAAGTAAAATCTGTTTGTTTAAATACTTTCCAGTTTCAGTTTTAAAAGTTTTAATAGCTAACCGTTTAAACGTTAATTCATTTTTTCAAGTTGAATATTCACTAACTTTGAAATTTAAAAAAAGAAAAAAAAATTATACCAGATAGCAACTCTTTTTCTTAATCCTAAAAATTCCTACATTTAAATGTGAAGAAGGGAAATAACAATAAATTATTTTGTTTGATGTGAAGATTCAAAGAATTTTAAAAACTTTTTTGACTAAATCTTTTTTAAATGAATCGCAAATGTTTCACTTAAAACAACAAACCGAATTAATTTGATCATCGTCCACACACTCGGGCATGAAAATTTCATCTAGCTTCTTGACCCAGTTCTCAATTCTCAAGGTCTTCAAGAGTTCGAAGTGATCCGAATGCATTTGAAAAATTGGACGATTATTTTTCAATTGCTCGGTCTTTCCCCGGACATTAAAAAGCTGTCCATTTTAACCCCTTCTGCTCCCCAAAAAAGAGAGAGTGACAGTGCTTTTATTTTCCAAAATATTGCGCATACTCTCTAGCGGTGTTATACCTGAATTCCACACAAAATTGTTGACGTTGGGCGAGGGAGAGAACAACTTTCGAGGCACAGGCGAATTCTTTGACAGTCGATCCCCAGTCAATGTCATCCGAAAATTGAATTCTTATTTCAGACGCGTTTTCCCCGACCGATTGAAACAAAATCGGACACAGAACTGCAGTCGCATCGACGAAATAAGATACCGAATTTGATATATTTAAGTCATTACGTTTTTCATGTATTACGCTTCAATGCTTCTGAAGGTATAAATCAACGGCCGCTCAACTCCTCGCTGGAAGTGGCCCAGACTTCGATTACTGTCTACTCTGGGGATGTTGAATCTGAGCACCGAATGTTGGCCGTTTAGATCTCTTCGTTTTATCATCATCGTATTAACTTATATTCGAACAAGTGGATTTAGTTTGAATACATTTTGCTCAAAATTGATAAAAATCTACAAATTTTGAGTGAAGACCGAACAAAGTATCAAATTTCATTCGTTTAGCTCAACGTATCTGTGAATAATCATTGTCGCAAAAAGACATTTTTTTAATGTATTTTCTGAAAACTCGGGAAGGTTTAAAGAATGGAAATTCTTCGAATTCTCTAGCTCGAAATTTTTGACTATTACAACACTATCACCAAGAAAAAAAAATGTCATCATCTTTAACGCACATCTGTATTCTATGTCCACCCCCCTTCACTATTATTCTTTCCTAGCTCAATATATGCTGCTTGTACATGAATCCTTATCTGCTTGGTATTTCTTATTTTAACATTTTAATATGCGGAGGAAGGAAAACTTTGAATTCAAAAGCTCCGGTCATGTCTTCGATTATCACTCTAATTATTGATATGGTAAAAAACCCTGAATAGGATGGAACCCCATCACCAGCGAATTCTTTGCCTGTTGTGGTGTTGCCTGTTGTGGCTGAAACAGTTTTATTCATAACTATTCCGAGTTCCAATCAACAGGGGTTTTAGAAAAGACATACACGATAAGTACTTGTGCTTCTTTGCAAAACAGGACAAAGTGACATCCGAAAAATTAGATAATATATTATCTAGGCTATATACGAAAAACGCGAACAATGAAAATGGTCTTCATTAAGATCTTCAAAGCCGGAAAAGTGGCGGCGATCCAGTAGCAAGGTTTCGGTACGGGAAGATTTCGGGTTCGAAATCCGATTCTGCAGAAAAACCGTCAAGTAAGTTGGTTTGGTGTGTTTCAAATCTCTCAGGGGAAAAATATCCCTCCCCCTACTTCTAGAGTGTTGCGGAAATTTTTAGAGAAGGAAATCAGCTTAGATGCGAGTCCGGTATCTGAACGCGATTCAAAATTACGAATACCGTCCCAAAACAGCCCCAATGCTTCTTTGAAATGAAATGTTAAGGCAACTAATCAAACTGAACAAAAGCCCTGTGAATCCGGGATAATTAGCTTATGTCTTCTTACATTCTTAATCTCAAAGTTCAAAATATTATCAATGGATTCTTCTTTTTTAGGGCAAACACTTATGTTTAAAAAGTGATGAAATTTTAATAAAGCCCGTAGACACAACCTGTATGAAAGAAAGAAAGAATATTCCTCTTTCATTTCTTTAACAGATCAATGAAACAATAATTATTGAAAATTAAATGCTACAATGCATTTCATATTCTAATTAAAGAACTTAGAATATGTAGATGGAAAAAAAATTAAAGTGAAGTAAAGCATGGAAGCTGTTTCCCGTTAAACATCAACATCAAAATACTGACAATCAAACTACTGACATCAAAATACTGCACATCATGAGCAAAGGTCATTCGTGTAATTTTATTCATTTTTCTCAAAAAAAAAATAATCTGAAATTGATTTTAAAAATGTCTTAAAAATTTGAAGTATTTTTAGTCCCCTCTTATTAACAGCTTTTTATTTCGAAATAATCAATTTTAATATAGATCACAAATATCTATTAATCAAAAAAAATTCTTTAAACCGGAAAAAGAAAGATTTTCATACCAACGGAAACGTTTTTCTATTTCAATTAATCTACTTGCTATTGATATAACCAATTTTAATATTTGTCAGATCAAAAATTGAATGGTAGCTAAAAGCAAACAAATCACACCCATTTGAAAATGAGAAAATTTTAGATCATGAAATTTTGAATTAAAAAATTAGTCTCTCCTTGGCTATTATTTTTCTTTTAACTAATTTTTTTTCATTATATTTGTTTTACATCCCATTATAAAAGGTCATTTTAAATCCTTTTTCGACTCTTTATCTATTAAACTATTATGGCTTAAATAATCCATTTACTTAATTTTCCTTAATTCTGTTCATGCCACAACCTTTCGACATTTCCATATTTTAGAAAACTATAAAGTGTCTGACCGATCGCTTTTACTATTTTTTAATATTTGAATTGCAAAATTTTAACTGATGAAACATATACTATGTTAAATTATACTTACAGGATTGTATAAATATTTCTAAATTCCTTTACATTGCGCCTATTAATTTAAATAAACGTTTTCCTTATAAACAAATAAATTTTATCCTCTTTTTATCATCACTGTGAGTACAAATCGTAAAAGATCCCAATGGGTAAGCTTTACAGATTATGAAGTCTTGTGAGCAGATATGTTGGAAAAAGATAAACAGTTTTATTTTCTTAATGGGAATAAAATTTTAATAGTCTTATTTGCAAAGCCCTTTAGGATAATTCAATAGCTAAAATAGTTCTGTTAAGACAAAACTATAGAAAAATAATTACTATCTATGTGACGAATAACTAATAATGGTAATTATAAATAATAATGTTAAGAATAATAGTCTAAAATTATCTTCTGAAAGAAAAGAAACCCTGAAAAATTTTAATGGTGGATTTCTGTATGTTATTAATTTTTTTTCAGCTCTAAAAATCTAATTTAATCATTCATAGAAGAAGCATTTTTCGAAAGGAGACAAGGAAGTTAATTAGGGACATGGTGGTAAGGTCCCGACTTAGGAACCGGCGGGAGAGGGGTCAGGTTTGAGGCCTGCTTCTACTCTAAAGCCGTCGTGTAAGCAAGTCAGGTGCGCGTTAAATCCATCGGAGCCAAAATATCCTCCCGCTGATGTGGTGTTGAAGTTCTGAGAGGGAGTGCTAGATCAAGTGTCGCCTTCGTCAGTACAAAATTACGAAATCCATCCCAATATACACCCGATGTGGCTTTGAAGCGGGACGCTAATGTGACCGAAGTCAAACTTCAAAACGAAGTCCATTCATTTGACGTCACAGTCAAGCGACATCGAAAGCTATAAACTAGCTGCAGGTCGCGGGGGGGGGGTCTCCTCACTTCTTTAACCGAAGGCGACACAGATCTGAACATCAGATTGACGCGGTTCATTCATCAGACGCGGTGAGAACCTGCATCATCCCAGAGCGTTTTATCTGGTTGCCATGGTATCTCTTTTATTTCAAGCAACAGAAAGTTACAAAAATTAGAATCATTTTGAGGAATTCATTAATTGCAATCTAATCTCGTTTCAGACAATTGAAGATTTTTAAACCTTGTACTTTAGATTTACTGTGACATATTTTTGAAATACGTAAGTCCCTCGATCTCAGCAAAGGAATAGAAAGCTCTTCAACAATTGTGGTGACGAAATAACGGTTTTGTTTTCAGTTCCTCGGGAAGGAAAATTATAAGACAAATATTATACTTTTCGTCACGCTTAAGCTGTCTGTGGAGGAGCATTTCCATCTTTGAACTTTTGCAGTTCGAAATCTAAGCCTGTCAGGTCCATTCAGAGGAGACATCAAAATTTAATTTTGCAATCAGCTCTCACTTAATGTGGCGTATTTGAGACTAGATAAAAGAGTCCGAGATCTTGGCACCGTTCAAAACAAATAAGTTTCAGTTCGGTGCTCGAATTTCTTCCCTATTACCCCACGGCACTCAGGAGGCGATTTTCAAGACAATGCATTATTTTTACTTTTTATTTATTTATTATTTTAACTTTTGTAGTTAAAATAAGTTGCAAGAAGGTGTAGATTTACGTTAATTTTTCGTGTACATTCAAGTTAAAAAATATTTATTTATTTTTCGAAGCCCTGAACAACGCAAGTATTAGGAAGGATGACTATGCATCGAATTATTTCAGAGTGCAAAATATTAATTTAGTTTATAATCCTTTGAATAATTGAAATGTTTGTGCAGTACTTTTAATTTTTTTTTTGTAGAATTAATAGTGTTTTCTAATGTTTTAATTTCAGCTCATAAGTTTGAGAAGTTATAATAGAATATCCGTATGATGCAGCTGTGCATAAAAAACTATCCTCATTTGCTCGTAGATCATTTTACAATTGGAAAGTTTTAAAAGTTCACAATTTATCGATAATATATTTTTCTAAGAAAATATTTCGTTGAAATACAGTTCCCGTCTCCATTTGAAGGAAATTTTTGAATATTAGTCACCTATTTAAGAGCATAAATATCCTAAATTTTTTGTCATGACCACTCATAACTAACTTCAAAATCATATTTTATGTTGATTATAATTTTGTTGTGCTGTTTGCTTAGTATGATTGCTTACCTCAAATTTTGTGTTAACTGACATTTTAAAGAAGGATTTTGCATATGCTGTCGATTCACTTACTTGTAAGTACTGATATGGTAAATGTTTGTCGTGACCAGTCATAACTATCCGCAGAAATGTCAACTTAGTGTTATTTATTTATTATGTTGTGCCACTTGTCTGATACGACTGACGATTACCTCACGTTTTAGGTTAACTTAATTGACATCTTAAGGAAAGATTCGACAAATGGTGCCGATTCTACACATGCGACAGATACTCCCCAAAACTGATTAATAAGGCACAAAATAAAGTTTTTAAAATATATTTTATGATTTCAATAATAAAAAAAGGCAATAAAAGAAAGAAGTAAATGATCGGTCATTAATAATTTATTTAGACTAATCAGATTTTTCTAGTGAAAAGAAACCCTCATGTTCAGCCTGTCCACTGACCGTTCGCAGAATTCTGGCGAAATCGAGCTTCACGCTTACAACGGACATTTCGCCGCGGGTTTAAGCAGTGAAAGGGATTCATCTCCAAAACTTTCCCGTATAATCATTAATGAAGGTGTCATCAACCCCCCCCCTCCCCCACGTATCAATACGAAATCGGGGTCATGAATTTTCAGATTTTTACATGCGAGAATATGAGCTTTGTAGTACAGCACAGAAAGGTGGTATTTGTGAATTAGTTGCATTGCTTTGACAAACAACATTTGCAAAATATCGATATTTTCTTATATCTTGCATTTTTATTGGACCCAGTGTACAAACTTTTTTTTTGACAATTAATCGCTGAAATGCGGCTAATTTGATTTTTCTGACCTTTACAATAATTTTTCACAATAAAGCAAAAATGATGCAAGTTGTTTGATTAACTATTCGGAAATTTTTCGATTCACATTGTTCGGATCTCGCCAGATTCCTCTTAATCGTCACTTCAAAATAAGAAATTCTTGCGAAGAAAAGTTGTGAAAAAAGGCTAAGTTCATCGGTAGGGCAATTACTAGATAAAAATTGTCGAAACTGCAAAGTGTGTCAAATTTAATATTCGATTTTTTCAATTAGAGGATTTATTTAAAGAAATTATAATAAATAAAAAATAATAAATTATAATAAATATCAAAAATAATTCAAAATAAATAGAAATTATAAAAATAAAATCATTTTTCTTGAACCTTTGGCGAGCGTAGTTTTACTCAAATGTCCTCGAAAATTTTATTTAACTCAGAATAATAAATCAACAGCTTACAACACTTATATTCAACCCCTTGACATACAAATTTATTTAACTTCCCAATTAGATGATACATCCAATCTTGAACATTTATTATTATTTTAATTCCTATAATAATGTAACGAGTTTTAAGATAGTGAAAAGTTTCTAAATGATACTGTCATTTTAAATAACTGAATACTTTCACTTAATTGCAGGTTTAAAATTAATAATTCAATAATTCGATGTGCGTGTCAGAGACGTCGTTGTATGTGAAGTGGTTATTGATAAATTTCTCCCGCGTTGTTTTATTAAAAGAGTTTTTCACATTCACTTTGACATGAAACTGAAACAAATTATCTTCGTATTTATACGTCAATTAAACAAATAATATCATTGCAAAATTAATAAATAATAATGAAAATTATTTATTAAAAAATTAATAATAATGACAATGAAATTAGACAACTACGAGCTTTTTCCGTATCGTAGAAACATAAATCTAGTTAGGAAATGGTTAGTATCTTCGTCTATACTTGCACATTGACTAATTTCTCTATAATTTTTCTTTTCACGTAAAAATTTTATATTTTAATTGTTTTAAAGTGATGTGTAGATTATGCTAATTAAGAGGAAATTTGTAGTTTGTCGAGGCATTAACCATATTTAGAAAGGTTTTTTTTATATGAAGGAAAGTTTATACTTTAAAAAAAATATGTCGATTTGAGGAATTAAGTATAAAGATTATTTAGTCAGTAATAAAAATGCTATTCTTCCCCTAATGAATATAAATTAAGCTAATTGTTCATTTATATAAAAGAACATCCATGAAAAAATATTACAACCACATTAATAAGCAGAAATATTAAAATCGCATTAATAAATATATAATAAAACCTAGGGAAACGAGCAAAATAATAAAAGACAATTTAAGTAATAAGAAAGAAGGTGAAAATGTGACGATTCTTATTTGAAAACGTTTCATCTGATACGTGCGCACATAATTTGACATTCAGTCATTAAATGCAATACGCATATGGACCATCATTAATTTAGGTTGAATGACAGAGGGTTTACTTTTTCTTTTCCGCCAGCTTTTCTACATATATTTGGAGCACTCATTTATTTCTTCATATTCTGAACACAAGAAACAAAAATTTTACTACGCTTTTTAAACTATATTTTTTCTTGCTAATAATTTAACTTAGGGATAACCAAAAAAAAGCTTTCGACAATATTTAGAATATAAAGTCCTGTTCTTAATAGAATTACAGATTTATTTGTAAAAACTATCTCTAATATCACGATCAGATAATAATATAATTTTTTAAAAAAATTGCCTTAAGGTATTTAAACTCTGTATTGCATAAGGTAAGCGAAGACGGCAGAGGAGAGTCCAATTAAGGCATACTATTTATAAACTTTATATTATTATAAAAATGAGCTCCAAACAAAAATTTCTTTCTATAAATGCACTGTTGATATCTACGCATGATTTTGAATGTTATTTCATAGCAAATTTTCTATCTTAAAAGGAGATAAATATAGCACTAAAGATCCTACCTTATCTTTTTATTTTAAATAAGTAATGCTTCTGATTTTTATCGTAAAAGAATTCGTCTTAAAACATCACTTTCAGTAGTATATTTGAAAATGATTAAAACTACTATAACAAACTAAACTTATTCTTTTTGAAATTGCTTTTTAATCCAATAGCTTAACATGATGAAGGAAGCTGTAAATTTCTTTAGCATTCAACATTTTCAAATATGAACTGTACAAAGCTTGGAGTTTCCAATAACTAAACGTGAAACTTTGTGTGCAACGGTTTAATTATTTGTAAAAAAAAATTGAAAGAAAAATGTTTAAATCCTTAAATTGATGCTAGAAAGTAGGAGTAACAACTGACAGAAAAAAAAAATCCAATGCCAATTTTTTAAAATCAGCATTAATAGTAATACTTTCAAAAGAGAATAAAAGTAATTTTAATACTTGTTCCTACTATCTTACGGATATTTTCCCTAAAACTTATTCTTAAATTAAACAGGAAGCAACCATTCGAAGGCGGCTCTAAACTTACACAGGCGGTATGGCAAATCCGTTTCTCACTGCTCGTTACTGAACAAGCCCTCTTTCTCAGATGCAATTGTTATCCATAAATCTAAGTTCGGAGATATCTAAGAAGTTCCGCTACCAAAAGTACCAGAAGTACATTTCTCATATAGAAAGCAATGCGCGGTGGTGTCGGAAGCAATAAGAGAAAATCCGTTCTGAAGTTGCTGCTTACCTCGAGCCTGGTAAAAGCGCCCAGATCGGTTCCATATTCGATGCTGAGGTCCCCGGCCCCTCCAGCGGTGGACCGGTACACGAATTTCGAGGTCTTGACCGAAGACATCGCTCTGTGGTGCGGGGCGAACGGACGGTGGTTCGAATGTAACTCCTGGGTATCAGTGGAAAGAACGGCGGAAAAGGAGGCACGCGCGCGGTGATGTTGGAAGATGAAGTGAAACACCCCCACAGCTGAGTTTGGTCTTAAAACGGGGGATGTTGAGTCGCACTCTCATGTTTCTGTTTTCAGAAGCCGCTCGCCCGCGCGCAGGATGCCTTTTATGGGGAGCCACGGGACTCGGGGAGGTGGGGATTGGTCATCCCCGGTGGGGAAAGAGTCGGTGTCAGACGGCCTGCCGGGAACATTTCTTTCTTGTCAATTAGTAAATAAAGGTGTTGGATCGCAGCACCTGATACTTGGTGCATTCTGTTCGGATAAATGATGGGGGAATCCTTCGAGGATGACATTCTCTTTTGTAATACTTCCAGGGTCGCACCGCGCTTCTCCGACTCCCATTCGTCTGTTGGTAAATAAAAGATCCGCAGGGTCCAAAAGAAATTCTTTTGTGTCGGTTTTTTAAGTTGGCGTTTCTTGCAAGTTTCCAATTCTTTGTTCATTAGTTTAAACTTATAAATGCAATTTACGTAAGCCAACATAATTTTTGAATGTCAATGCTGCTTTTCTGTTACTTTTTTTCCATTTAAAAATTTGCTTCAATTATAAAATTCTTTTAGAATAATTTTCAAATTTTAACAATCTTTCGATCAGTTTAATTTTACGAAGAAAAATCAAACTAAGAGAGAGCTTAATTCAAAAATTATTCCAATTTCTCCTAATTTTCAGCGATAATATCTAATACGGTATGGAATGAAATATGTCACTGGCATTATTTCATTTCAATGAAGTCAATTGAAATATTTCCCAATACCGCTTCGGCCTTCTCATCTTACGAAAAAATATTTTTTGTGTTGTTTGGGATTTTTTATATCATTTATTCCTTTATTTAAAAAATATAATTGCCTTTTTCAAAACACATTAAATATAATGTGCACTCTTTTTGTGTTTTTAGCCATGTCATACTTAATTTATTCATCGAGAATTAAAATAGTTCCTTTCAATGCAACTTCAATTGATGCTTATCCTTTTTTTAAAAAAATTTATGCTATAAATGTTTGTATAAAATAATTAAAAAATTATCTCGACTAAATATTTGGGCCAAAAAATCTTTTATCAATCCCCTGAATTAATTTCAGATTATTAACTGAGGATGAAGAGTTGAGCCATAAGAATTTAACTTAAAGATTATTTTATATATATTATTGTGAATTCGACGGGGTAACTCACGTATTTTGGATAGATTAATTATTTATTATATATTTTTCACTCAAACTTATTTATTATACATTTACTAAATATAGTTATAATATTTTAGCTGATATTTATATCTATACACTATAAAATAATTAAGAAATCTTATATATGCAACAAATATAGACATGAAATATTTTAAAATATTTATATATATATATATTATAAAGATACATCATATGGGTAGTTCGAATGACCTTATAATAATAATGTTAATGATGTCAGTTCTAAAATGTTAATAAGGCAAAGATTAGAGAAAGTTCAAGTGTTCATGATAATCTTTTAGGAAGGATGCAATGCATATTTAGCTAAAAAAGGATGTCGACTTAAAGCCAGAAGCTTGCTTTTCATATTATATATATATTAGCTTTAAAGTAATGGCGTGGAATTTTTTTTTGGGGGGGGAGGAGGAGCTGAAATCAAAAAATATTAAAAAGCTGTTTTTTTAATATCATGTCAACAATCCGATGTTAAGTGAGACTATATTTTTAGATGGTCAATGTTATTAAATGCTGTTTTTTTTTAAAAAAAAATTTCATATACTTCATGCTTGTGAAGAAAAAATTTTGCAATCGATTTTTCTTTCACTCTTTTTTTATTAAAGCTTTTAAATTCGGCAGTTATTATTTTTTGATTATAATAGAATATTTAAACCTCTTTAGAACTCATAATTATCAATTGATATATTAATATAGATAAAATATTGATTTTACAGCCTTATAATATTAGTTTAGAAATATTATTTTTTAGTTTCCCAAATATTTGTGACCATGAATTAAGGAATATTTTAAAGACAAAAAAAGGCAGAAAATAATAAAATTTAAAAAGTTCTAAAAGGTGTTTTAATATTGAGAAGAAACAGGAAATATTAATTTTAAATGGAAATAAACAATATTGTGAAGAAGTTTGAGCACAATGTTCATTGAAAGATAAAAATTATAATTGTGCTTAAAATTTCGGTTTTTAAAAAGTATTGCAATCAAACCTCATAGTTCTAAGGATATGTCTTATCCTACATTCCTTTAACAAATAATAATAATAATAGTACCTAAAAAATTAAAATATTATGAAAAAATTAAAATTAATCTATTTTTATAATAGGAATATGATTTATATGCAAAGCAAAACTTATTATTCCAGTAAAATACACAGAGAGTATATTATGAACAAATTAGAATATTATTTATTATTCTAAATCTAGAATATTAAGTAAATAAATTGTTTTTCCTCGGTGAATTTTTATGATTTTACAGAATACAGAAACAAGCTTAAAAAAGCCAGTTGGTGTGGTACAAAAGTTGACATTGCAGCACCAAGGTGAGTGCGTCGTTTACCTAATAAAACTTATATTGGCACTTTTTTTCAAGTCATGAAATCAAAGAGTAAAAAGTAAAAAAATATTAAAATCAAGCAGCGTTTTAAGTTATTAAAAAAGAAAAAAATATCAGCGCATTAAAAAAATTAAATTATTATCAGTATATCAAATATAATTAATGAATTTCATCAGAATTTAATAAATGTTTAAAAGGGGGGAGAATTTTTATCAACGATCGGGTAATTAAAAGATAAATAGTTGAGATGTGAGGGGTAAAAGATGATGAGAAAGACTCTAAACCTACGATGAATATCATTAAAAAAAAATCCAAACATTCAATGAAAAAAAAACAACTGAAATACAACATAAATGGGATAGCTATTTTAATGTACTTAAAGTTATTAGATGTAATCCACAAGCTATTCAGATTTTTTTTTCTTCTAATCATCAATTTTTTGATGACGAAATTATTTTTAACTTTTTAATGCTCTGACAAAAGCGTTTTTATAATTATTTTTTTAAAATTTCTCTCAGCAAACGGAAATTGACCTTTTTCATCTTTCTTTCATTTAATTTTAAATATCAATATGCTTTCTTCTAGTATCGAAGAAAAAAAATTAAAAAGTACAAAATAAAAGTATTAAAAGTAAAAGTGCAATAGCTAAAGAGGGAGAAAAAAGACTGGCAAATTGTTGCCTTAACAGAAGAATTCATATTAATTTAGAAGAGACTGTTTCAGGTCTGTTGATAGATGTAGATTTGAAGTGAAAATTTACAACCAATTAACATCTAATGTATTCTGCGGCACAGATTTCTTCGACTCAATGACAAAAACGCGATGCATCTTTCTTATCAATGGTTTCCGAAAAAAAAAATTGTCGAATTCAGTTCTGTCGTAGATCTATTTGACTGATCCAAGACAAAACTGTTCCGAGTAAAAGTAATGCAGTAATGGGTGATAAACTGTCCGAAGAAAAATAGGCGTACAGTTGCCACTGCATAGAGATGCAATATCTTCATGTCTGTAGCAATTAAGAAGGAGCCAAAAACACACGTGCGAAGTATTCATTAAAAATTAAAGAGGCTCTCCTATTATTGATTAAGTTATTCATCTAAGGCAGCTTACGCTTTTAATAAACTTATGTAAAATGAAAGATTTTGCTTGAATCGGAACCACAAAAGCACTTTTTCAAACAAATAGAGCAACAATTGTTTCGTAAATTTCAAGGTTGCCATCAAACTTGCTGAATAGTTTCCACAAAAGTCCCTAGCGTACTCTTAAACAAAAATTATAACTACTCTCCCCCTACCCACATAAAATTTTGGTCTTTGAAACAAATTTTTATGTGGGCACCGTGAACGTCAGGAGTCTACAATTTCTATTTTGAAAGTTCTGTGCATAAGTACTTTTTGCTTCGTCGTAAAGTTAAGCACACACACACACATTTTGATCACTTTTTTTACAACCCACTGAAACAGAAATTTGACTCAGAACTACACTACTAGTAACAAAAGCGCATATCAAATTTTATTTATTTAAATCTGTGCGCTTGAAAGTTTAAGAGCTCCCATGCATTCAAAAATACAGACGACAGACAGACAATCCTTTGATAGATTTCGTTTAATATTTGAAAATAATGTAAGTTTAGATACTAAAATTTTGTTACAAATTCACTTGCCTAAATTGTTGCGTTTAGGAATTATCGCGTTTACATGAATGCGATGGTATTCTCTTGACAGGAAACGAAATTTGACTTGAATCTACGTGTTAAATATTAAATTTGTGTACCACATTTAACCTATTTTCTCGTTTTGTAATTATTGTTTTCCCTGTTCATAACAAACAGACAGGCTGACTTACTTTAAAAGAATTTATTTTAAAATTTGATTGAAATTGTCGAACATGACGCAAGGATCATACCAAACTTCATCAGTATAGATCCAGGTGTTTTGGAGTTATTGAGTTTACAGAAAAACACGCACAATTCCAAAATGTTGGCTCAGGGAGACCTGAAATGCGAAATTTCGTCGAAATCTCGAGCTCGGATTGTTCGGTAATTGCCCCGATCTCCACTCCATTTATTAGAAAGAAATAAAGAGAAACATCACCAGGGAGAAAGTGAAAAAAATCCATTACTCTGCGAGGAAGTACTGGCCTTTGACAAACATTTTAAAGGTTCACTACTGTGAGTTGAACATTCGTGAGCGATTGGAATATCACGAAAGCATCTGTTAATTATGGATAAAACTGAACCATTTAATTCAAGTTGAAGATATATTTTTAAATCACAATTTGTGATTCAGTTCCTATGCTTGTGGTTGTTAACTGTTTTGATTTTCGCTTTCAGTTTTGAAAATAGATGGGATGAGTTGAAATAAATATTTAATTTCAAAATAAAAACTAAAACAAATGAAATTGAACAATCAACAAATTGTCTTGCTTAATATTTTTATTTTTTATTTTTCAGATAAATTTATTAAAATGATTCATTTATTATTATCCATATCAGGAGGGAAAAAACTTTTCGAAGTACAGACTACTTCCAATTTTTTTCAAGGTTTTGCGGTCTAGTGGCTTAGGTGTGGAGTACTTTTACAAAAAAAAGGTCTACAATATTGATTACACCTTAATATTAAATGAGGAATATGAAGTTGACTTCATATTTACAAACACAATAATAATAGCCAAAGTATTATATCGAATGATGCATTTAATATTAAATAATTCAAAATAAATTTTAAAAATCCTTCCCATTTATAGTTGTAGTTTGCAGAAGCCTTAGTCTGCGTACTGTCCGCCAATCTAGAAATTCTTAATTGATAATCTTGCATTAGATTCTAAGTGGTCATCTGGGAGACGGGGAAGAAATGTTGCCTTAATTATGTTCACCGTTGAAAATGCAGATTTTCAGATGGGTAGAAAAAAAACCATCTTAAATATATGCACTGTTTCAAAATGAGGATACTTTGCTTCTTCCATTTGAGTCTATACATTATTTTTGGGTTCTTTAAAACTATGTCATTTTGAAGAAGAGAAACTTCGTTTTTCCCCAAGAAATAAAAAGATATATATAATTTAAATTTTCAGTTATTTCTTCCTCATTAACATTGCCAAATGTGTAATACATTAATGTAACCAATAGTTTCTTTTAGTGTGCACGCCTTATGTCTTAATAAAGTCCGTCACCCTAAAATAGTCAGGTGGTCTACTGATCGGCAGTGATCCCCTTAATGCCCATCCCTGATCTATATCTAGTTCAAGAGTCGTATATTCGGCATCGTATCTGCCGATTATTCCGCATATTCAGCATCTGTCGATTATTCAAATCGGAATTACTTAAGTGACGGAAAATATCCTTCATCATCAGCTGGAAAATGTGATTCATTCATTCACTCTTCAAATTAGAATGGCGGGGAGGCTTGAAGATACAAAGCAGAAAGTGTCTTCTGGTAAAGGGTCTACGAGAAGGGGATCATTATCAGTGTGACTCTTTTATATACGAGAATTTTTTTCTCTCCCCTTATGAAATTTTTTTTTTACATAGCTATCGTAATTTAAAATTATCTGGATCCAATGAATGAGAACTGTGATATAAGCCAAAATTGAGGGTTAATGAGGCTAAATTTAGTTATCTCTCGATAGAGTTGTCATTAAAACGGGCCAAATTAATAACTGAAATTTTGAAGATCAACTTTTATTCTTATAACAATTTTATTCATTTTCAGTTTACTGTAAGTAAAAAGATTCTTAGAACATTTCCTAAAAGGCAGATAGTTCTGAGAAATCGCAATCCTTCAATTTTTGACCATCATATCACAGTAGTTATTTGAAGATGCTCAAATTGCGTTGATGCCTCATCATTGGAATTCGAGACTTATGATAATCTTCGTGCGTTCAGTTTTAAATTGCGTTTTTTTATACATCAACATCAATGTCTATGCAAAACTTAAAAAATCCATACTTGAATGTTGGAAGAATTTTGATTATAATTCCAGAATGTTCTGAAACTGATATCATTTTTTTCTCAATAATTTCTATTTTATACTTAATTTAGGAAGGTACCAAATCTATACAGAGCAGAAAGATGCAATGAACTATATAAATATGATTTTACAAGTTAGTAATGATAGTTTGTAAGAGAAAAATATATCATTAATACTTTAACCAGAAAACACAGCCATACAGTAGAAATTCATTATCTTATGTAATTTGCTCATTAATTTGTCATTTAGTTTTAGAAACTGGATAACAAATTTCACTTCAGAACAATTCTACATATTTTCAAAGCTGTAAAAAAATATTAAACATTCCTTGATATCATTTAAAGCGAGATGTTCAAAAAGCTATAATCTATGATACAATATAGATGTAAAGTTTAAAACTCCAGTAAAACTGTAATTTTTCAAACTAAATCAAACATAATAAGCGACAGCAAAAAGGCACCGACTATTAAAAAACATAAAAGAAATATTAGACAAATTTATACAGAATGAGAAACATTGTGGGATTAGTTGCTAATAAAAAAATTACCTAAATTTCATAGAAAATATATCTATTCTTGTTTTCTAAGAAACTTCGCAATGCCTTTTTTCCCTAACGTTTGATATGTCTTGATTGAGAAAAAAATCAGCAACACAATTCCGAGAAAAAAAAATTTCCTATATGTTATTAAGTGAAAAGATTAAACATTTGATATAAAACTGAATTCGGTTTTGAAGCTTTAACTAGGAAAAGAAAACAAGGATCTGAATAAAAATATTTCTTTGATATTTAACCTTAATATATGAAAAATGCTGCATCCGAAACAAAACTTTTCTAAGAAATTGAAATTACCTTCTTTAACCATGTTATGAATTTGCAATATTGCTTCCCAAGGCAGTTGGTTCATCGCAAAGAAGGCAGTTTTACCAATAGTTAAATGTACATGGTCGATTCAACGTCAAAGTAGCAGTGGTAGCATAGGCGATAATATCAAAGATACCATAAACTATAGGAATCTTGGCGATAGTTCCTTTAAGATGCTAATTTCGGGCCAGTTTTAGAAACTACTTTTCTCGGTCACAGAAGCTATAAGAAAACCCCCGAAAGATGGAGATAATGTTAGTCGAGTATTGAGTCAATGAGAGTGGCAAATGAGTGGTGAGGTATGAGTAGTTGTGGGAAGTCTCTCTCCAACGAGTTCTCTCTATGCGCTTTTGGTTACGATTATAAAATATATGTATCTGGCTGTATTATACTGTTGGCTGCTTGTTTGTTGCATTTTGTTGTCCATGACATCATGTAGAATAAGTATCCTTATTTGTTTTGGAGCCAGTTATATTTTTCACTGTATGGCCCAAAGTGCGTTTCTGAAAATGTCCCTAGCAGTATCAATAATTCTTTGGTATGCATATATAGAACATTTCCTCTAAGTGCAATTTTTAATCAATCTTTCTGATGATTTATATTCATTGAATATTTTTGTACCCTAATAAAATCTAATCATTGATTTGACTTGATTTTACTTAGGTCTCCATACTGTTTTTAAGATTAAAATTTTTTTTCAATGAGGTTTTTCCTATAAATTTAGTTTTAATAGTCCTAAATTTAAATGCAGAATTTCTTAAGATTTTTATGAATTTTATTAAATCCAAAATATAATTATTGTGAAACAAAATTATTAAAATATGCAATTCAGTTGAATTCAACTCAGATCAGTTTCCTTCATATATAATTTAGCCTTTAATACTAAAACAAAAAATTTTCAAAAATATGTTGGCTTTAAAATTCAATTAATGATTTACATATTCTTGTATGGAGGTTGTTTTTCTTGAATTTTCATCCTGGAAAAGTAGTAAATAAAGGATAATAAAAGAATATTTTGCGTAAGGTATGAAGAAAATGTAGAAAAAGGGAAAGTCTTAAATAGCATCTTTCTAACACACTATAGCGAGGGAAACAGAATTCCTGAGTTCAATGTTTGCATCGTTTGTTTTCAGGATGGCAATAGGCAGATGTGAAAGGGTGCAAGGCCCTTGTTTTTCCTTTCTCCTCCACCCCCTATCATTCTTGTAGAAGACAAAAGGATGAAACGGTGCCAAGAGAAGCGCTCCAAGAGAGCAATCAGAGACACAAACATCTGTCTTGGGATGCTGTGAGATCTATTGATCATCAGTTGAATAAAAGCGCACGAAAAAAAATCAGCATAAATTTTTAAATAGTTGTTAGAATCTTGTTAAATTTTACTAATGAAAATTTCTGATAAGATATAAGCTTCAATTCAGAAAAGCGGAATCGGGGACATTCCTTTGAAAGTATTAATTCTCAAGAAAATTGTCGAAATTCAAGCCTGTGCTGCAGATTCTTATAAAGTTATAAAAAAATATAAAAACAATTCACTTTCTGTCAAAATCTTGTAATCTTGCTTCGTGAAAACGAAAGTTTTCGGAAAAATTCATAAAATTGCACATTTTAGCCATTCAAAAATTATAAATCAAAATAAATGATCAAACATAACCGATCTAAAAGATTAATTGCTATAAAAACATTAATTTTTGTTGCTATTTTGAAAAAAATTTGTGCTTCCAAGTGTTCTTTCTTCTTTTTCTGTGCCCAGTGTCCATGCAAACCTGTTGAAGATAAAAATTCCTTAGTTTTTATGTATTTTCTTGATTGCTAGTTGGAGATCACAGTACGGTACGTTGAAGGAATCGCATTGCTACAAATCCGCAGTGCTTCTTCCCCGCTCGACCGTTGGAAAGATCATTCTACAATCAGCTCTGTTGGATGCCGGATCAGCAACCTCAGGGCTTGGCGACCATTCGGACGATACTAGAGTTTTCGAGAATTTTGTTGATAGAACCAATAGGAGCCGAGATATGCTTGATTGTTCGAGAATGTTCTCTGTCTTGCTCTGGGGCTATAAAAGGTCAGCAACTCAAGACGAAGGCAGTTTTCGAGATCTTTAGAGTCGCACAACAAGTCAACGACGAATTGGATCAGCCCGGCAAAGCGCAAGCGTTTCGTAGAGCTCAAGTGGTTGAGATCTACGCAACCGGTTGACATCTGACAATCCTGGAATTCGCAATAGCTGTGTGCCGAATCCTGGAATTTAATTATAGCCGCAGCAAGTCGTGTAGTGGTGTCTGCGGTTGGATTCAATTAAAGCATGGAGACAGTAGAGAAATAAATTTCAAAATTAATTAGGTATGACTTCCCAATTTAATCTAAACAAGAACATTGGGAGCTCCATAGATTTCTTTTTTTCTAAATATTTTCAGTAATGTGATTTTAAAAAATGAGACAAAGTTTCGAGATTCATATAAATGCAGTTTTTAAAGAAAAATGCGCAATATATATTATAAATATATTCTATCTGTGGTATTAAGATGGAACAGGTGTGATTATCCGCCTATTCATTATATCATATTAATGGTCAGTTTGAAAGTTAGATTAGAGTTATTTTGGAACTGGTTTTTTATGTTTTACGTCTGGTCAGATTATGATGGTGTCTGGGTTAGGTACAGTCAAATTATTATTTAAAAAAAATTTGCGATGTCATTTATCATTTTTGACTCATTTGCTCAGATATAATTATCAAAAAAGAGGAGATTTTCCAATTCCTTTTTTTCTTGGAAGAAAAAAGGAGAAGGAATTTTTTTAGTAGAACATTTTAAGGGCGTTTAAATTGCTTCTAAATTAGAACTTTAAAGAAAATCCAGAGTGACATGCATCTTTTCCCCCCTCTTTTTATCCTATTTTTTCTAATTCTTAAAAGAGTAAGGGTAAAAAAAGCATCCATAATAAATCAGCAATTTTTAACATATTGCCGATTTATCATGAATAATCCTTAGCTCTTGTTAGTATTTTTAATCTCAAATATTTTTTTGTGCTGCTTCTTGTCCGTTTCCATTTCTTTTTTTTTTTTAAAAGTCTCGACTTCTGCACTATCTAAATGCTTCGAAAAGCAACTCTCACAAGAGTTTTCTGCTAATATTAATCTATGCGAGTTATTCTAAAAATATAAATGATGAAACTTGATTTTTTTTTCAATTTAAAAATTCTGCTAAAAATGGCAGATTTTTAAGAACTGGCTAATTTTAAGCGGAGAATAACCACAATAGTTGCGCTAGAATTGTCATTTAAATGTCATGTCAGACATGCTTAAACTTTTCACCTCACCTCTGCTGTAGCTGCAATATAAACCAAGTGAATTATCTTTCATTTCGGAACTTATGCGTGAGCAGTGATCCCAACGCAACGTGACACAAATGTTTGTTACTAAGCTGGAATTCTTCCGGATCTTCGCGTTTGTTGCCGAAATTGCCTGAATTGCTGGGAATGAGCGCCCGAGGAATCTATTTTGAATCGTCGGAGGTAGCCGTGACTCACGCGTCTCAGGGAAATGTTTCCAAAAACGAGAGACCTCTGCATCTTCCACGCCCGCTAATGATGACAGCTTCCCTCTCGCACTATTTTCGGATTCGGCTGAAATAAGTGGGCTTGTCCCCGTGCAAATTATTAGGATTAAACTTGCTTCGTCCCACGGATGCGCACGATTAATCACACTCTTTCTTTCTTTCAATTAGTCCACTAACCGTAATGAATAGATAAAAATGATTAACTTGATCAAATTCTGTTTTTTAGGAGCACGTTTCAACGCTCCCGTTATAATAATGAAATGCTGAATTAATGAGAAATCTTACGACTGCCTGAAAACTTCATGCAGCTGAAGGTCTGTCTTAACAGTGGAGTACCCTTCTCACTTTTCGTATACGAAGTAGAGAGGGAGAATTGTGATCTCCAAATACTGGAGATTTTGACTAAATGTTAAGTTTTTGACATCCCTAATTAAGTTTGAATATCGCATTTTTGGCAAATATCTGTCTGTCCATCTATTTGCTTATTATTCTGTGAAAAAGATGACTCAAAAGATTTCCAGCTAACCATGGAATTCGGTGCATGGTTTACACCAGAATTGTAAATTTCTATCAAATTTTGAGCATATTCTATTCAATGGAAATCATTCTGGCAGTTCGAATGTAAGCTAACACGATAACTACAAAACGAATAGAGGTGAATAAAATTCGATACATAAATATCCGTGGTCCAGATACCTATCTAATTTTGAACTAAATTCAATTAGAGGTTGACCATCTGTGGATATGCACCTAAGAATGGCGTGATGAATTTAGCAGAGATTCTAAATTCAGGTCAACGATTAATGCGACGAAATTAGTGTGCGAGTCGGCGTTGTCCTTGTTCGCCGTCTTACCCAAGATGAGCAATTTTTTTGTGGGGTTATCAAGGAGTTGCGTGTCGCTCATTAAAAAGTGTCGTTTGCGCTCCAGCTTTAAAAAGGTTACCACGTTATAATTTTTATCTTTGCATGTAATATTTGGAGATTTTAATGTACACCCTATAGTAATCAATCACCGCCAGAGTGAAAATGACACCCCTTGTCTCTGATAACGAAACAAAACTTCTGTGAGAAAAGTGCTGATGACTCTTACCGCGTTTCGGACGAGTAATGAAAAGGATAAAGAAGCTGTAAGATATTTTCTTTCAAAATTTATTATAAAAGAACATGTATCAAGTTTTCCCTATAAGAGGCATTTATAACAATTATAATTTGGATGTGTAAAATACAAATTTAATTTAATAAATTGAAGTATAATTTAATTATGAGGATTTGACCTTTATATCTCTTACGATTTAACTGTATTTAACTAAATGAAAAAGACCTTTAAATTCAAATGTTTCGATAATGTTTAGATCTTTCAAAATGTATGTATGCATATATATTCCATGAGTTCATACTTGAAATAAGTTATATTTTTTTACATTGGAATTGTTCAAATAAGTTACATTTTTTTCTTTTGCAAAATAATAAGCATTTTGGCTAAAGAAAATAAGATAGGAATCTTGTTATTAATTTAAAAAATAACTTCTAGTACATTCTGAGGAAATAAAAAACAAAAAAATGTTGCTAATTACTGAAATTTCTTCAACTCTGAAATTTGTTACATAATTTTCTAAATCATTTGTCATATTTAAGTATGCCTTATCCAATGAACCAGAAGTCGACTTGTAAATGCAACATTTATACGTACTACATTAAAACACTTGATTCTCAGATATGAGCTAAAGTTTTATTCGCAGGTAATGTAGTTGTAAATTCCTGCCTATTTTCTTAAAAGAGCTGTCAATGATTTAATACCAGTTTTCAATTTGTCCTAAATCTATACACAAAAGAAATCTAGAAATATAATACCCTCCATAACAAAAAAAAAAAAAAACGACGAAGGAGTTGTCCGTTTGAGACGAAAATTAGTAGATAATACAGAATAGTAAATGATTAAAATCTCATAACAATTGAATAATTTCAGAATTACAGTAACAAGTTCAATAAAGTGTTGACCAGCCTCTAGCTTGGATACAAGCTGCCACACGACGTGGCATAGACCTATAAAGCTTCCGGATGGTTTCCTGTGGTATTTCCTGGCAAATATGCTCCAATTGTCAAAAGAGGTCATCTACATTCCGTGACAGATGCAACCACCTTCCCATCATATTCCAGACATGTTCAGTGGAAGAGGGATATGGCGATCTCGCAGGCCAAGGAAGTGTTTGACCAGCTTGAAGACATTTCATAGCAACAAGTGCCGTATGTGGTGTGATATTGTCCTGCTGAGAAACCAGCCGAGGGTACTGTAAAAGGAACGGTAGCAAAACAGGTCTTAGAATGTCGTCGACGTACCTCTGTGCAGTAACTGTACCTTTAATGACGAACAAAGGGGGTTTGGTTATCAAAGGAAATGGCACTCCAGACTATAATGCCTTTTTGAGGGCCGGTGTGGCATGCCACAGTGAAAGCACGATCACTCCTTTTCCCTGGGTGTCTCCAGACACGTCTTTGTTGATCTTCAGGTCACAGTTGGAAGTGAGATTCGTCGCTAAAGACTATACGTCTCCAGTCGGCATCATTCCAACCCGATAGAATCATGCACCACTGTAATCTGGCTTGGCAGTGTGCAGGCGTGAGTGATAGGTGGCGTAACGGTCGGCGCGAGCGTAAATTTCGCTGTCTCAACCGTCTGTGAATGGTCATGGTGGGTACTGCTGTTTGGGTTGAACGTCTGACGAGTGATAGAGATGAAGGCGCTGTGACAGCTGATCGGATAATCACTCGGTCCTCACTATCTGTTGTGGCCCTAGGTCGACCTCTACTATCCTGATGCAGAACTCTGTCATTTTCCACCCATCCTTGCCAGCATCTTGGAATCGCTTCGCCTGAAATGACGAGCAATTCTCCCATTTGTCCAACCGGCCTCTTTTAATCCAAAGATACGATTTCTGTCAAACTCTGACAGTTGCTCGTAATGAGCACGAACCCTGTGGAGAGGTATTTTTGTAGTTTTGAAAGGTAATCTGAATCGCAATCAAACCGAAAGTCTTAAAAACCATTGAAGAACTGCTCCTTTATATATATAT
>JAOUZG010031477.1:382002-395871 GCA_026289955.1 Argiope argentata | reverse complement strand
TTTAAATAAAGAAACTAATGACATTTCATTCTAACTATAGCCACAGTTGCCTGACATAAATTTGACTTGAATCTATTACAAATAAACAAATGTATTTGAAAAATTAGTAATATAGATCTCTGAAGTCATCCATTTTGCTCTTAAGTTATTAGATGTGGTTACATGGCAATAACAAAATAATATGAATTACTACAAGGAAAAGAAAGCTTTAAGGTTCACACTCAAAAATTAAAAACCTCAAATTGTATTTTATTATAATGCCAAAAATTAAAAAAAAACAAATACAAAAAATTATTTGATGTTAGTTAATGGTCTTTGAAAGTTATACAACATACAAGTAATTGATATTATATAAGCACGTATAAAGGACAGCCCCTACAAAATATTTATTCATTATAATTTTTGAAATGGCTCTTTCTACTGTATTCTTATATAAGATATCTAGCAGTTATCAATTCTTTCAGTGATATTAAAGTAAGTACAGTCATTTAAAATTTTATTTTCAACTTATATGCTTTTTCTTTTAAGTTCTTGTTCAATTTGAAAACTTTTATCTGTCATCACAAAATCATTCAGTTCTAATACATCCATCAGATAGCTTTTAATTTCAAAAAATTCCTAGTCAGATATGCTATCACAGTGTAATGAAGTTGACAGCTCTTGAAAGCGTTATGACTATCATATATTTTAAAATATTTGCTTCTTTATAAAAACTGGAAATCATTTGCTGCTCTGTTGGATTGATCTGTTTCTATGTAGTCAATAATGAATCTGGAGTCTATTTTCAAAAATCAACTGGATTTTTAATTTTTAAAAAAATCAAATGGATGCTTTGACATTTTTAATTTTTGAAGATCCGCTTCAAAATTAAAAGAATATATATAGAAAAACCTTTTTTGTGAAATTTGTCAATGCCCTCATTTTAATATTATTAACAATATTCTCAGGAATGAATCTTTTTCACAGAATCGTGAACTTCATTTTGTAATTTGTGAATTATTTCAGTAAAAAGTAAAATTATGTAGCATTCCATTAAAATATGTAGCATTCCATTTACCAAATTAAGAGCACTTTTAATACAATACATCAATTATAAATGCTGTTAACAATCAATACGAAAATTGGATTTTTTAGTAATTGGAAAAGATCCATTTATTTAATAAATCTTTAAAAAAATTATTCACCTCCACACAAGTCAGCATTACAGCCACTAATTTTCAGTTAAGAGAGATAGTTTTTATAATAAAAGTTTGTTTACTTACATCAATTAAATTTAGATAAGATTTTATAGGATAAATGTAATGTAATATTCATGTAAACATTTCAAAATCTTCTAAGCATATTCAAAACTATCAGAACATTCCATTAAATGTCAATGAAGAAAATTAGAAATGCACTGAAGATTTTGTTTAATTGTCCCCATTTGTTTTAGACAGCAATACACGTACCGATTTCTTTTCTTTTGAGAGGGTTTTCTGAAAAAAATTACTGGAACAGTTTTTGGGTTTCAAAATTTTGTGAATATAAACATACTAAATGGATTCTTGAAAATAAACGGCGCATATCACAACTTCGAAAACAACAACCTTCCATTCCAAAGCTAACAACCAATTTCAGGATTTTTGAAAGGAAACTAAAAAAATGCATTTTATCATGGCAATAATTTGTATTTCACATTAAAGCATCCAGCAGCACATTAGTATTTCAACTTTTAACTTTAACAGTAGGTAAGAAAACGACTCAAAATTATAACTACAAATGTAAACAAAAAATCCGCTTCATACTTGGTGGAGGGCGTTAATGACAGACTCATCGAGGAAAGCTTTGCGGATGAAGACTTAAATGCCATGCGCAGAAGTCACATGTCATGTACCTTTTACGTCACATGAATTGACCCCATTATGAGCTTTTTGCTTTTCTTCTTTGCTTCTATCTTCAATACTCTTTTTGAGAATTAATATAAGTTCCTTCAAAGATTCATCTCCATACTGCATCGTGAGAACTTGATCTTCGACGCTCACCGTAAGATAAACTTCTAATTTATTTTCGATCAAGGTGTCTGAAGCATTTAAAACTGAAGCTCTACTAATTGCATCTATGTGAGACATTTTAGTGCCAGGCTTATGGTGGATTTCAAAGTTAAATTCTTGAATGAGGGGACTCCAATGAGCAATTTGAGGATTACTTGTTTTCTTCGCATTCATATAAACTAAAGCTTGGCAGTCGGTCACTACTGTGAAACTTATGCCCATTAAAAATTGTCGAAGTCGTTCCAATGTCCACACAGTTGCCATTAATTCTAACTTACTCGAATTATATTTATTTTCTGTTTGTGTAGTCTTTTTACTTACACATTAAACTAAATGCCAATTATTATCACTTCCTAGTTGAAGCAACAAACCAGCTATACCATCCATACATGCATCGGTATTTACTTCAGTTTTCGCTTCAGGATTGTAAAGATCTAAAATTGGTTCTCTTGTCAGCTGACTTTTTAGAGTTTCAAATGACTCTTCTTGAACCTTTACCCGTTTAAATACGCTTTTCTTTTTCGTTAGTTCTGTCAAGTGTTTTGCTTTAATGGCATAATTTGGAATAAATCTTCTAAAGAAGCTTGTTAAGCCGATGAATCTTCTTACGTCATGTATATTTTTAGGTTGAGGAAACTTAGATATCGATTCTACTTTTTTGGATCGTGACCTAATTCCATTTTTGCTAATGATAAATCCTAAATACTCAACTTCTTATTTCCCAAATTCGCATTCAGGTAGTTTAAGGGTTAAATTTGCGAAATGTAATTTTTTGAATACCTCTACTAATTTTTTGATCATTTCTTCCCACGTTTTGGCTGGTATAAGTATGTCATCCAAATAGCACAATACATCCTTTTTACATAAAGGGCCCAATGCAAGATACATCAAACGTTGAAATTCTGCTGGAGCATTTGTTAAGCCGAAAATCATCATTTCAAACTGTCCTGTTTCATCTGGTGTTAGGAAAGCTGTCTTGAAGTTTGCTTCCTCAGTTGAAGGTATTTGTAGATATCCATGCGCTAAGTCCAATGTTGTAAAAAACTGCATTCGTGTAATTGTTCCAATAAGTCGTCAATTTTAGGTAATGGAAATTTATCTTTTTTTTCTGATTATTAAGCCTTCTATAATCAATAACCAATCTGTTATCTCCGATCTTTTTAATCAATATGACATAATTTGCATAAGGTGAACGTGTATCTGAAACAATTCTATTTTCTCTCCATTTTTTCACAATTTCTTTAATAGCAGTTCGTTCTGTGGCATTCGTTTTATATGATTCCATACATATGGGTCTTGATCCTTCAACTTCCTTAATATCCATTTTTGTTAAATTGGTGCATCCAAGCTCTGAAATATTTAATGCAAAATAGTCTCTATATTCGTTCGACAGTTGAACCAGTTCTTGCTTACGTTCAATTTTAATACTTGAATCAATGTTGATCTCATTCAAGGGTATGAGAACTTTTTCCTTAAAATTGATTAACTTTTTAAAGTAACTTGCAGTTTTCGCTTTAATTTCTGTATTTAAACATAAGTCTACAATTTCAGCTCTTCCAACAAATTGATTCTTGTAAAACTCAACATTTTGGTTTCCAATATTCCCCAAAGGGACAACCGTTTTTTCCATTTTTCACTTCCAATAAGCAACCAATGCCTTCGAAAGAATTTTCTTTCATGATTAATCCATTGTCGACAGATTCTGCTTAACAATTGATTAGATTTACTGTATTATCTTATACTTCAGTTGCTTCAAGAGCTTTAAGGCATACTCGATATGTTTTTCCATCAAATAGAAAATTTCTAAATTGTTTATCTTCTCGATATCCAATGTGAAATCTATCTCCTACTCTAATGTAAGCAATATGAGGGGGATCAAGCCATGTTCGTCCGATGATAGGATCAACTGGCTGTGCATCATGGGGGACAACATAAACACTTATGCCTTGGTCTTTCACATTATCAACTTCAATATCTGCTTCGATTTTTCCTATAGGTTTTACCGCAGGTAACTTTTGATTTCCAAAACCATATAATTCATTGACAACAGGTTCGAGTTTTAGGTTAAATTTCTCAACAACTGAAATTCTAAGAAGACAGCATGGATTCCCTGTGTCAATTAAAGCCTGCACATCACATCTGTTAAGTTTTGCTTTCTTCGAATATGAAATGCGCTGTTCTGAATTTTCATCAACTTGTCTAAGCAAAGCAAAACAGTTTTTAGCTTTATGCCAAGGTTTATTACATTTTCGGCATATTATAACCGGTTTCGGTTTGCGAGCAATCCTTTGAAATATGCCCAAAATTATTACAATTGAAGCATTTGGATTCACCTTTTTCATTATGGATAATACCGTACATTTTTGTCTTTTCATTCATCGTTTCAAATGGCTCATCTTTAAAGTAGTTCCGTTAGTTGTAATTTCGATCCCTAAGAGGTTGCTTATCTTTGAATGTTGATCTTAAGGGATCATAATCGTCTAGTTTGTCAGCTAAATCAGTCGGCGAGATAAATCTGGACCAATCAGCAATAAAATGATCTTTTATTTCTTGAGAAACTTTACGTTTTATCTTATTGTTATTATGAGGTCGTTCAGCTTCTCTAAACTATCTACTTCAACTCCATTTATCAATTCGTTAAAAAAATGTCTTAACTCGTTCACAAAATTTTTTCATGTGCTTCCTGTATTCTTATTATGAGTAAAAAACTTTTGGCGAAATTTTTCTGGAGTTAACATGTATCTCTTTCATAGGATCTTTTTAACTTCTTTATAATCGACTGCAATTTCATCCGCTTCTCTGGCGATTAATTGAGCAACGTCATACGGCAACAAACCAAGTAAATGAGTAACCCATGTGCTTTCTAACACATAAGTTTGTTTAGCTAAACGTTCAAACATAATTAAATATAAACTTGTGTCATTTTCGTCAGGATTAAATTTTTACATCAAATGATGAAATTCTAACTTCAGCTTCTTCATTTTTGCGGCACTACATCTTCATTGGGGGCGGAACTGGTAAGCCTACTTTCGCCTTCTAGGCGTAATTTTTGCAGTTCAAATTCTCGCGCATTCTTACGTTCTTCTATTTCTTCTCTTCTTTTACGTTTATGTTCTTATATTTCTTCATTTTCCTTTCTTTCAGTTATTATCGTATTCAACCATTCCTTGGCGTATTCTTCGTCGTACTCTTTGCTCGCCCAAATTTTTTTTTTTCTTTCAAATCGTTCATTTTATGACTGTTATTTACATCTTCTCCTAACTCTTCGGCTAATGTTTTTAAATCGCACTTCTTTGCTTTGACGAAGATAGACATTTTCGTATAATTTAAATATATGTACTCGATGAATATAAAGTACTTTGAAAATTAAATTCTCACTTTATCTTAACTTACTCACTTGAGCTAAGCCTAAGCAGCCATTTTCATACAAATTCTTTTTATCAATACATTTTCAGACACATTCTACTTCTGATTTCTGTTGGCTGCTCAAAATTTTCATTAGAGATTAAATGAAATATTGAGAGTTAATTAATATTTTTTTAAAAAACGGTTTATTCAAGTTTCGAAAATGTACTTGTCAGTTATCAGGAGCGTACTCTCTGAGAAATCTAAAATTACAACATAAACAAAAAATACATTAAGCTGTTGCCACAAGATAAAAGAAGTTGCAAATAAAATATGCTTACAGATAAAAGGCTCGAAATAGTTAAGTATCCAATTAAACACCCATTCTATATTCTATAATATGAGCCAATTTTCAATGTAACTTAAATTTTGTTTGCTAATAAAATAGATAAGATAATATATTATTCTTATTTTTATGAGATTATAAAGTAGAAATCATAATGTCTGGAAGGACTAATAATGAATTGTTTACAACGTAATGGAATGACAATTATCAGGTTTGATATGCTAAATTAAATAAATATATTAATATACTAAGCAAAGTTTGAGCTCCATCAAAAGGAATATGCACGAGTGATATTTTTGAAAGATCCCTTCATGTAAATCCGTAAATAGTTTGAAAACACAATGCATCCAAGCTTTTATTTTAGAGGTTTTATTAAATAAAAAAAGTATTACAATTCAAGCAAAAATTAACAACCGTTCATGTGCTATTCGTTTGGCAATAATCTAGATCGTATTTACAATTTTACAAAAATAAATATATCCTTAGTGTGGATTTGTACTGGAGCGATAAACGCTTAATCTTCTTCATCATCATCATCTGGGAAATCGAAGTCCTCTTCCTTCCCTTCCTGCTTAGATGAGTCGCTATCCTCATCGTCTTCCTCATCAGGCTCATCATTGTCTCCTTCCGTTTTTTTGAGGTGAAGCCCTCCAGCGGGCATTTTGACGTGATAACCGAAGGGTGCGAACGTCTCCTGACCTTTCGTTCTGGAGGGTCCTCTGAACACTTTGATGCTCACTCCCCCAAGCTCGTCCATCCCAGCTTCCTCCTCGGCACCACGGCTCAGTGCACCCAGCAACAGGAACAGCGCGCACACCTGAAAGAAGAGAAAGTCAAGAGATACAAAAGCTGCGGAAGCTCCTGCCAGGAACGTCGGAAGCGGAGAGGAGTTGCTCATTGGGTGCGCGAACAGCTCATGGAAATGAACTTTTCGATGTGATTCATTCGCCGCGTCAGTGATGTGCTGTTTGCGCGTTTGGACCAAAGATTGAAAGAAGCTCGATTCACTCATTGTAGAGAAGAAGAGTGTCTTAAACAAATTTTAAAACGTTGTTCAATAAATCTATTTTCCTTTAGTCATATCCAACCAATATATTCGCTGCCAGGAATATAAATCATTGTCTTACAAGAAGTTCACTTTTCCACTCTCTCTTAACTGTAGTAGAGAAAAAATCTAATTAGATGTCAGTTGAGAATTCGATTCACACGGTGAACAAGGGGATAAAATAAGGAGATGTAAACTAAACATAAGCGTATTCCAGCATAACCATTTAGAGATATAGATACCTGCTTCATGTAACAACTGACTACACTCTTACCACCGAACGTAGTAGTATCGACAGGGTTTGTTGAGGCCGGCTGCTATCTCAGACTGTCAGGAAAACTGATCGATTCATCCATTTGACATTTTCTTCGAAGCATTGGCCCCTGACCACAAAGTGGTCGATCACTGACATTCCCCCTCGTCTTCTCTTTCGTATATCTTCCTATTTAACAAGGAACAGGCCATCACCTAAAGAAAATCTCCACGGAATCCTCAATATTTCTTCGAATTCTCATTTCACAAAAACAGAAATCCTTAAAACAGTTGATGAAAAAACTGACAATTTTTAACATCGCCCCGTACCAGCACCGTATTTAAGTCATTTTTAACTTAAAGATTCCTTGTAATTCCAAGATTTCCTTGCATTAGAGTTATCGACATCGTCTATTTCCTAGAGACCATGGTTCCACTAGTCTCAAATTATACAATGAATGAGAACTTGAAATTTCGCTTTGGTGACGCGATTTTATGATTTTTTTCCACCTATCTGCTATTATATAAGATTTATGTGCGTGAGTGCACGTGCAAGCTCAAAAAACCAGTATAAACATATTTTATGGTCAAGACTAACAAATGAAATTCCAATCTCTTTCACTATAACAAAAAGTCACAGCAAATATGCGCAAACGCAGCAAAACAAAATATTCAAGATATATCAGTAATTAATATAAACATCATGGAAAGTAACATCTAAACACTAGCTTTGAAAAACTTTTCAAGAAATCAGATAAATTCATTGATAAAAATTCCTTTTTCATATATAAATACGCATATATGATTGCACTTATTCAAATCGAATTTTTTTTAAATAGGGAAATTTAAGACATTTTCCAATCAATGAATTTAATAACGTCGATTTCTTGCTTTTAATCTAATTAGAATTTCGATTTTCTAATCTTATTTTTATAGCTGTAAGAAAAACAAAAACTTTTAACAAGTTGAATTTCTCATTAATTTCTCATAGCGTGCCACTCTGTCCAACATGAATTTCCTATTATGAATTAAATATGGTGGTGAAAATTATTAATAGCAGACTAGTTGATTTCTTTAATCGTTCATAATGCATATATTTCACTGAGGTCACCGGCGACCATCATGCCGTTGATGCGGAGTAGTGTTTATCTTTGTATGTTTTATAGAGGGGGCATCAGTAGGTGAGCAAGAGAGGTGATTGACTCTCCCCCTTTGGTCAGAGTCAAATTGAGAATTCCGTTGACAAAAATCAACACCATTTTGGAATGATTGTGATAAACTGGGATTTAATGAATATGATAGTTTAAAAATCCTTTTAAATATAGGGAAAATAATTGAAATATAGAAATAATGCTTTAAGTCGGCAGAGAGACTGCATTTAACAAAGTAGTCGACAAGATGAAAAGTCAATATAATACCTTTTGCTGATGATTTTTGTCGTTAGATTAAGAAATCAATGCAAATAGATGTCCTCTTTAATTCCGTAAAATTTTCTGACATTTGATTCAAATGTCATTCTCTTAATTCATAATTTGCATTACTTTTGGTAATATTGCCGACAACGTGACAGGCGAATGTGATATAGTTTGCATAAAATTTTTGATCAGCCCATTAACAAATCAATGTGAGAGATGTCAAAGAAGAACGTTAAATCCGTAAATTTTCTAACCCCTGGTTCAAATATCATTCATTCAGGTTCTAATTTCTTTTATATTAGGTTAAAAAAATATACAAAATGGAAAATGGACGAGATGGCACCCTTTTGCCAGGTGCTCTTTGTTTTTCAACTAAGATATCATCATGATTTATGAAAAATTAAATTCTTTCTTTCTTTCTTCCACAATTTTGATTACCTGTCGGTGGAATGACAAGAAAAAATGAAGCATTTATATCATACGTGATAAGTGCGATGAAATTGTTTTCCCTGTTCAAAATTCACTGTGTTGTACGAAAAGTAATCGTTGTTTTATTCATCCAGTTGCTACTTCCTCGGCAAAATTTTTTTTCACTTCTTCGAATTTACTTTATTTGTTTCATTCTGATAATTCTTTGATTAAAATTTTATCACTGGTGAAAGAAGAATAATGAACTTTTGCCTGCTTTCTTCTTCCTCTTCCAATATTCATGCTAAAAGCTACTTTGCTAAAATTAAATTATGTGAATTCTCCGAGAATTACTGAAGTGGGTATATTATATAATTCTAAACTAGATTTATTAAACAGTGCTCAGCGCCATTGATCGGGCTGCAATTATTTCACTGCGAAACACTCCTGAAGTTGTCAATGAGGAATATCCGCGAAGGGGTGAGCGGCCTCGAACCTGCACCGAATCTGTCAACTGGATTCCGAGGGGTTCTGCATTCAGTCTTGCAACCATCCAGAGGGAGAATGTATTATTCCTTTTCCCTTCTTCCACAATTCTTCTAAAAAAATTTATAATTTTAAGTGGTTTTAATTATAAAATTTTATAATTTTTAATAGACTTTGGATGAAGGTGTCTTGAGAAAACGATGATTGAAATAGTTATTTTAATCATCATATTGAAATAGACACTAGAGGGAAAAAATACTAAAGACAAGAAAATGTGTGTAAATATGAAGGTATAGAATTTCAGAATTAATATTTAGCAATTTTTGAATAAAATGCATTAGTTTTTATAAATATATATACATTACTAATATATATAAGCGCAGAACTTATTTAATGTTTAAGCAGTTCATTTTTCATAATTTACTGAGCATAACATAAAAGAATAAATTTGTATTTATATTTACAAAATATCTCTCCAGCCTTTAAAAAAATCAACATCATGGTATCTTTTCTGTGTTCTATATATTCGTGTCAGAACATTGGTAAATTTTTGCTCGTGCAGGAGAGCGTATTCGCCCCAGATTTGAAATGCGTCTGAATTCCAACTCGCTATTGCAATCCTTGTTTAAAAAATTTTTAAGTTTGTGACGACACTAAAAATAATTATTTCTCTCTTTGACCCTGGTTTTTGATGTAAAGCGCATGACTGTGGTGAATCCCGAATAATTACAACGAAATCGGATAGTTTCATCTTAGAAGTGGCAATGAAAACAAAACAAAAAAATCCATGTGACTTATTTCCTCAAAGATTTTTTGCTTTGATGAAATATTTTCAGGTTGAAAACTCTAAGTACTTTAAGCAGCACTCAGTTTTTAAGTACTGCTGCTCTCCCCCCGTCTTATTTGTACTATCCTTCCCCCTATTGGTTAACTTCTGTTGCTCTATATCGCTTTAATTCCTTCACCACATTTTAAGAGCGACGATAGTATTCGAAAATTTAACAGCGCTGAGTGTTTACTGGAGCTACGCTTTTTGTGTCATTTTGGCTTCGGTGGTCATCGTTGACGTACGTAATGTGACGGGCAAACTCTGTATCCGCCACCAGTCATCCTCCCCCGCAGTATTCAACTTTAAAGGTATATAAAAAATTTAAAAAATGAGTAGATAAATATTTCAGCTACAAATCTCTCTGGTGAAGTATTATTTCACGATGTTTCGAAAATGAGGGATGACGGGGAAAAATAAAAATGAATAAATTCGGGTCACTGGTTGGAGCTAGTTGTTTGCATTTATCAATTATTTAAGTATCAATATATTAAGAAGTTCATTTTAATTTTATTTTCGAATCATTGTAACGAAATAGAGAGGGAAACATTTTAAAGAAGTAGAGCGTAGAGAAAAGAAGTTTTAATGGTGTTGTATGACAGTTTCTTTTAAACTTGTTTCTCTTTCCAGTTTCATTTTTATATTTCTATTTTAATAGAGTACAATAGAAAATTTGCATTTTGTTTGTTTGTTTGTTTGTTTGTAAGATGGAAGATTAACTCTCTCTCTCATTATTTTTTTCAACTAAATTTATTTGCAAATTCTGCGATCCAAACAACAGCAGTCTGTCCTTTCTCTCCAATGGGCCGAGGATCGGACCTCGAGTTCCTGACCAAACGATGCCAAGAAATCCAATCTGCACAGATTGTAATTAAACTGATTACTGAGAGACACGCGAAGGGAATTTTGCTCAGATTACTTTATATAGGATCGAAGGAATTAATGAACGATGGAAAAATTCAAGGGACGTTAGAAAAACTGACTACCGAAAAGTATGATGCTTCTTTTACATGCTGTGAGTTATGAGAGGCGATTATTATTCTTTTCCCCGTCCGAGTTAAGGTTTTGTAAAGAAGAAAATAAAGTTGATTATAAAAGCCCACACATTATTTGTACTTCGAAAAAAAATGTAAACAACAGCCAAAATCGATCTATTCCAGAAGAAATATGCATGGCATTTTAAACTTTTTGGTAATGATTTTATTCTTTTTAATTTTTATTTTATTTTATTTTATTTATTATTATTCCAATCCCTTTTAAGGAGAGAATTTTTCACAGCGAGTTATTATGGAGAAATGAAATCTACTTAATACTGCACTCTTTTAAAATTGACATAAATTTACATGGCATGTTCCATATAAAGGTTAATCTCTACTTATAATAAAAGTGAATGCTCTCACTGAACGCGTGTATTCTTTTTATGTACTTCTTAAAACAACAATAAAGTACATGCAATACAATTAATTTTTCAAATGAAGTTTAATTTCATAAATAAGGAGAACATTTAAAATATATGTATCTATTTTTAATACTGCCGCTCTTTTTTCCCATATGATTGCTGTAAGATGATGTGGGCAGAAAATTAGTGAAATTACAGAGCAATGAACGCAACGATGCAAGACTACTAAAAGAATATAAATTAAAAATGTGAGGTATAAAAATATGTTGCTAAGCCGTTTTAAGAGCAGGTGTCTTCCCGTATGAAGAAAAAGTTTCGAAATATATTTAATTTTAAATTTTAGTTTCGATTCATCCCGGCAGGCAACTGCTCGCCAACGAAGGCTGGTATTGAATGAAATCGTTTTCTTCCTCTATCGAAGGATCCTGAGAAATGCACTCTGTTTAATATCCGTGTTTTCCTGAGGAATCAAAAGGAATGAAGTGACGGCATCACAAAAGTTAGAAAATAAACGGGTCAATTAAGTTTTTAAAAACATTACGTCACGAGACAGGTTTCTGTTATAGAGATTCGACAATAAGCAGAACATACAGGGGTTGGACAAAATAATGGAAACACCTAACACTTTGGCATCATAATCTTTGAACACGTGATAAACAATCAAAATAAGACATATTTTAATATCTTTTTAGTTTTATTATTTTTTATTTGATATATTTATTCAAAATAAATGTTTTTAACAAAAATTTTGAAAAAGTGGTTATAACGTGTAAAAATCGGAGACCTCTCGGGCTTTCAAAGAGACCAAATTGCTGTTGCTCATATGGTCGGCGGCAGTATATTATGAACTGCCCGAAGGCTTGACATTTCATTAGGTACTGTCTCAAAGTAATGGCTGCTTTTGAAGGAGAAGGAAAAGCGTCATCGGCAAAGCACGGGTCTTCCCGATAATCGAAGTTGTTTATGAGATGTCGTCGTACTCTAAATCTAATTGTTATAGAGAATCGCTTTACCACGGCTCCTAAAATTACTGCACAGCTCAATGAACACTTTCAACTCATAACCCAGTTTGCACGAAAACTGTTCGTAGGGAGCTGCCCAAATCTGAATTCCAGGGAAGATCTGCCATTATAAAAACTCTGCTCTGAAAGACAAATGTTTCAAAGCAGTTAGAACTGCTTAGAAGCCTCCAAAATTGGTCCCTGGAGCAATGGGAAAATGTGATTTTCTCTGACCAATCATTGTTTTTTCTCTTTTTGACCAGTGTACGTACGTCTCTTTTTGACCAGTGTACGTACGGCCTAGTGTACGTTTATAGATAACCGATGGAAGCATTTTGTCCAGACTGCCTTTTCCAAAATGTAAAACATGGCGGAGGTTCTGTGATGATCTGGGGGTTCTGTTTCTTGGAAATCCACCAGGCCAGTGATTTTCCTTGGTGGAAGAATTAACAGCCAAGATTAATGTATAATTTTGGGCGACCAACTTCCTCCAATGGTTCAAAAACTATTTCCAGAGGGAAACGCATTTCTGGCTATGGTAATGCGCCAATCCATACAGCCAGAATTGTAAGAGAATGGCACGAGAGACATTCCAATGAAGTTGAGAATCTCATCTGGCCACCACAATTCCTAGTCTCCAATATTATTAAGCATTCATGGCCAATTTTACAGATTCAAATAAAAAGTCGATTTCCGCAGCTATCATCTCTAAATTCCTCTGGAAACCATTCACAATCAATATCTCGAAGAATCAAGGCTGTAATTGCCACCTACACCACATTAAAATATATTTTGTTGATATTTCAAGGTGTTTCCATTATTTTATCCAATCCCTGTATATTTAATATTAAAGTTACTGTCTATCCATAAGAAGATCTCTGGCCGACAGTCGTCTATGTTTACGCGGGCGTTATAGAAACAGTTGTCGATAGGGAAGATCCATTTCGAATGGGTGGAATCGAACGGAAGTCTGCGGGGGTATTCTTTATCTTGGCGAAAAAATGAAGCGATAAAAAAAACTATTGTTCATTCGTCTTCTCCCTTTTACCGCAGTTGCTCGTATCTATATATTTGCTTAGCTTACTTCATTTATATTTTATTAATATTTTTTTTGGTTAATATTAGCTGCATTTCATTATTTAATAATTTTTGTCTCTTAAATTTTGAGATCTTTTAAAATGCCTTTCCGATTTAAGAATGGAGAGACTTTAAAATCACAAGCACGTAAAATTGTGCATAATGTTATAGAATTTTACTTGAAACTTGCTAAAAATTCGTATTGGGAAAAAGATGGGGTTTTAGAAGAACTAGTAGAT
>JAOUZG010031477.1:302295-372002 GCA_026289955.1 Argiope argentata | reverse complement strand
ATGAATAGCCTCACCGCTGGATAGGAGTATCATTGTTCGATCATGTGTCTCTTCCAGCAGGAGACAAAGTGGCGACTTTCTAACACTACATTTGTGTATATTTCTAATTAATAATGAAAATTGGCAATTTGTTATATACTTTTAAAATTGTTGCCTTATATTTAGATAGATATAGATATATTCATTTATGCTTCAAATAAATTTACTCTGAATTAAAGAAAATCTTTTTAATTAAATTTAATTTCTTTATTTAAAGAAACTAAATTGTTTAAAAAGATTTTCTTTTTGATCTTAAAACACATCTCCACTTTAGTGCAAAATAATTTTCTCCTGAAATTATTAATCACTCAGGAATCATTTAATTCAGTGAATCCTTTGTTTTCAATAAGTAGAATAAACACTCGCTTTATAATTAGCTTTATTATAAATAATAATTGTAATTTAATTCGAATTTATGCAGCTTCTCCACCCTTCCGGATTGAATAAATCTTATAATATTTAGAGGGCCATTTTTGCCTATTAGTTCTTTGATAATACAAAATTAAAAACCCAAAACTTGAGATTCATTAGATTCAAAACTTTACTCAAATTGTGTCAATATCATCCTTAGCATTACGCAATGGTATCAGTATTTTAAATACATTGTAAATGTATCTCAAATACTGGTGCATTTTTTATTTATTGTTATTTATTTACTTACAACTAATTCATTTCTTAGTGTTTCATAAAAATAATGCTTTCACTTATCAAAAATTAGTTAAGCTGATATATTTAGTTTTCCATTTTATTAATTATTTCATTAAATTTTATAATTAATAAGATGAAATGTAGATAGACGCTGAAGATGGGTTATATATACAACAAAAACATTCCGAAAATGGAGAAATAATTATTTGCATTAATCAAAGTAAAATATTTCTTTCTTCTGATACAAGATACAAAAAAGTGCAACAATTTCTTTCCACGCCAACTATCTGGTGATTAAAACAAAAATAGATACTCTCCTCCTGCAATTGCAACTGAGGAAACACCAAAAGTCCGCCCAATAAAACTGCAACACAGACCTACGAAGTGATCTTTGTTAACATACAGGATCAAATAAGCAAACAGGAACACACACACACGAAAAAAAACCCAAATTAAAACCAAAATGAAAGTGAGAAAAAAAAGAAAGGAGGGATAAACCAAAATAGAAACTTGTTAAGAAATCCGGCCTGGTGACTTTCTCATGGGTCACCAACGGGCCCAAAAAAGGGAATTTTTCTGTAAGCAGGTTTTGACTCTGGTCTAAAAAAATTTTAAAAAAAGCCGCCGTGACCCGAAAAATTCCCAGATTCAAAATCTAAAAGAAGCATCAAATTTAGTGAATCACAGAAAAAAACCAAAGATACACACAATAATAAACGGAAGCAAAAAATCAACAAACAATAATAAACGATCAAATATTAGAAATAAAAAGGCATGAACATGACAGTAGTCGTTAGAGTTATAAAATATTTGTTATAGGTGCCTTTATTTGAAGATCTCAGAAAAAAGACATACGAGGTGGTAGCGCCCATCAGCCCTGAATGATCTAGAAGGGAAAAAATAAGTTTAAGTAGATGCCGTTGAGAGGTTCAATGGGAAGGCTCGGAGTTAACGTGGGTGGGTTTGTGGATTAGCGAGGATGTCGAATCCGGAAGTTTTAAGTCTAATTATTTGCAGGGTTTTTTGTTTGTTTATTTAAAATATTACGGACATTTCGAAAATATTAGGGGAAGATTTTTATTTTCATAAATGTTTTGAGTGATTTCTTTTAATTTTTGAAGTGCCTTGAGAAAGTTATTGAAATTGGATGTAGAGGTAGTTTTTGCTTGCTTAAGATGATATACAATGCTATGTTTTAATCTTAGTCTTTTTAGCGAAAGTTAAAAAAATTAATTCCATTTCCTTTTTCCAATCTTTTTTTCAGTCCAATTCCTTTTTCCCCTGATTCATTAAAATATAAGTGGAGTTATATTCGTTGATTAGTAGTTCTTTATAAAAGTATTTGCAAATTATACAGACATTAATTGCTGATTTATCAATTACTGTAATAACATATTTCTCTTTTAAAGTTTTTTAAAAAAGTTTTATTAAAATAAAATCCCCTTTCTTTGTTTCCTTCTGTCTTTTCTTTCATATTCATCTTAATTTGCTCAAGAATTCTCACTTTCCATTCCCCCAAACCCTCTGCTGGCCAGTGGTACTTCCCAGATAATTTAACAATAAAAAATATCCAAATCTCTTAAAATAGAAGATTTTATAGTCGTTTATTTTTCTCTTAATCTAATTTTGTCCCTATTTTCATTAATTCTCTTAACGAGCTGGATTCTTCAATTTTTAAATTACCCTTTATAATATGGGTAATTGACATCTAAGTAATCTTTATATATTTCTTTGTTACAGTTGCGATCTGTGAAAAAAATCCAAAAAATTTTTAAACTATTGCTATTTTCTAGATTGAGCAATAACTTATCTAAATAGGTGAAGATTGTAGCATCTTAGAAATAACTTGAAGACACAGGTTGTCTTTTCTGAGGTTTATTGGTAACAATAACACAAAGCACAAGATTAAGCCTAAGTGTAGCAAGCCTAGAGAACTACACATTAAAAGTTACGCGGGAGAGAGCCGAGATCATACTCCCCCTCGTACCAGGGTCAAGTTCGCTTCTGCAGGAATGCCAGAGAATTTACAGACATCAACGGTCAGGTCACGTGATGTCCACGTGACCGGCAGCCGGCTCCGCCCAAGAAGACGACGTGGCCAGCTGCTTCTTAACAATCTGTTTCATTTATTTTATCTTTTTTTTCTTGCTATAGAAATTTTAATTGCATATTTGCTTCCTTAGAGTTCTTGTGTTACTAAACGCTATAGAAACCTTAGTTTTACCCTTCAACGGAAAAAATACATTATTGTTATGAATAATTTTTGATAACTTAAGATTTTCTTAGTCAATATCTAATAATTTTATAACACAGAATTCTTTATTTAAATTATTTATTTCACTAAATTATTAATCGTTTTTCCCAACATTAAGCTTGAATTCAATAAGATCAAGAATTATATGTTTGGTGAAAGAGTTTTTAAATTGAACATTCTCAAATCCATTATTCATAAACCATTTTTTTTATTAAAAGAATATTTCCTGATTTTTTGAATATTTTCACAATTTTAATTCAGATTGCAATAATTTTGAAGATCCTCAAATATATTTTGATGACCATCTTTCCCCCCCCCTCTTTTAAATCTTTTACAACATTTTTCGTTATCTTGAAAATTTTTGAAAATATTAATTTTTTTTGTGTTATCAGACCTCATTTAGTTTTTCGAAACCCTCCCCATTTAGTTTACTATTAAGCCCAAAATTAAAGAAACAATATATTATATATATATATATATATATATATATGTATATGTATGTATGTATAAACTTATTCCTTCCTCTAATTTTTTAAATATTCAACTCAAATTTAGCATTAAAATAACAATAATCTGACCGTATTATCCTGCTTGATTATCAAATTGAATTAACTAATACGTACTCTATTAACTTGCCTTTATTTTTATATTTAAAAAAACCTAGATTATATGAATAGAGTAAGCATAGAAAAACTAGAAAAAAGGGATAGATAAATAATATTTCTGCAACAAATTTTAGATTTAAAAAAATTTCCTTGTAACTTCTGGCTATGGTGTTACGTTAAGTCCAAGGTCTATCAAGGAGTTGTCCAGGACCTGGCTAAGTTGTAGGATAACATATCACAGACTGTACGAGAGATGACTGCAGACATGTAACTTTCTGCTGTTGTGAATACTGTGCACAGAATGCAATATGTGGTCCACAAACATGGCAGCCACATTGAACATGATTTGAATGTGCAAAATAAAAGACAAATTTATTTCTGTACTGATTTGCACTCTATTTTCTATTACACAGCGCAACATATTTCCTGAACGTTGACTTTTGGAATTAATTTTTTTTGGTGGAATCTTTCGTCCTCCGTCTTATTTAATCTTCCTACAAAATGTGGCGTCATTCTCGCAAATTGATTGCGCTACAGACCATAGCAAACAAAATTGTCTGACAGAATCCAGCAGGAGAGGGGATCCTTGAAACTTCGTTCTACGGTCTCTCTACAGTGTAGTTCTCACTGTCACCCCGCTTTAGCTGCCGAGTCACTAACGCACGCGACACGATGCTGCCTCCACAGTAGACAACGGGGCTCGGCACACGGCAGTTCAGCACTCGCTCCAGCTCCACACAACACCGTTGCTTCGCTCTCCTCTCGAACTTGTCTTCTACTCCAACTCCACTTCCGGCACAATTCAATCACTTTCAATTTGAGACTGCCGACCATTTATAGTTCCCAGGAGGCGTTCCAAGAACCTTCTGGGCCAATCAAGGCACATTTCAGTTTCTATTGAACGGATCATTAAAATTTTTGAATTTTCCATCAATACCTATTTTGTTATCAAGTCACCAAATGGTCGCCAAGCTCTGACACCACTCATTAATTGTAACGCGGTCTTTCTTATGAGGACACTATTCGTGCTGGGAAGCAACATTACATTTTGTGATTATATATATATACCAGTCATATTTAAAAAAATCCATAAGGGTAGCAAAATTTTACAGATGGAATGTGGGTGGCTGGCATTTTTCTGAAGCTTTCAAAGATGATGACATCCATCCAAACAGTACAGCATCCAGTTTGAAAGTTAACAATCGGGAAAACGTTCCACCATTATCACAAGCAATGCAAGGCTACCGAAGTAATCAGAAGTAAACGGTACGAGTTTCTGAAAAGATTCAATATATATATCCTTCAAAAAAGTGTAAAAATAAATTTTGTGCCATAAAATTTTTGTTACCGAGAAAACGCATTGAAATTTTAATTGAATTTCGAATTCAAAAATTTTAAAATACGTCCTTAGTGAAACTCTGAACATCCAACATTCCTAAATTCAATGGTTTAGGCGAAGTGCCAATCAGGCAAACCATTATTTATTGAGAAAGCGATCTCACCGAGAAACTAAAATATGCAAAAGAGAAAAAAAACACCTCTAAATAATAAAATTTAATATAAATTTAAAAAATAAAAATTTTGAAGTATTGGTTTAACAAATAAGGATTTTCAAAAAATTATGACATTTAAAAAAGTGCATTGCAGAAGTAATCGCTAATATTGAAAAAAACATAAGACTTCAATTTAAAATGTCATCCAATCAAATTGAACGCAATCGATTAAAATAATTCGCACTAAATAACCGCGCCGTGAAATCCTTTTCGAAAGTCGTTCACACTCAAAACGATATTTTTAATAAATGTGTAACGTGCTAAAGAGGCTTCGCGGCGATTCACTTCCAGAATAACATCGTGCCCGTCTTCCATGTGTGTTTGTAGGACATCTCCCACATCTAATCTCTTTTCTTTTTTTGTGCATTTTATTTCATTTTTCACCGATTAGAGTTTTCTGCAAAATGGTTGAAACAGTTACCAGGCCTAACCACAATAAGTTCTTCGCTATTTAGAATATTAAAAGTAAAGTTCGAACGTTTTTCCAGTTGCAACACCTTCAGCAATATGTCCTATTTCACTCTTTCAGAATAACAATTCTAATATTCCTATTTAAGACGATACCTATTATTGAATTGTTGAGATGAAAATACAATTATCTTAAAATATATTATCATCTTATCTCATTTGTGTTCGAACTAATGCATTTCTTCACCAAATCCTTATCTTTCATCGGTTTACTCTCTTTTTATATCCAATAAGCAAACATTTTCGATCTATCGCATTCAACATCTGCAAAACCAAATACACTGAAGTGACAAAAGTCATGGGATAGCAATATGCAAATATACAGATGGCAGTAGTATCGCAGCGAAAAAGTATAAATGGGCAGTTCGTTTTCCAGAGCTTTCATTTGTGTTCAAATTATTCATGTGAACAGGTTTTTCGTGATTTATGGCGGCACGACGAGAATTAACAGACTTTGAAAGCGGAATCTTAGTTGGAGCTAGATGCATGGGTCATTCCATTGCGGATATCGTTAGTGAATTCAACATTCCGAGATCCACAGTATCAAGACTGTGCCGAGTGTATGAAATTTCAGGCATCCCATCCCATTATGGATAGCGCAGTGGGCGGCCACCTGCACTTAACGACCGAGACCACCGACGTCTGTGTAGAATGGTCAATGTTAATCGAGTGCCTTTACTGACAGCATGGCATCGCCAGCAGCGTCTCTCCTGGGCTCGTGAGCATATCGACTGGTCCCTAGACCAGTGGAAAACTGTGGCGTGGGCAGATGAGTCACGATTTCAGTTGTTACGAGCTGATGGTAGAGTTCGAGTGTGGCGCAGACCCCACGAAGCCATGGACCCAAACTGTCAGCAAGGCACTGTTCAAGCTGGTTGTGGCTGCATAATGGTGTGGGCTGTTTTTACATGGCATGGACTCGGTCCTCTTTTGCAACTGAACCGATCATTGACTGGAAATGGTTATGTTCAGCTGCTTGCAGATCACTTGCAGCCATTCATGGACTTCTCGTATCCACACAACGATGGGATTTTTATGGATGACAATGCGCCATGTCACCGGTCCAGAACTGTTCGCGATTGGTTTGAAGAACATTCCGGACAATTCCAGCGCATGATCTGGCCACCTAGATCACCCGATATGAATCCCATCGAGCATTTATGGGACATCATCGAAAGGTCCGTTCGTGCCCAAACTCCTGCACCATCCACACTTTCACAATTATGGACGTCTATACAGACAGCATGGCTCAATATTCCTGCAGAGGACTTCCAACGACTTGTGGACTCCATGACACGTCGAATTGTTGCACTTCGCAGGGCAAAAGGAGGACCCGCACGATATTAACAGTCATCCCATGACTTTTGTCACTTCAGTGTATAATAAATAAATATTTTCATTTCTAGAGAAAATTACGCATTTTTAATGATCCCCCACACACATAAAACAAGCATTTTTAAGAAGTTAATTTTTTTTCTTCAAATTCAAGCCCATACATTCTAATAAAAGAGAAAAAAAAAACATGCATTCCGTTTAATGCCAAATTTTCCATTGCTAATCAAATCACCTTTTTGAAATTCCTTTAATTTCATGGAAAAATGGAGTCGATTCACTTAACAAAAATAAATATGTAGATTACTTATTTTTACATGGGCCTTAAATTTCTTAGTTCTTTAAGAAACAAAGAATTTCAAAAAATTAATTGTCACTTCACTCTATGCAAACGTAGCAAAACTATTGCACATATGAATATCGATACTAATTATTTTTATTGAATACTAGTTACTATTATATTAACTATTATTGAATATTATTAATACTATGGACACTATTAACATAATAAACAATTCTTAAAACATATAATTAGGTTCGTGGCAATACGAAGTTTTTGGGAAGAGTTGATTCTTGCCTCTAAATGAGAGTCAGGTAATAACTTGATTAACGGAGTACCTAGCGCCGGTCAAGGGGCATTAACCTCCGGTAAATGACAAAATTAATTAAGGCCTGACTTTCAGTAGCTAGCGTGATCACCTCGAAGGAAATTTGCAACATAGAGAGAAAGAATTCTAGTAGAAAAATGAGAAGACTGACCAATAGGAAGAAGAGAAGAACGCGATGGGAGGAACAGGGCGTGGCTATTGAGGAAAAACTGGAGGAGAATTCAATTGATCTCTTCAATACTATCAGTTTTCTTGGCAAATCTTGCTGCTTTAATAATTTTGGAGAATTCTTTAAGAACTTCTCTGAGTAGTTTTAATGTTTCAGCTAACGAAGAAAATTCTTGAAAGGCTGTCGAAGTGGGGATAGATGCAGGTTCAGTGATCACAGAAGGAGTAGGGACAAATCGATGGTTTGATGTGGACTTGGCAATGTCAGCATAGGAGGGCTTGAAAAAAAAATTTGGCATGCATATATCTTTGAGGCCGGAAATGTGCAGCTCGGTGCCATTTTTTAACCCTTTAACTGGTTTATTTTCCTTACTATATAATAAGATGACACCTTCTATTTTGGGAATATTTTCTTATTTTGATTCAAATGGAAATCCATGGAATACTTGGCTTATCCACGCAATCGAAGTCATTTTACTATTGAATTATCATTGTTATGAATTATTTATTTTTTGTTTAGAACAATCAAAATTCGATAAATCGATGCACGTATGGCGTACGGGCAAACCGGTTAAGGGGTTAAAATTTTTAATTAATTGAAAATTAAACGGAATCTCGGCATGTTTAAGCTATAACTTCCGAAAATGTTAGAGCACAAAATCGTTTTTTGCGTTAAGAAAAAGCTCAAAAAATTATCTTTTCAATGATAATGGTGTGTTGAACTATAAATTAAATTTCTATTTTTAATGAATTTCTAAAAATAGAATTTAATCATATTTTTCAAAAATTCATTTCATGTAAAATAAAATTTTGTTTGCACGAGCATTTAAAAAATCAACTTTTATTAATGAGTTGCTATCGCATTAACAAAAACTCTGATTCAGAAAATAAGTTAATGATCACAGCAAATAAAACCTAGAAAAATGTAATGTTCAGCAAGTGATTAATGGAAATTAAATAAGTAGGAAATGTGATATTTTTAAAAACAATAAATGCAAGACCAAGTTTTTTTAATGGTCATTTGCAATACCAAAATTACAAATTCAATGAAACAATTTAAATAAATAAAAATATAATTTAACTTGCACGAGCACGTGGCGCTTCAATGAGGAAAAAATTAACTTCTTTTAACGTGTTGTCCTCATATTGACAAAAACTCAAATTAAAACAGTAAATCATTTTTGGAATTTTAAAAACGTTGAACTTAATACAATTTTTTAAAAAATAAATTAAAATCTATTATCGAAATTTTATCACGTGAGAGCATTATTATTTTTACGTCATAGTTTATCTGAATTAATTTAAATCATTTAGCAGTTTAAACCGTGTTGAAACAATCACGGGACATCAAATTTCGCGTGCGTCGATAGTTTAAAAAACTTTTCTTTTAAATCTCTAATTTGAAAATACGTGTTAAATTGGTTTGAATTGGTCACGTGGCTACATTATTGTACTATCTGTAAATTTTAGAAAAGCAGTGGTTTTTCTAGCCTCCCTGTCAAAATTTTCTAAACACCAAAACTTTGTTTTGCTCGCTAGAAAATTGAAAATGAAAATTTTAAATAAAATTATAATCCAATATTTACAGTATTTTGAGAAATACAATCAGTAAGAATGCGCATATGAAGTCATTAAAGAATAAATATAGGGTGGTCAAAACAAAAAACACCTCTTTTATATATGAAACCCTCGCGGCCTATCCGATCAACGAATAGAACTAAAATTTCAGACATGGCTGTTTGAAGGAATGCGCTAGAGAGAAGAGTTCACGGTTACGGTTACAGTGAGAGAAATTCGAAATTTTCGAATGGCAGCGCCATTTTTTACCTTATGCAAATTGATCGGCGCATTCAAAAACCACAAATGGCGTTGGAACGATTAGCGCGTGACGAAACTTGTCGGCGTAAAGCATTATAAAGGAGCAATGACAACACGCAGAGGAGCTTTGACGCGCTTTGCATAATTCACAGGGTTAGATAGTAGAAGCTCCAATCGCAGAATACCACATGCAAAGCATTACGTGTGGAAAGAATTTTAAAAAGCAGTGTGGGAAGAGTGTTTATTCAGTCACGTTTTCGATTGTGCCAATAAGATGACGTTTTCAAAGAAACAACGAGGTGGACTTCACAAATTTTTTCCTCGTCAGATATGAAGAAGATGACGCTGCGGATAATATAGACGAATGGGGCACCCTTCTCTTTAACTGGAAACGTTAGCACAAAGAGCTGTGTTCACTGGGCTGACAAAAAGCCCCAAGATGTGACAACAGTGCCTTTACACTATCTCAAAGTGACTGTGTGGTGCGGCATGCTATCACATTTGTTCTCGGCCCGTACTTCTTCGAAGAGGTCCCCACCACAGGTTTGAAATCGTGCTCTGTCGCAAGTGCTCGGTATGAATCAATGTTGCAGAATTACGTTATTCTTGAATTGCAGCAACGAAATGCCATTGGCGACATTGTAGGGATGCAAGTAGGGACTCCTCCACACGTCGTCCAATGTGTTTGAACCAGTGATGCAGCAACACTTTGGTGATAAAGTCATCTCTTGTAACTTTGCAGTTTGGTGCCACCTCAATCCTCGACCTCACTCCTATGAATTTCTGTTTCTGGGGTTTATTTGAATGCCTGGTCCACGAGATGTGCCAAAATTATAACACGTGACATTATGCGGATTGTTATTTCCATGTTACGTTCGGCATTGTTGTCCACAATCTCCCAAATGCAATGCGTTGTCGCCTGCGATGGTGAACACATTGAAAACCTGTAATTATAATAAAAGCTTTTTTTTCTTTCTCTTTCCTCTCTGTGTTGTCATAAGTCCTTTATAATGCTGTTTGCAAATACTTTAAGCTGGCAATTTTTGTTACACGCTAATCGTTCCAACGGCATTTGTGGCTTTTCAATATGCCGATCAATTTGCACAAGGAAAAAGTGGGCGTTACTATACAAAATTTCAAAATTCTCTCACTGTATCCGTAACCGTGAGCTCTGTGCAGTGGCGGATTTGATGTTTCAGAGGCCCGAGGCGCAATTCAATTTGAGCCCCCCCCCCCCTCTTCTCCAGTAATATTTATAGTATGCACTTTTTTATGCATATTTTTCCCTCTGTTAAACTCTGCATCTGATTTTTTTGTGTTGAAAAAAGAAGGGCGAGAATTAAGTACATAAAATTAAAATCAATTTTTCCATACTACTGGACAGTATTTAAAATAATGATAAAGTTCAGGGTGTGTTAAAACTATTCTTAAAGAAAAAAGAAAAGAAAAAAACATGCTATTTCGTACCATAGTTACGCAATATTTTTCAAAGATACATGCCTGAAACTTTATTATATAGTAAATCATTTACTATAGAATGGAGCTATTTTTCTCTTTTGCTAATAAAAATTCGGTTTTGTTTTAAAACGTTATCAAAGTTGCAAATTGTAATCAATTTGCGTTTTCCCCACTTTCTAAACAGTCATTTTCTTACTATTTCCAACTAATTAAAACGTTCTAATAAACAAACAATGCCCTTTATTGAAAAACTGAAAAAACTAATCGATTAATTTGCATTTAATTATTTAATTTTGTTTCAAAATAAGTTTCTTAAAAAATAAAAAGGAAAATAATAAAGAAAAGAAAAATACGTCAATATTGCTACGATTATTTATTAAACATTAGAAATATATTGAACTATAATAATAAAAATAGCAGTTTCTTCTTTTCGTATATTAAAAGAAAATTAAATAGGAACCCTTCTGGCTTTAGCTTTAGCAAATTAATCAATTAGAGTTTCATACTTTAAAAAATTGACTACATCATTTTCAATGAACGTCATGGACAAGTAACTTAAATTTAATTGCGATAAAGAATTCCTTAAATAAATTTTTACTCTTTTAAGCACCGAAAATGAGCGTTCATCACTTGCATTACAAATGGGAATAGTTAAAAATATTTTTAGAATTGTCTCTACATTAGGACAATTAATTTGTACATATCAATAGGATTTGTAATTTTTTTTCTTTTATGAGGGCAATGAAATGTACATCTTTGAAATTTCTAGTCACAATATCATTTTCATATTTTGCTCATACGTTATCCACGCAGCCATTAAATTTGACATCGGATATATTAAAATAAAAAAAATTCCAAAATCCAATAAAACCTCACAGTAAATCGCACTCCTTCGCGATAGATCTGCAATTAATACATCACAAATAACCCTGTGTACATTAAAAACAAAATTTTCTTTTGGACTAAAATTTGTTTCGTTTAATGATGTTCCGTCAAATTGCAGTTTTCTTTTTCTCATCCGTGTTTCCCGATAGTTCCATTTCTTGGTCAATGCATTGGCACCGATCTCTATATCTTCGAAGTTGGTCCGGATAATCTTTATAAAATCGGATAGCGATTGTAGTAGATTTGTTTTAAGCAGTAAATTACACTGCGTATCTTGCAATGATTTGCTTGTACTATTTATTCCTTGCAATTATTTATCCCATAAAGCAGTTAATAAAGCTGTTTCATAATATTTGAAACATTCTGCTAATTTTTTGCCTTCAATTTGCTTACAGGTTTTTCAGTATCCGACGTGCTAATTTTGGTTAAAACTTCTTTAATATTTTGATAATTACTTTTTAATGCAGAAACTGCGTCTGCTCTTGATGATCATCTAGTACCACTTATTATTTTTAAATTTGGAGATTGATTTTCTAAACTATTATTAAGCATATTCCATCGTCGAGTAGATGCCGAGAAATATACATATAAATTCTGAATAAAATCAAGATATTTTAATGCACCAGAACATGATTCTGCTGCACAATTTCCTATTAAATTTAATGTATGGCTTAAGCATGGTACAAAGACGGCTGTATTTATGTTCTATTTTAGTCTTGCTTGTAGTCCACTGTATTTCCCTGCCGTAGTTGCCGCGTAATCGTAGGTTTGGCCCTACAATTTTTAATATCTACAGACAAATCTTTTAAAAATTCAAGAATTATTTTTCCTAAATATTCAGAATTATGGTTTTGAATATTAATAAAGCCGAAAAATCTTTCTTTTATGACCCCATTTTTACTAACAAATCTCAAAATACAAGTAAGTTGGTCTACTTGGGATATGTTAGGTGTAGAGTCCACAATTATCGAACAATAAATTGCTTCTTGAAGTTCAGCTATTAGATATTTCTTAACTGCATTACCCATTAAACTTATGAATTTGTCACATATCGTGTGAGATAAATAATAGACATTTCAACTGCCTGGATTGCTAAATTTTTCCAAATGCAATTTTAGAAAACTGTCAAATTCTGCAAAATAATCAATGCAACTCAAGAAATTTCCTTTTCGATATGAAGTTGTATCTTCTCTGTGGCCACGAAATACTATCCCTAAACTCGTCGACAATTTTACAGTGGCAATGACACACTGTAAAACAGCTCGCCAATACTTTTGTTCCGTGTCAACCTGCTGTTCTAAGTGAATATTTATACGTCCAGAAATAGACAAGCGTTTTTGTAGTCACCATAGATTTGATATGGTTTTGTGAAGTTTCGTGACCACTTAAGTTTCTTGCTAAATTTTTCCAATCATTAAATCCTGTTGAAAATTTCGTGTACGTATTAGAAAACATTTTACAAACATAACAATAAATGCACTTACTTGTTGCTGAATATACTAACCATCTTCGAAATTCTTTTGTGCCATTTGCTTTAATACAATAAAAATTCGTTTCAGAAACATTCTTGTAATAGATTCGATTTCTGTCTCCGTATTTTACTTTAAGACGTGTAATATTCCCAATATGACAAGGCTTATTTATCAAATAATGTTCACTCATTTTATCTGATAAGTTTGGTGGCCACATTGCAATGTCACTGGGAAACAAACATTCGTCTCTATGTTTACCACAGTCAGAATCAGCTATTTTATTTTGTTGCTTAAAATTACAAATTGCTGATTCTTGTGCTCCATTCTTAGATCGCTCATTAATTTCTTCGAATTTACATTCTGCTTCGGCTAGCTCATCGGTTTTTTCTTGTGCATATTCTGTTTTAGTTTGTTCGTCTGTCTTTTTAGGCTTGCATTCTATTTAATTTCTCTCACCAATTTCTTTGAATTCATTTTCAACTTCAGCTTGCTCAGTTTTTTCTTATGCACATTTTATTTCAGTACACTCATCGACCTTTTCAAATTCGCATTGTATTTCAACTCGCTCGTTAATTTGTTCCAATTTATATTCCACTTCTGATTGCTCATCGATTTTTTTTTTCATGTGCATATTCAATTTCAATTAGCTCATTGGTTCTTTTAGGTACACATGCAGTATCAGGTTGCTCAACTGCCTTTTCTGACTCGTTTTTCAAACGTTATAATGAATTTATTGAGTGAATTTCGATATCGTTCAACATATTCTTTTTACTTTTTGCGTTTCAAAGCACCCGATTCAAACTTTCTTTTCAGTGGCATGGCTAATACGTTTAAAAAAAAAAAATTAGTCGCATAAAAAATATTAGCTGGACTTAATACCCGCTCCTCTGCTTACAACGACGACGATAGCAACCCTCCGAGGAGGGGAAATGTCATGTCCCCCCCCAAGGGGGGGAACGAAGAGGAAGTGAATGAGACAGAAAATACTTGATTCATTTTCATGTTTTTTTAAAATTATTATTTTAATCCTTTCATGTAAATAATATGATAATCTAGAATTGGATTGTTTCCTGTAATCATTTCAACACAATCATCTCGATGGAAATATATACATATCCGGTGTAGAAATTATTACAGGAAACAATCAATGCATATTATATTATACATATTATTTTAGAGCTAAATTTTGAGGCCTCTTAATTTATGAGGCTCGAGCCTCATGCGCCTGTTCGGAAATCCGCCACTGGCTCTGTGTTGTTTAAAATCGACACAATCTCCCGTGCATACCTTCAAAACAGCAGTATAAAGGACTAACCGAAATTTTAGCTCGATCGGTTGAGCTAGGGTTTCATATCTAGGAGATTTTTTTTACCACCCTGTATATGTTATATATTACAAAAGTGCAATAGTTAAACTAAAAGGGAATTTTTTAAAAAAATCGATAGTTTCATTGAGCTCGAGATTAATTATTTAAAGGCAAAAAAAAAAAAAAAAAAAAAAAAAAAAAAAAAAATCGTAAACACACTGGAAGATGACGCCATTTCAAAGAAACGGCGAACAAAAAGCAATTGATAAGTTGAAGGAAACTATAATAAGCTTTTAATTATTTCTTCTGAAAAAAATATTTTGGAATTCGTGTTTTTTTTTTTTAAGTTTTAGAACAATCAGATATGATTTTTTTAATTATTTTACTTATATGAAGAAAATATATTGTTCGCCTTCGTAATAATTCGCCTTCGTAAATAATTCTGAAAATAAAAACGCATCTGCTTTCAAAGCATACGTAATTTTAAAGCTATTAATAGCTTTAATTGTATAAAATTAATCGTAATGGAATCGAGCGTCAGCGAGAGAAGACCGTTCTAAGGGGATTTACAACAGATGATCGGCATTTGGCGATGTAGGTGTGTTGGCGACGAAATGAGGTCGCTAATGGTTTTTACTACACGCAAAAATGAGCAGTGAAAGCTAAGAAATAAAGATTTGTTCTTGTAGAATGGTGGAGAAATTTCCAAACTTGGCTGGAACGAGCTCTGTTTCTGAACTTGCCCCGCTATTTAAATGGCGCGGCTTAAGGAGGGGAATCAGATCGGTTCGAACAACGAGCTACGTTGGTTGGCTAAGCTTCAGAGAGAGCGTCTTTTCTCTCTTTCATGTGTTCTCCAGCTTTGCTGTTACCCGAAATTAGCGGATTAAATAGTTAATTCGCTATGACTTTATTGCTTGAGTTGCAAATATTTAATACGCGTTTTCATAGACAATCAAGTCTGCATTTCGATAATATTCTTGTGTGAGAATTATTTTTTATATTATATATATGAGAAAGAGAACTAATATTAGGAATTGAAAAAGTTTAATAATACGTACAGAATAACCACATAACAGTTAATTTAGGGTTTACATCTGTTAACAAAACAGTCAAAATGAACTAAATAATTATACTTTATTTAAAATTTTTTACAATGAATTAAGAATTTTACATAGGACCTCTACCATTTGAATCATATTTAAATAAATAAATATTCTTGAGACAATAACTTTTTAAATAAAAATTTATTAAATTAATCATTAAAATGGACCTAATTTATGAACTAGTTTTTGACTTTCCCTATTCTATAAAAACTGATGATTTTCGATCGTCACAAAGATACGCCAATCTTCTGTCAGGGTTTCTCGACACTGTTAGACCTATGATTATGAAAATGCTAAATTATCTAAAAAAACTTCATAAATCTTTCCGTTTTGATACAGAAACGTTTATTTATCTATTTAAAAGTCGAAGTGGAAAAATATTTCTTAAATTATGATTCCTTAGGATAACACGGCTGTGCAAAATTTAAAGTGAATACCTTTTTTAATAAGTACATTTATTTACTGAAATGGAATTACGTATTCTTATTTATATATTTTGAAAGCAATTAAAAACTGAATTTTATGATGTTGTGACTAATGGCACTTGCTATGGACAAGCCTCCGCTGATACGATCAACAGATTTTAAGCCTAAGAAATGCGTCTCTTTGTTTTACAAGTAGCGCCATCTAGGGCCAAGAGTACTACTTAGCTACACACACGTCACAACCCTTCTTAGGAAGCGGACTACATTCATGCAAATTCACTCATACATCTCGGATCGTAATTTAGACCAGGAACAGAGAACGATCACCTCTGACCCAGTACCCCCAGTGATATTACTCTCGATATGGAGGACTTTGCCACCACGAACAGATTTAACGAGCGCCAGCCACCATACACTCGAAGAATCTTTTCGCCGGTGAGTTTCGAACTTGTAACCTAAGGAGTATGAGTCCAACGCTCTACCAACCCCGCTCTAACGGCCGAATTTTATAATATTTTAATATTTATAGATACTTATAACGTTTTAAGATACTTAATAATATTTTAAGATACATAAATAACGAAAATTATTCTTCAGTGCACCTACAACTTTAATTCGAAATTACTGCTTTCTATTTTCATATTTTTAAAAAAATAAAGAGAGATTTGGTTTCAGTATGAAATGTCTTTATATTGATTACTGTTTAACATTTTCCTCTCTGACTTAAAGTCAAAATTCTATGGGCACTAAGAGAAAGACAAGTAGTGCAATAAAAATAACAATTTAAAGTCTACATAATAGTATGACTGAATTATATAACTAGCAAAATCTGGAGTTAACAAATATTTTGGAGAAAAAATTAAGAGATTAAGTTAAATAACATTTTAGAGATTAATTAAATTAGTGAATTGGTTAGTTGCCAAAGGTGGAGAGCTTATAATAAAGTGTATGTGTTAGAACTCTACAGGTCAGATAATTTGAGCTATAGCTACCAAATTTAACAAATGTTTACTTTGGAGGCTGTGCATCTCATTGCTTTTTTCAATTAGAATTTTATTTAATTAAAAAATAAATGGAATTTTTTGTTTTGTTGGTATAACCTCCAAAAATATTAATGAGAAACAAATAGATTTTTATATGATATTGAAGATAAAAAATTTATCTGTCTGAGTTCTAAAACACAAGTTAAATTTCTATTAAATGAATTTTCAAAAATTAATTTAAATATATATATTTTTGTAATTTATTCCACTCAAAATAAAAATTAATTTGCATGAGCATGTTATGCTTCAAAGAAAAAAAGTAGCATTAACAAACTTATTACTATCAAACTGAAAAATATCAAATTAAAAAATAAATCAACTGATATTGCAAATTAAACAAATATATTTTCAGTATGTATTTGTAAGAAATAAAATAAATAGGAAATAGGATACTTTATAAAAAGTAAATAAAAAAGGAAAGATTTCTATGATCTTGTATCATATATTTATTCTTAATTCAATAAATCAGCTTTATTTAAGCTGACCATAATTTAATATATACACTTTCAGTTCAAAGCCCAACATCTAAATAGTAAACCTTTAATCATAGAAATATTTGTATTAAGATGACTTAAATAAAGTAATTATATTATGAGTCTATAAAAGCTTAAATAAATTATCCATGCTGAGCTTTTATCTAGATATTCTGCTCTGTGAATCATGACAAAAAAGTATAAAGATTCTAATATTTTAGATAAAAAGAGTACACTCAAACTAAATTATTAACTAAAACTGATTGATTTATAAAGATTTGAAAATCACTTCAATAAAAATGGGAGATTTTAGATCACTTCATCACCCATCTCAAAAATGATATCCCAATCAGCGCCCCAAGTTTCTCAAGCTCGATTGACTTAAGATTACGAAAACATTGATTGTTCTACACTAGTCAAATGAAAATTTCCAAAATCGATCAGATTTGATATCAAAATATAGAAATGCTCATTCATATATTTAATAAGTGAAGTATCACAAACATTTTACAGAATGTTTCTTGAGGGTCAAAGGACTGAGCGAAATCTAGACATTTAAGACAAACAAAATAAAATAAAATACTAAGTCATGTTATTTAAATCCTTTTTGAATGTACAACTCAATTTTAAAATGAATCTTAATGAAATTTTTATTGAATAATTCTCCAGATATCACATAAAAATTTAAAGATGTTCTATAAAGCACATCAAGCTTAAATGCTAAACTGCTGTTTTCAATACTCATATTTAAGAAAAAATGTTAACATTAATTAGTTAAACCATTTCTATTTTAATTTAAAGAATAAATTTTATGAGAACTAACAAGATTTTAGAAAGATACATTAATTCTTAAGGTCTTTACAATGGTATAAGTGAATTATATTTCTATAAAAATTGGAAGCTTAAAAATATTTTGAAGAAAAAGGTTATTAAAAGACAAGTTTCATAAAGTATTTAACTGAAAATTTAGATGAGCATAGTACTAACGATCCGGCTGGTAGCCTAAAGTGGCTAATACATTATATATAAATATTCAGCATTTGGCCAGGCTGAATATTCAGAAAAAAGGACAAATACTCCATATAATTAAGAGAAAGCACAATGAACTTAAAATTTTCTTTAAACTTTATCCAATAAAAATAATAATTCTTATAAATTCCATTACATAATTCTTTGCTTCTCTCATACATAAAATGGGTATCATAAATAGTACCAATTTAAGACACAATTTGAAAAAAGATGTTAACTTTTGAGGGAAAAAAGTCAGAATTTAAAAATTAGCCCGACAATGTTTTGTTTCATTGCAAAGCATTGTATTTATATTTATTAAGGTGTAAAATGATGTTTATAACTAAAATATACTTGCTGTGCTACAAAAATACATATTTTAAGAACATAAGTTGGAAATGATAAATATTAGGACCAGAAAAAGCACGGCTTTACCATTAACTACAAACATGTTTCAACACTGAAATTTTAATGTATTATCTTTTACTCATTAAGTAACCAGAATTTTGTATCAATAAAATAATTACTACAAAGAATGGTACAAACAACAACTTCTAATATAAATTTGGATGTAATGCTATAAAAATATGAAACAAATTAATACTATCACTGCTGTCTATCCCTATGATTCAGTGATCTCTCCCCTGTACTAAATGTCCCAAACCCTTTCATATCCAAAATGTATCTGATTGTTTAGAAATTAGATAAATTAAAACGAGCATATTTATTAGAAAAGCTTTTTAAGGGCAAAATTTATGACCAAAAAGTTTTTTAAAGCATATTTATAAGCAACATTTAATATGGTTCTGTATTAAAAATTCACTTAGTAATACAAATATTATAAATACTTAGGTTAAACATTACCCAGAAGATGTATTTATTTATATTATTATAGACAAATACATAGTAAAAATATGCATTGTTAATGAGTTTAAATGTATTCCACAAATAAAACATCTATCCCCCCTCCCTAGTTTGGAAGAAACATAATTTCATCAATATAAATAAAACATCTTTGAAATAAAGAAAAAGAAACACTTTTAAGTTTTCATTTGATTTATAATCAACAAACGAAACATTTTTTGACCTTTATATGTTGATTTTATGACCATATGGTTGGGAGTAATATTCACAAGATTCAAATACTAAAATAAAATGAAATAGATTAATCATTTCTACTATAATAAAATGGTCAATGAGATAAAGATTTAGAAAAAAAAAGTTTTATAAAAAAAATGTTTAAAAAATTATACAACTTAAAGAGATATTTCACAATTTGTTTTCTTCAAAATGTTACTTTTATTTTCATCACTTACAGATGAACACATACTTTTAACAATCTACAGTTTTCTGAGGAAAAAAAATGTCTGGCATCAATGATTTCTTGCTACATACATTGTTGCACAAAACAGAACCTAATCAATAAAAATAAAATTTTATAAAATCAAACCAAACTTCCTTTTCTCCAAAAAATTTATTACAAATGGAAAGTATCGATTGAGTTAAAAATACACAATTGTTTATTATATTTTTTTCTAATGGCTGTAGAGAGATATGATTTTCAGCTGGGTAGTTTACTATTAGTTCTTACCTCACTATAAATCATTACTAACAGAAGGAAGAAAGATGTTGAAAGGCAAACAAAGATAGATGCTTTTTTTCCCCAGAACTAATAAACCGAACTGTAATTTTCTCACAGACATTTCTATTGGTCAGTAGGAGAGCTGTAGTAAAGGTAAATAGATTACTCTTTTTAAATAAACATTTAATTAAGTCCACGAAAGATATCTTTAATGTTAAGTCCAGAAGGCGGCTGGTCCGTCTATTACCCGTGTTCTGTCACAACGGACAGCACAAGTGCCGACCATGGTTGGAGGAGGGTTTATTGTTTTTCTTTATTCCTTATATGAGAAATTTTTTTTAAATAAACGATGAATATGTTGCTGAGTCTGAAACAAAACAAAGGAAAAATCATCTAAGACTGGGCAGGTGCCGTGTTGGGCAGTGCTGTGATGCTTGGAGAGGAGATGGGTGATGTTGGCATACCAGTAATAGTGCTGGAATTCAGGGCAGCATTGGCTGGAAAAACAAGAGAAGCGTGTTAAACTCCATGACTACAAATTTATATCTAAAACCCCTCCCTCAGCATTTTTATTTTGACAGAAAACCTCCCATTATTAAGAAAAATTCCTGACCTTTTACTCATTCCTTCAGAAAAGAAATTACATGTTATTAAATCAAAGAAGCAATTTTCTTAAATAAATGAAGTAGAATGAGGTTTTCTTTTTTTCTACATATAAATCTGAACGATACGTGGAAAGGTAAACCTTTATTTGTTAATTTCTGTTCTATTGCATCTTCTTGCTAAAGTACAGGAAAAAGGATTCAACAAAAAAACTTTTTCTTCTTCTTATTATTATTTTTGTTTATTAACATTATGAATTTAATATGGTCTTTCTTACTGCTCCACTAAAACAGAAACTGATTTGAAAGGAAAGAACTAATATCATTTTTTTTAATACACACATGGTGGTGCAGCAAAATAGAGTAATATATGCAAACAAAATATTATAAACAGTGGATAATACTACAGACCAATACTTTGACATTGTTTATAATTAATAAAAATTTAAAGGATATAAATATTTTTTAAAAAATTAACAACCTTTGGATTTTGAATGTTTAGCAGACTTGTTTCATTAATTTATATTTTTAGACATTTTACACTGGATATTTACCAGTGACCTACTTATTAATCCTTTTATAATTATAATATTTATAAAGATATTTGTAATTATATTCATTATTATGAAAATTAAAATGAAATTTCATATTCTACTAGGAACTATTAATATAAATAAATGTCCGTTTAATTACACCCATTTTTTATAAAAATTCTAGGGAAGTTTTTTGACATTTGGATGAAAAAAAAAAACTTACAAAGAATTATTTTAGTAAAATTTAGGTACAAAATAGTAAATGCAATAAGCACAAAGGGGGGGGAGGCAACAGAATCACACACACACGACTTCAATTATTAAAACCACGATTAATTAGAAAATTTTATGTTGTCATGCGAGAACATTAATTTTTAAGTCATTATTTTTCCAAATTAATTTAAGTCATTAACCAATTTAAACTGTAGTGCTTATTAGTATCTATCCCTCTATAATAGTTAAGTAGCAAACAGTTTTGGAGCTCATCTGATTTTGAGATGAAATAACAGCTGATATCATAGTTCTTCATCAACCTTTTAAAAACGCATCAGCTGTCAAGGAAGCATACATAATAATAATGCAATACTGGTAAAAACAAGTAAAAATATTTTCTGCCATAAATTTTGGAGACATCTAAACCTTCTCAGCAAAACAATATGTTCTCGCATGATAACAAGATAAATTTAATTTTAAAAAAATCTGAGTCTTTATGTTGTGAATTAAAAAAAAAAAACTGAATGCATCATTGTTTTATGCAGATAGATTAAATAATGATACTAAAATATTCATTGAATATAAAAACTCTTATACTCTGTAGGAAATCAAAATTAAATAATTCAATGACTAATAATAAGATATCAGAAAATAATGTGGATAAAATTGTTCATATCTAAATAATTTGCATCTGCAATAGTGTTGAGTAAATTAATAAAAATTAAAACTTATAAGCAATTATGCAAAAAGTTATGTAGGTTCAGTAAAACTTCACAATTGTATCTTTAGTAAAATATTTTTTAATATATCTAATGAATCTGACTCAAGAGCTAAAAAAGGTAAATGCGGCCTTTATGCGAAATTTCAATAAATAAAATGCTCACTTTTAAAAAACAAAAAATTTAATTTGGATAAATATACTCGAGGCCTGCTTACCAACAGAAGTTACAACTGGTGGAGGGGAATTACTGTGACCTGTCAAGCGTTGGGCCTCCACAAATCTAGTCTGTTGATCTTTAACAATGTTATCTGCAAGAAACAAACCAACCGGAATTAATACATTCACATTTCTGGCTTATAATTTTAATCTAGGGGGATTCATTAACAGACTCGACGATGCAGACAACAAAATAGTAAGCTTATGAAGACAATGTACTGTCAATTTAATTATAAGCCCGTGTTAGCTTTGAAAAAAAAAATCTTAAAAGGATTTTTTATTAAAACATTAGGATTCTAATTGGAAAAAAAAAGGATAAAAATACATGCAGGATATTTCTTCAGCCAAGAATCGATCTTTTAACATTAAAAGTTTGGTATAAAGGCATGGCTCATTTATACAGGCAGAAAACACCTGGAGGCAGGAAAAAACAATGATTTTAAGTATATCACATTAAATAATCTTAAATATTTAGCTTGTTCTTCCTTTAATAGTTCAAATATATTTTAAATAATTAATACTTTATTAATATTCAGAAAGGTAACCCATTAAGTTATTATAATTATGTTACAAGTTAAGAATCAATTAGAAGTTATTGCAATTATGTTAGAAAAACTTTTAATGTCAAACTGTATCATATAAAATCAAATGCCATTAATCTGTAGTAATAAGAATAATTCAACTGCTTTTAATCTATTACAAAAGAGCCACATGGAAGTGCTTCCTTTGTCACACTCTTTTTTGCAAAAAGAATTAAATAATGGCTTAAAATCTTACAATTTTAATAAATAAAAATTTAAAAAAATAACTATATTTCCAAATTAATGCCAATATTTAATCCAATCCAGTTATACAGAATGGGGGGGGGGGGAAGCAACAAGTATTAAAGTTTTGAATAATATAAATAGCAGGAGACTTTATCTATACTTACTATATTTCTGACAATAAATGCAAACAGACTTAAAATTTCACTGATTAAAAGTAAATTTCATTTCATCCAATTTCTAACACTGAAAGTACACCAAATTTGTACCTTAAATTCCCCCAAATTTTGTTTAAAAGTGCCTCAACAATATATTATCAATTATGTATTAAATGATCAAGAACCTTAAAAACTTTTCTGACAATTGTTTCAGGAAAATAAGCTGTTTCAGTTATGCAACAAGGTATATATATAAAGTCCTTTCTCAGAACATTGAAATGTCATATTAGTTCCTTTCACGATATCAGTTTTTTTTTTAAAGCATGAAAATAAAAATATTCACAATATCATTAAAACAATTCTTATAACACTGTTGATAAATTCTAACGACACACAAGTTCTGAGAAAAATTCAAGCAATCAAGTTTTAATTAATCTGCACTCCTTTTAGAATCTAAATATTTATTTTTATATTCTTATATTATTCTTATTTAAATATTAATATTATTCTTAAATTATATTAATATAGTATATAAAAAAATTTAAAAACATATCCATACATGTGCATGACAGAACTTTAACATCAGTAAATTGTTCATAATCAAATTCTTTCACTATATGGATAGAATTTATTTAATGAGAATTATTTCAAATATACAGTCATTAAATCGAGTTTCATTTAGAATTCCTTTATATTTTCTGTCTCAAAACACTTGTCTAGATTAATGCTGCATCAATAACCCCGGTTAAGAATAATAATTACAGGAACTGTACATTGAATCAAAGCAGCACCACCTCCCTCTAATCATTAAAAAATATTGAGCATGGCCCACCATTTAAAAAGCCTCCAATTTAAGACGACTAAAGAGTTTCAATTCATCATATTTATATTTCATAATATAAGCATTAATTTATATTTGTATTCAAGCTATCTGTTCTACTAAAAGTTAAATGTCTTTTTAACAATTAGGATGATCACATTTAAAGCTGCCATATATAACAAAATATAAGCCAAGAAACAGCTTCAATTATTAGACGTTTCAAAATACCACCCATTTAATGAGAATTTAAAAATACTATTTTTAAAAGGATAAAAAATTAGTATTAATTAAAGAAATCAACAATAAGAAAATATACATAAAATGATTGAATGTACCTATCAAAGTAAACATTTCCTAAACTATTAACAATTTTAAAAAATGTTAAATGTAAACATATTATATTACCTTGTTGCGCAATCAATCAATCAAAAACTGTGAAAAGGAACTGCAGTGAACTGAGTATTGTACTAATATAAGCAGGTCAGCGGTATTGGTGTATTCTGATTCTTTTTAACTAACTTTTTGTGTATCGTGTTGTGTCTTTAATGTTCCTGTTTCGTGTCAAATAAAGTGTTCGACAAAATGTGTCTGATTGAACTGATTCAAAGTGCTAGAGCAGCTGGTAGCTGCTACGAATTCTTTACCTAACATACCTATTTCTTAAAATTAGGATTTAAATTTTTAAAAAAAGAATTAATAGTACAAATATTATTTAAAGCTTGAAACAAACTCAGATATTTAATGCATGATAAATCCACTACATTTATAAATTTGGATCAGAATTTGAATTTTAAAATATTATTTATCATAAGAATTTTCAGATGTAAATAATATTATCACTCCAACTCCTTATGCAAGTTCATAACAGAGCTTACGAACAAAACTGTTTTCATAACTTCAGCACCAAATTACTCATCAATAATGTGTTATATTAACACCATTTTATATCTACATATTGTGCACCAGTGTATATATGCACACTTATATACACTATGAATGAAAAGCAAATTCCAGAATGTCATTAGCTGAAGCTAATAGAAATCTTATACTGCTAATTAATTCCAGATTAAACAAAACTAAAAAGCAACATTTTACACATACACATTTCATATAAAAACCAATGAAATTAAAAACATGCAATAAGAAACGATTTTCTCACAGTAAGAATTTGAAACGAGGCTAATTAGTAGCCTTAAAAAGAAACTTTTTTAAATAACTAAGGAAACTCTACCTCATAAAATTTTGTATATAAAGAAAGAATAGGCTGTTTACTTTATAATGCAATATAAAAGTTATCTATTTCTTAAAATATTTATACTACCCCCTTCAATATATAATATTAAGAATAAGTTGCAACAGACAATTTTCAAATTCATAATTACAAACTGGTACATGCAGAAAATTATCACATCAATTTAGTATAAAGTGTGCCATTTTTAAATTATAATATATATATTTTTTAAATGTAGAATAAAAAGTAACTTTAAACAACTGAAGGAACACAAGATATCTTTCATTAAAAACAATCATATATTGACATAATTTCCATGAATAAATAGGTTTAGTCAACATGAGGTGCTTGCAATAATATAAAATGAAGGCTTAACCATCTAATTACTTTAATGAAAAATATTTATGATATTTGTGAATATTTTAGAATTCTTTCCAGACACACAAACACTCGGTCCATGATAAATTTATCATATAAATATTAAAATTTCTTTTAAGAAGAAAAAATATAAGAAAACCAAAACTTCCAAGACACTCAGGTCATTATAGTTACATCTAATAAATTAAGAGTAACTATGTTAAATAGACAAGTTAAATTTCTATTATAGAATTTCTATTACAATAGAAACCAAATTTCAAAGAAATCTTATTTCAATGAGTCAACCCACTGTACAGTAAAACAAAATCACTTCAATCAAATTTTATTCCAATGTATCAACTTACTTAATGGTAATTATAAAATCTGCAGTAACAGAATGAAGGACTGGTATTTTATCACAGAACAGATTGAAATTAAATTTGTGAAGTTAATGAAAAGAATCTGATTTAATAATAAGGTGATAGGGGTGTGAAAGTTCAATGAATGATGAGAAAAGGTTCACAATGGGAAAAGTGGACAGAGATTTCCAAATAATGATTTGTTGTTTACAAAAGTTGAACATAAGATTAAAGAGAGTCAAAGATTCATCATTATGACACTGCCAATCTGCCCTGTTCACTTCATCATCCCTGGCAGAATCTTCCTACGGCAAGAATAAATACTAAAAGTTCATGTCCTGCTAAGATAATGAAGGCAACAAAGTTAAAAAATATCGTATTGTTGTATTTTATCATGTAATAAAAGTGTCCATCTAATAGTAATTTCTTCTTCTGCTAAGATAATGAAGGCAACAAAGTTAAAAAATATCGTATTGTTATATTTTATCATGTAATAAAAGTGTCCATCTAATAGTAATTTCTTCTTCTATAATTCCTTAAACATTACTTAATTTCTAGATACCATTAATATGTTGGGTAATTTTTAAGCAAGTAACATGAAGTAAATCGGCCGTTACAAAAAATAAATTTGGCATTAACTATTTAATTGTTGAATATATAGTATGATGGTTTTTAAGCCATATTCTTCAACATTAATCATATCTTTCATTCTCAGATTTAACAAACATAATTTGAGAGTAACGGCTTGAAGACTATGTTCTTTTTTGCATGGCATGAAAAGAATATCTTCCCATAACATCCAGTTAAATTCAATTTCTATCAGATAAAATGTAAAGTTTTTCTAAAGTAAATTTTAAAACTCATACAATATTTTCTAAGTAAATTAAATCATACAGAATAGAGGTTCTATTCTTTACTTTATAACAGACTGAAGAAAAAATTATGACTAAGAGAGCAGCACTTCATGATACTGTTATAAGGTATATTCATAACTGAATTTTTTAACACATATATTGTTTCATTTTAATTCAGATAATCAAACAATCAAAAGGTCTTCACTTTTTAGTACTTTCATTTGTAGTACAAGTGTATATGAGTTTTGAGGGAGGCGTCTAGAAACCATACTGATATTACTAAAGATCAAATAATAATAAAGCATTTTAAACATTAGAATGTGAAAAAAATTCTATATAAGAGTTCTTTTCTTTTAATTTTAATTCAATAAAAGTTGTACATAATTTTAATATTAATCACTGCAAAACTTTTTTGTGTGAGCTCACTCACAAGAATCGGTTTAACTAACTTAATATGTAGGCTTATTAATGAAAAGTAGAAGTCGTATTTAGGAATCAATATCATACTTTAATGAATATAAGCTTTTAAGTTTCTTCAAATTTATTTTTTAAATGTAACTTTTTTGACTGCATGCTGTATAATTCTTCAATATTTTCATAACTTTCACATTTTTTTAGATAAAAATCCTAAAAATTATTTTAAAAGAATGACAATAGGAGCATCCCCTTTGTTTTATATACAGAATAATCAATCCTTATACTAAATAAACCTGATAAAATTAACTTACAGAAGTAAGGATGTTCCATAGCCTCGCGTGCAGTGAGCCTCTCCTGATGGTCATATCGCAAGAGCTTATCCAAAAAGTCCAAAGCTTCAGGAGTCACCAAATGTTGATTATCGCTGTGGACAAAACGCTCCCACCGTTTGCGGGAATGCCTGAAAACCAAAGCATTTTCAATGACCAAACATATAACACTAATCATTTCAATTTTTATTACTTCCAAAATTGATAAAGGGTTCAACAAAAACAAATTACGTTTCTTGCCCAAAAAACATTTAATAAGAATTCGGAACATTTATACTCATAAAAAAGGAAAAATATTTCATTTTATTCAAATTACATATCATGAATTCACAAATGAAGTTCTCTTAATTTTTACCATAACTTTAAGAAAATGCCTCTTAAGAAATGTTTTTTAAACAAAGAAATAAGAACCTGCCACCCAATTACTCACTGAAAATTTAAGAATTCAATTACAATTTTAAAAAAGTTGAAAAATGGCATAAAATCAGTTAAAATGAATTTTACAGGAAGAGAAATAATATTTTGTTATTAGTTATACAATTTAATAAGTTCCATCATGTAAACTAAATCGATATAAAATTTGTCTTAATAACCTGTCAGATTTTTTTTTCTTTTTTTAAATTGAAGACTTGAATAAATAAAAACATCTATTTTTCAAAACGGAAATTATATTTTAACTGTTTAATACACAATCAGTTATCATTATATGTATTTCCTTACCTTCCTAAGATATCATTAAATCTGCTGTCAAGAACTATTTGATATTTATCAAGGTACTCATACAGTTCTTCTGTTCCCAGTACTTTGACAATCCGGACTAACTAAAGAAGATGAATAAAAAACAAAATAAATACAACAGATAAAAAATTATAAATACACTAAAAAAAAAGGAAATAAAATGTGCATTTAAGCTGCATAAAATTGGAATTTAAAATTCTAATATATACAGCAATTCTTAAAAAAACATAAATTGACTATGAGTGGCTTAAATTAAGATGAAAACAAATATAATCAATCTGGTTAACTTTTCAGATAAGAAGCTGGTATACAAATCTGATTCATTTACAAATTAAAGCTAAGGAATCTATAATTCTATTAGTTGACCCCCCAACAGATATCAAAGAACACCGGAAATTCACCAAAGAGAGAGTGAACCTATCTCCAGAAATCCACAGGTCGTTGGAATGGGGTAAAATATGATGCAAGGAAATATATTTTATCAGAATATGAAACAAATTCTGATTTATTCTTAGTGAAAATTAATACTTTCTTGCAAAAAAAAAAAAAAAACCCTGTCAACTCCTAGTTATATTTTTCTATCTTTCCAACCACAATTTAACTATATGTCTAGAAAATAACAAGTCTTATGAGACTGTTCAAGGATTTACAGTTGTCTTAATAAGAATGAGAGAACAATTCACATCAGATAAGTGCCTTGAATCAGAACTCATGAAATTTGGAAATGGCAAAGTTTTGAACTTGGCCGGAGGGACAGAATCCATTTGTGATACCAAACAAGTTTTCAGCGATCATAGAACAAGTGGCTCTGTGTTGATAAGCGACAAAACCACTCAGTCATGTCTCTGCTCATTAAGTGGCAGCTTACCTTCAAGCTTGTTCAAATGCATCAATTATACATAATTATAATCGCCTACAATTCTACCCAGTTTGTAGAGCTTCTAATATATAATAGTCAGCTGATATTACCAAATGCACGGCAAAAAGTTAGAAACATGGTTTCAATTGGTTTTGATAAAAACATTAACACCTACAACATGATAGTGACAAATAAAAGCACATAAAAAGATATATGGCATGGCTTAGTTTCAATCGACATAGCCTACAATGATGCTGTTTTTGAAAGGTATTAAATGCTTTCAAATTTCTTGGTACTTTTGTGCAATTGATTTCTAATGATTTTGCAAGTTCAACTCAGATCTGATTTGAATCTTGATGTAGCAAGACCTCCAATTCTTCCTCAATTTTTTTTGGTAGACAAAAAAAAGCATCCTCAAAAATATCTTTTAATATTTAATATATAAGTTTCAAAATTTACCAAGTGCAGTTACTCAAGAATTTTGTGTGCTACATTATCAAATGTCTGTATAAAGTAGTCAAACAAATACTCCACAGTTTATTATTTATTTATTTTTCTTTTGCATGGAATTTAAAACGTTTAAATCTTTGAGAATTTTTAAAAATAAATAACAAATCTTATTGTGAACTACTATATTTAAACATAAGTGTTCCTAAGAATACTATGCCCAAATGAAGACAAAAGGGGGGAATTACATTTGGGAAGAGGGGAGGGCAGAATGGAAATGTAAAATAATTTTAGCAGAGTAAGCAAAAACTTCAACAATAACAAGTCTTACCATTAAAGGTATACATTATTTATGAGTAAATTCAACACCTACTTGATCATAGTTGTCATGTCCATGGAAGAATGGTTCTTTTCTGAAAATCATACTGGCTAGCATGCAACCTAGACTCCACATATCTAGGGAGTAGTCATACATCTATACAGACAACAGGGGGTAAAAAAGAAAGAATTCAACTTTATTTAACTCCAAATATTAAAATAATATATTATACATACATTGTTCAAGATCCCAAGAACATTTTTGAATGATTTTAAAGGAGTGAAACATAATCAAATGAGCAGATTTCCAAAATCCTTCATAAAACTATGATTTCCATCTTATTACATTCATCTTCACATATTTTTTTTATTTGACTGTCCTTTTATACCACATTATATTAGTTTGAAACTTGTGTGTTGATTATTCAATATTTAGTTTAAACGACAAACTGTTCAAGAGCATCACTAAAAATAATTAATATAATATTGCAACTGAAAGAAAAAAAAAGTTTTGGCACATTTTCTAGTAAATGCACCAGTCAATTTATGAAACTAAATTGCACTAAATTAATGTACTAAATGAACCAGTCTACTAATTCACCAGTTCCATTGGTGCCATTAAAAAATTTACAGAAAAAAAGATAATTGATTCTAAAATTTACTTTGATTATTATTTTTTAAAAAAAATACTGTATATTGAATTTGTCAGCAGAATGATGAGATGAAATGTACATAGCTTTTATGCTAAGGAATGAAAAATCACTTCTTTAAAGGATTTTCTATAGAGAAAAAGTATTGTTTTAGCATGAGGTTATAATGCATACTCAAATTATATTCAGCAGAAAGAAATTTGTAAACAAAAAAAAAATCCTTTTAAAATATGTAATAAAATGGAATATAATATTTCCAATGAATACAAGCATTTCCAATGTTGACAAAAAGCATACAATAAATGTCACATTCAAAAATAAACTTTGTTTTCAACTTGAATATACATTTTTTCATGTAATCCTTGCATTAAACACATTTCAAAGATATATGCAAAACAAAGCATTACTAAACTATGGAAGCATACAAATTTTTGTAAATTTACATGTAATATTTTTAATTTTCTTCTCCAATAACTTATCAATGTTTAATAATTTTGGAAATTGTGATATCTTACCTGATAATCAACTAAAAGTTCAGGTCCTTTGAAATATCGCGATGCAACTCTCACATTGTATTCCTGACCAGGATGATAAAACTCAGCCAAGCCCCAATCAATCAGTCGCAGCTAAAAGTCAATGACAGTAACATAATCACCATTGCTGTAATCACTAATCAATTTATTTTTAAAAAACTTCAATGGTTTTTTTTCTTTAATTTTTTGAGATACTGATTAAAGATTACCAATTACTTAAAATTCTTTATATAACACACACAAAATGGTTCACCATCATCTATTTCTATAATTACTCCCCCCCTTACAAAGCTTCATTCTATCCAAAATAATTAAAACAAAAATTCTTATAATTCTAAACTTTTTTCCCTATATGTACCTTTTTACTAAAAATAATTGGAGTAACACAAGTACAACAAGATCTAGAATAATTAGTCCCCCTTAAACCAAACAGCTCTAAGAAATTAAATTTACTTAAAAAAATTAATTCAAGTGTTTAATGGTGATTGATCTCGGTGAAACTTTTGGTATTCAATGATTTTTCAATTAAAATCAAATATCCATGATGACTGAGAATCAGCCCAGACAACTGGAATTCAAAATGTTACTTTGTATGTTAATAGCTTGTATATCTATATACTTTTCTTGATGACTTATTGAAATTGAATACTTTTATGTACTGTCAATTTTAATATATTTTCTAAATATATACTTTTAATTTTTAGATTTATGAAATACTTTTCAATTTCATAATACACTTTGTATTAAATTATCTTATTCTGTTTTTATTGGAAAGATTATTTTTAAGAGTAGAATGGTCCATTTACAATTTTATATTCATCCATCTATTGATGCTCATTGGGCCAGACATTCGATTAAACTATCATAATTATTAAGAATCAATCGTAAAGATTTTTTCCAATTTGATTAAGGAACATAGCTTTAAGATTATTTTGCAAAGCGATATATAGTCATGAAATGACCGATCAAGGTAAGATAAAAACCTTTTATAAGCCCTTAGGGAATGCAAACCATTGGTCCTCTTTCAATCCAAAACTACAAAATCTAATTTTCTTTCAAAGTCTTTTAAGGTTAGCTTTATATAAATAGTTTTAAATTGTAAACATTGGCATACTGAAAAGCAAAATGGTTAATTGCACACTACTATTAAAAAGTTGGTTTCAATAAATGGCATAGAAGGAAAAAATTGTGCACAGAAAGTTAAAATGCTTTAAACAGAACAGTAATTAATAAAAATAAAGATATCTAAATATATAAAAATCAATATCCTGAGATTATATATATATAAACGCACACCCAATACCGCTGAAACCTCGGACTTGAAATTTGGCAGGCGTGTCAACATGATTATGAAAGCATCCACTAAGAAAGGATTTTTAGAAGTACCAATTAAATCGGGAGAAATTAATTAAACCCCCTTAATTTCTGTGAAATTAAAACCTGTAATGCTACTTTCCAAGTGAAACACAGAATTTTGGAACAGCGATCACTGATCCGCCCCGTTTCGTACAGTAAAACAGTGTTTTTAAATTGCCATCGTCACGTATCTGTTCAACTTAATATTGCATTGGAATCGGATGGACTTTCTATTGTAGACCATGGAGGTATAGTTTATTTCATGAGATATTGACGCAAACATTAAATATCAATTTTTTTAAAGTCCATTCTGATGTCTTTATTTCTCGAACAGCCCTGTAAAATAAACGCTTAGCTAGAAAAATACAAAAAAAATATGTTTCTTGAAAGACAATTAGATGTAGTATGCTGCAATACAATTAAACAAATCGAATTTCTAAAAATGAATTTTTTAACGAAGAGGCGAAATTTCGCTTTAATATTTAACTATGCCGAAAATTTTCAAGATAACATAATCAATTTTTTTTTACATAGAATTTGATAAATTTTTCAAAATTGTGTGAAAGATTGTAAATATCTGATAAAAAATTAAGCATTTAAAATTTTTTTGTCATTTATTGACTTTTCATCTTCAACGTCAGTTTAGAATCTAATCCATTGATAAATAAAAAGGAGATTAAACTTTTAAAAATATAATTTGGCATTGCTTTAGCACACCCTGATCAATTTTGAAAACAATCCAGCAAAAATTATGTGTCTTATGAATTCATTCCAGGTTTTCCACCTCACATACTTTACCTGAAAGTTGGGACACCAGTAATGCTAGTACGAAACCTTTGTCCAAAGTTATGTAATGGCACTAGACTACAAGTGACTAGACTTAAAAAGTATGTAATTGAAGCTAAGATAATTACTAGATGTGCTCGAGGGGAGTTGGTTTTAATACCCCGCATTGCAGGAATATCATCGGACTATCCGTTTGAATTTAGAAGAGTGCAGTTTCCTGTAAAAGTTTGTTTTCCAATAACCGTTAATAAGCTACAAGGATAGACATTAAAAGTAGCAGGGGTCGATTTAAGAGAGTCTGTTTTCCACACAACCAATTTAATGTAGCTTTCTCTAGGTTCAGTTCATTAAGCAGCTTAAGAATTTTAGCACCAGAAAAAAAAATCCCTAAAATGTTGTAAGCAAAGATGTTCTTGCTTAAACATAGGTATAACAATAAAATGTGGATGGCCTGCGTTTGCAAAGAAAATCCATACTTTAAAAAGGATCGTTAAGGACAAGGGCATATATATAAGAAGTACAGGGATCCTCCCAAAATTAGAAAAAAATTATAGGTAATGAATAATTATTATAGAGGTATTTTTATAACTAGGTGCACTAAGTACTGTTATCCGCTGCTAATTCCATTACCTGAGCAATGCCGGGTATGGGTAGGCTAGTTTTTATAAAGATTTAATAATATTTAATAAGAAGATTTTTTTTTTAAATAAAGTTATTGCATCCCATATTTTTACTAGGATTATAAAATGAACAGTAACTATTTTTCAATGTTTCAAGAACACTTGATTTTAAAATAAGTTCTACTGCATGGCCTTTACAACTAAATGAAACAGGTTTGAGCAAAAGCAAAATAAATTAAATAATCAAAATATCGCAAAATATACATAAAGCTAAGAGAACCCTAAAGTTGTTGACATAAAAAAACAATAGTCTGCTTTGCTTATTTAATAATCCAGTTCTGCAACATAACTTTATTATTCAAGTTTATTTCTGATTATATACAAGAACGCTGTATGAGCAAAGTTAACTGAATGTTCTCACCTGGTCAATTAGAAAAGTTCCTACTTCCCTCCCTCCCACCAGATAATGCATCATTTTAAAAACTGCATAACTGTATTGTTAAAATTGAATGGATTATGTTTTATTGAAAATCAGTAACATCAGATAAGATATATCAAAAATTGAAAACAAAAGCAGTAAAACTTACAAGATAGTCCTGCAAAGATTTGAAGTGCATTTACAACTTTCTAAGCTTTTATAACTTAGAACAATATTTGTTTAATTTAAAATTAATTATGCTTTTTTTTAATTCAGGACTAAAAGAATAGTATGTTTGCATTTAGATTTAAGTTTATCTGAAATTTACTCAGTTGAAATCTTAAATGATTTCTTTATTTAAGCACAAAAGGGTTAGCACTTTCACATGATAGATGTAAAATGACTGACAAAAATTTAAATTTTGGGTTTATTGCAAAATGAGCAAACTCCCCCCCTAAAAATAAAATGAAATTTTTACTTAATAAAGCCTTTTCTCCCCCCCCCCCTTCCACTTTATATCTCTACAAATAATTTAATTCCTGTTTCATATAAGAATTTTAATTGAGTTATTGTAGATATTTATTGAGATTTTGAGTATATTTATTAGTTTTAAAACATGATCTAAGTTTTCTATTTATTTTAGAGTAATATTAAAAAGTCTAAATTTATATTGAAACTGGTTAAATAAAATCAGTTTCACTCGATTCCTAATAGAATTTATTTTTTCATATTAATAATAACAATACAATCCAGTGTGTTAAATAGCAGTATTACAGGTAGTCTAAAACATACCTCAAAATCTAGAGTAGGCTTAAATTTCCTACAAAATACATCAGTTCGTGTTTACTCAAAATAATTATAATGATAACAATTGTTTTTTTTATATATATTGCAAACTGAATAGTGATAATATATTTAATAGACATGTAGAAATATTTACTATAGAGCTGCAAGATCATATAAATCAAATCATTTAACTTTATTTCAAGCATTAATACCAAAATTAATCTTTTAAACAAGCACAATAAAGTATGAATGATGAATTCTTTAAAAATTTAACCATGCATATCTATTTTTTTTTTTTTTTTTGCCATAGCTTTTTTTAATCTTTCAAAGTAAAAGAAAAAAAAACATTTGAAGTCATTCAGAATAATAGTTAAGGATATTTGTTATCCTATAGATTCATAAATAAATCATGATGCAAACAAATAATGAAAGCTTTTGCAGACAATCAAAATTCTAAAGGATCAATTCTTATTATCAAGGGACAGAGCAATCAGAATCTACAAAGACTATTAAAATAACATGAATATTTTCTTTGCCCCCTCCCTATTTTAAACTACCCTGTGATTTATCTTTAGAGAATTCCACAATGATTAGTATATTTAAGTAATTTTTAATGTTTTAAATAGATAATAATAATTAGATTTTTTAAAAATTTTTAAAACTAATAGTATAAATAATGATTACCTTCAGGTTTTAATGAAGATTTACTTATTAACTCACAAGCTACTTTACCAAATCTTAAGTTGAAATATTTCTCAAAATAAATAACTACATACAAGATTGAAAACAAAAACAGATATGTGTTAACAAAGAAGGAAAAAATGCTTACTTTCCTATTTTCATGATCAATCATAACATTGTGTGGTTTCACATCTCGGTGCATGATGCCCATACTATGGCTGTAATCTAAAGCCTATAAAAGATTTTTAAAAAGTTACTTGTAAAGCATAAATTATCAATATTCATAGAATGATGGTAAAATTTTTAATTCTTACCTTTAACAGCTCATATAAATAAAACCTAATGTCATAGTCAGTAAGTGTTTGATACAGTTGCTGAAATAAAAATATATATATATAAACAATATACATTTATTGGGGATAAACTACAGGGGAAGAAAAAAAATATGTAAACAATGCTGAATCCAAAAAATAATACCCAAAGCACACAATAATATATAATATGTAAATAGAAGAAGATATGAAAAAACAAAATAAGGCATCAATAAAATTTCAACAAAAAATGAGCATCTAATAAAACAATTACCAATTAATTAACATAAGTTAAAATTATTAATCTTAAAAACAATAAAACAGAAATATTGGCCCCAGTAATTATTAAACATCCTCTTCCCAACATTTATTCTTCCATATTATCTTTAAGCAAGTGTAACTTTCAGAGCATATTATAAAACTATATAAAATTCAATAAGATCAAAATGAAAATATAAAAATAATGTAAAGTTACTAAACATTTGACATGAAAAAAATTTCTTAAAAATAAAATTTCAACATTTTGTCAAGGAAAAAAAAAGCCTTGAACTTTTAAAAACCTAGAGCATTCAAAACTAAGACAAGAAGATAAGAAGTGACAGATACCAAATTGTAAATTAATGTAGTGATAATGAAGGATTAAAACCTCATTTAATTTTAATCCTAGTTTATAATAAAAAGTTAATAAGATTATTTTTTTCAATCAAATGAACAGTAGACTTACAAAGGCATTGATCAGTTTAGCAGAAACAAGTAATATAAAAAATATTTTTTTAAAAAAATCAATTCCTAGGTAATTAGGATTTTTTTTTTCATTTTTGCTACTTTCAATTAAATAAATACAATTGTAGTTCTTGTGTTCCAGTTAGCAATAGAAGGAAGTGTACAGTAGTTTCTGAAGATATGACTCGTGAGCACTTGAAGGCAGAAGTCTGCCAAGACAGAGTGTGAGCTAATAGTAGGAATTGAAAAATAGAACAAAAAGGAGCTACAAAAGGGCTGTAAAGTGACAAACACTGTCATTTTAAAACAAGATTTAGCAGGCCTTGATGTTAATTTACTTTTAGATTCTTTTACAGAAGAGGTTTTAAGAGATTAAAACTTTAAAATCATAACTTTTCAAAATTAAAAGCAACTAGACCCTGAAGGATTTCAAGTCAAGGGCTAAATAATTTAAGACTAAAATATTATAAGACACAACTCATGACCAGAAAAAACGAACATTTATAATTTCACATGTTTCCAAGAAAGGATTACTGGTCACAGGATCTAATTAAAAAGAAAAGAAAAGAAAAAGCTTGGAATTGAAAAGGGGGAGGGGGATAAGAACTATCAGATACACAGAAATTGTTACTTACCTTGAAATCTGTGTTATTCACATGCTCAAAGATTAATGCAGGTGTTCTAGACTATAAAATTAAAATCTATCATAAGATTGACAAAAAAAAGTAGCATATATATATATATATATTCAAACGCTTTTAAAGTATTTTTTTAACTATACAATTTTTGATTATATCACAACATAAAACAAGTTTTTTTCGTTAGATTGTTTATAAAATTATTCATAAAACAAATAATTTGCTGAATAAAGCAACCATTTTCATAACTTATAAAAGCTACATATTCTAAATGGCACATGAGCAAGCCTTTATACTCATCTGCTTTTAGACAATCAGATTTCTTCAGAATAAGTTTTTCCAGAAGTCAACAGAAAACTACAGATTAGGAATGAAGACCACATGTACATTACAAGAATGGATTTTATTCAAAATTTGACAGAAATCTGGTACAAAGACAAAATATTTATTTCTGAGAAGGGTCGACGGACTAAAAATTATTTACAAAAAAAGATGAAACTTTATTGTTCCACAAGACAGTGACAATACCATCATTGAAAATAATAATTATAATAATACAAATACAGTCAGCTAGTTGTGCACAGGTATATTTTTCATTTGATTTTTTAAACAATAAACCTAAAATATAAATAGTGACGTACTGTCTGTCATTTTCTCATAATATTTTTACAAACAAAGTATGAACTTTCAAAAACAGTCCCATACCTCCCTATATTACAAAGGGTGAAGAATTTTTTTTAAAAAAATTTTATAACTGGTTTATAAAACTAATATTTTATTAATTACTATCAAATTTAGATTTGTAAATATGTTCAAATATTTCAACATACCATTCTGCAATTATCAACAATGTAGAAATTGAAAATAATTTGTTAGCAGTATTTGTTTAAAATGCATACATTTTCTGCTCTCACTTAAGTATTTACCAATATGAGAACTTACTCTTAAAGCAAAAGTCATACGTAATATTTACTAACATTTTACTTTACAAATAATACATTTTAATAAACTAAAAAAAAATCATCTGCAACACTGATAGCTGAAAATGAATTAATTCTAAAAAATGATATACTTAAACCACAAACAATACAAAGAACAGTGAAATAATATACAAAACAATATTTAACCAATTACTTACAACAAAATCTTTGACAACAGCTTGAAGAGCTATAATATTAGGACCTCCTCTCAGATTTTCCAATATTTTGATTTCTCTTTTTATCTTTTTCTTCTTGACAGGCTTAGAAAGAAAAACATGAATTAAATCTCTGAAGTGCATCAATTTGGTCCTTATTCTTAAATTTAAATACAACTAAGCCCTTAACAGAAAATTTTGTGTTAAGTGATTTTAAAAAATCAAAGAAAAAAGTGAATCATTTTCTTGACAATTTTTATATTTATTGCTTGCTAAATTGCATTATCATAATTTCATGATTACAATTATAAGCTTCAGAAATTAGGATAGCATTTACATTTACAAATATGAACCTTTAACTCTAACTTCCAACACAGCCCGACATTCTGACATCCACAGAACGGTCGAAAAGCCATCTGCTTATTTCCTTTCCTTTTTCTCGGCAGGCTCTAAAATCAGTACAAGGTGGTTGCTGCCATTTCAATGCCCCTATTGGTTGGTGTTTGCAGAACTTAATTTACAGTACACTTTCTACTTATAAAATATCACAAGTTAAAATGCCAGATATCGGAAAGTTTTAACTCAAGAAGAAATTACAATAATACTGTTCGAAGATAGAGGTGGATCTGATTTAGATTAAAGGGATTATAAAAATGCTAGATTTGAGACTTCAAGCTCTTTTCAAGAAAGAAATATTTCTTCTTTCTGTATCTTTCTTTTCGAAGAAAAGTTAATTACAACAGGCTATTACAGCTTTTTAAAAGATAAGTACAATAGTATACTCCATTCTATATAATGTTAATATTAGATACTTGTTTTTATTGGTCTGGTCAACAGCAACCTAACGTTTTTTTATTATTATTATTAAGTGACACACTTCAAATTAAGCAAGTCCTATTCAACCAAAAAATTAATTTATCTTAAAATAAAGTTAATTAAAGCGAAATAGCTAGAATTTACTTAAACATTTTAGCTGTTAGAAAGAGGATCTTAAGTTTGGAATATGTCTTATTCCCACACAAAGGGGATAATTGGTGGTAGCGTAGAAAATACAATTTATTATATTCCTTCATCATTTGGATTTAAACATAGGTTTACAATTTCATAGTTTCTTCAGGGGATTAAGACAATAACAACAATAATATGAAATGCTTGCGCTGCATCTTCTAATTGTAAAAAGATAAACTCCAAACATAATTTTTTTTTTTCATTTCTGAAATCCTGTGGATATAACACAAAAACTAGAATAACTTAAATTTTAAAAAGTGATAAATAAATGCCAATTTTTTTTTAATTACAGCTTCTAACATAACGACAAAAATTATTTACTTTTAAGCAAAATATCAGAATGTATGTAAAAATAATGAGTTAAAATGCTTATTGTTTCAGAAAACTGTGTTTAAATTAGTATTAGTTATTTTTTTGAAGCTTTAACTCCCCCATCCTTGAAACATTAATTATAAAAGAAAAATTAATATTCCTTCCTTAAAGAATTTATAGATCGTTTGAAAATCAGCTGATATTGCATCTTTCATTACAGCTTAATTCAAAAATCATAACTTTAAAAAAAAAATTCCAGAAAACGGTTTGATTCGATATTCTAAGTTTGATTACTGTATTCATAATATTGTACTTTTTTTCGTAGTATTTATATTTTGTTACTAGACGCCTTTGGCGACCAGTCGGTTCGCCAGTATTAATGCTCGCTAAAGTTTGTTCGCTAATATTTTATGTAGCTGTGTCTCATAACAGGTTTTTCACCAAAATATTTTTAAACCAAACAAATTTTGATAATAATATAATTCATATATAGTATTATTAATTATTATTTTCTTCAGATGATCTGTTCACTGTACTACTCATTTTTCTCTTTCTATCCGAGCAATGATTGTCCCGGAATTGATATTTTACTTAAATGGTGGAGGGAAAGGTCTAAAATTCTGTTTTTATAGAATAATGAGATTCAAATATACATAAATGTAAACACACTAAACAAATATAGACACAATTGATTTTCAAGAGATGCAAAAGCTTAAAAACAGCTTGGAAAATGCCTCCTACAGACGAAATAATGGTGACACACACACCCTTCTTTTCTATCCTTTTTTTCTTCACTACATTTCTTTCTATAAACCCTTTTTTCCCGTTGTCATTACTTTTTTTCTTCCCTGCCAGACTTTGTTTTGAGCAGGTATAGATGAAATATTCATAAAGACTAATAATAAAAGTAACTATTTTCTTTCTTTTTTAAACATCCCGTTATCTATGAATAAAAACCAACTGACTTTGCGTATTTCTTTCTAAACAAATCATAATTTATTACTTCCTGCTATCTAACTCAGTTGGTGTGGGGGAAGGAAATGAAGATTTTGGCGGGAAAGTAAGAAAAGTGTCGTTTTAACTATTTTCCACGCAGTTTTTTTAATTTTTTCTCTCCATAAGAACCATCCTTGTGTCTTAATGAAAATATGTTTTAAAAATTAGCCGAATCGGTCAAGAAGTTCTCCAGTTTTGCAACGCATTTCGAGTTGTATTTTTATTAATATAGATTTAACAGCTATTGTGGGTATGCAGTCATTTGGAAGGATGTTTTTGATTTAGATAGTTTCAGCTTGGCAAATTTTTAAATGGTATTTATTAACCAGAAAAATATTTTTTCCATAAAGTATTATTTGCCCTGTATTATTGTTCTGTCATTTTTAATTATTAAATTTTAGTAGATTTAGTCAAAACCATAAATATAAGCATGAATCTATAGTATTTCAAAATTCCATAATAAAAAAGGCAGATTATAGACAATTATACTGGATGCTGATCAAATGCCAGATCAATGACCCAATGGGATTAGTAAGTTAAGTTGTTTTAAATTCAACAAATTTAATAAATGTCAATAAATAAAGACCAACCAACATTGCATGCATTTCTGTTATTGATTTTCTAAGTTTGTCACAGAATTTCACGTTAATACATTGCTTCATTGCAATTTGACGCAAGTTTTCTCATATACATTGTTCAACTGGATGTAGCAGACTAATATGTGGCGTTCTATTGCGCTACTTGCTACGTGGCATTTCTCCATAGGTCTCTCCCTGCACATATGCATGGGCGCATTTTTCACTCAGTGCTTTTTGAGATATCCATCCATTCACCGAACTTTTTAGACAAACTTTGTATAACTACTGGAGGGAGCAAGTAGTATGTTTCTTATCGAAAGTACACTCAACATAAGTCATGTGACTTATGGAAAATCTGAGAGAAAGAATACCTTTTTTTGCTGACATAATGCAAATCTTGGCAAACTCAAAATCTGTCTCGCCATCTTTTCCTTCCCATCATTTAGTATGGATAATTTTCACTTCCTAAAAAGTTTATTGCTTTTTTTTCTTTTGAAATTATCATTCTACTAAACAAAAACAAGCAAACAGATTTTGAAAATAATTTTTCTTTTTCACATCAATAGTTGAGTTGTTGACTTAAATGTTTAGTTATTTGCTTTTCCCCCCATTAATTAAAATTTGTTTATCTTCTTTAAGTAAATATTTTATTTCTGTTATTTACATAAAAATATCCTTACTTTTACATTACATGTTCAAATACTATCATTATCTCAAACACATAAAACTTTTATAAAAACAGATAACATAAGTGATGTAAGACTTTTTTTTTTCTGAATATTTAAAACATGGCATTCATAAATAATTATTTTTCTCCCTAAATATTAAATTACAATCCACAAATTAGGAGAATAAATATTTATTTATGCTTAAAAAAAGATTAACTAAAACTGTTATATTATTTTGAAATAGTTTAGAAAGAAAAAAAAAATAGCCCAGGATCGAACTAACGACTCGAGTATGCTACACCAATACTCTAACCACTATACTAGTACAGCACTCACTCACAATAACACATTATAAATAGATAAACTTATTGAAAGTTTCAAGGTTGGTTATTTGGGTCTTAGTATTTTTATGAATATTCTAAATGTATACTACCATTAAACAAAATCTCATTCTGAACACAATTTTAAATCTTATGGCTTCTCCACGTATGAATTTAAATATTTTACTACTGATTTATAATTTTGCTGATAACTTTACTTCTACCTACCACAGAACAAAAAAAGTATATTATTTTTGGAATCTTAAATGTGTTGACTTTACTACAAAAATTATAAAGAAATTAGTAATATTTATGAAAATGGTGACTTTAGTGTATGTACATACCGCAAGTGATTAATAAAGGTTGATGTTCAAAAGTTTTATATGTAAAGATATCATTTCTTTCTTTGATAGTTTCCTTATCTTTAGAATATCCACTAGTGTTTTTTTTAATCTTAATTAAAATTTATAAAAACATGCAATTATTACTACCATATTTATGATATTTTACTATATAACATTTTCAATAAAACAATTTTAGTTTCATTATTTCATTCACAATAATGATTTAATATAGTTCACAGTATAATATGATTCAAATATTTATGGCAAAGATATAATAAGGAAATTAATTTGCATCAAAATAAAAACATAATTATTAATCAGTCAATAATGTTTATATATACATTTATATTGGTGAGAAAAAAAATCATGGAAGCTTCCAGCCAAGCATGTGCAACACATTCAAGATTAAATTAAAGGAATTAGTAAAATATAATGTGGTTATGTCCATTTAAATGAAGCTGAATAAGAAGTTAACTAAATTTAAAACAATACCTAAATCAAATTATGAAATGTTATTTAGTTATACCCTTAAAATCACTGAGTGATCCAAGTAACAAAATTTTAAACTGACTTAATGGATTTAAATAGATTATGTTTATTGTACGTAGCTGCGAAAGGATAGAGTACTATCCTTAGAAGATATTTTCTTTGCATGCAATTGCACAGCAAGAGTTGATCTTGATTTAAATCAGCTTTAAAATGTAACAGTTAAAAATGAGAATTGAAATGAACCATTGAACTATAACTAGGAATGCTCTATGTGGTTACAGCAAATACATATTCTATCTCCAAGTTCTTCTATCTCTATACAACTCCCTCTATCACTATTTCAATTCTATGGTCTACTTCGTCTCAATAAAAACATTTTCTTATATTTTATTTAATATGAAAGCTAGACTCCCAGATGCATTATCAATGACTATCTTCATTGCTGAAAGACAAAATACAAAATTGAATTGGCAATTCAATAAATGGGTCAATTTTATTATTTTGAATCATCCTTAACCAATCCCGAGATAGATATTAAAAATGTAAAGGGTGGAGAGGAACATCAAACTTTTGGTTATGGACATTTTCTAGAAAGATTGGGGGTAAATAAAATCTAAAAATATGCCATTATGAACCATGTAATTTATTTTAAATAAAAAAAAATAGAATGGTCATTCTCAAATTTCAATCAATTACTTTTAAAAAAATAAAATAAAAGGAAGTATTACTGCATATTATTACTTACAACTTCTATAATTCCCAATCATCAACATAAATTTATCCTACATTTTAGTCATATAATATTCTATATACAACATAAAGAATATATTATACCTTCTTTAATAATGTATAGCATATTGTCCCGATTCAACAATATAGAATATAATACAATCAATGTTCATATTGCAGGTTTTATGCAAAAGTCCTTGATGGCAAAATTTTATTTAGAGGCGGAGGGGAACACCTTAAAATAATCAGAATGCTTTATCATTATACTTACATGATTTAAAATAATATTTGATAACAAAAAAAAGGAATATTTCATTTCATTTGTTTACATGAAAAAAACCAATGACATCAATTTGATTGCCAAAGATGGATAACTTAAGAATTATTTATATCAATGGATTTTGATGCATTACAACTTATCACAACAAACAAATAATGAGTATAATCATAATACACGTAAAAACAAGCTAGCAAATAACCTTAAAAAACACATTATATTGACAGTACAAGAACAAAATTATCCAGATGTTAGGTTTAAAGGGCTAACAAAATTTTATTTTTAAAATGGAAAAAAAAAAAAGGAGAGGAGTAAATAATTATTGGGTTTTCAGATGAAATCAATTTTTTTAGAAAATTGATCCAAGAAAAATTCTGCCCAGGAATTTCTACATAAAAAAAGTATAAGTAGGGCTTATTTTATTTCTTTAGAAAATGGAACATGATAAAAGACAATCAATCTTTCTAGAAAGCATGAAATTACAAATAAAAAGAGTGGAACTGGTTGTTATTCCGTAATTGGTTTTACTTTTATTATTTTATCTATAGATATATATTTGTAGATGTCAGTATCATTTACCTTTAATATTTTGACAACACATTTTTCATTATTTGCAATATTAATAGCTTCAAAAACTTCACTGTATTTTCCTCTTCCAAGTTTTCTTACTAGCTGATAGTCATCTTGGTTCCTATTAAAATAAGTAATGCTTATTATAAAATAAATCTTAGAAATAAAAGCAAGACAAAATTTCATTTCAATGTTAAAAGTTTAAAAATCATAGATTAAATGAAATATTAGAAAAATATATAGAGCAGTTTCGAACAATATAAAATTTAACAAAAAATAAACCAAGTAAAAGAAATATAAAAATTCTACTCATCATTTCAACTAACTTAATATGCATAATAGTTGAGATTGCAATAATACAAACAAGCCTTAATTTGTATGTGGTTTAATGAAAAAAAATCAAAATTACTGAAATGAAATAGAATAAGAATCTAATAATTTAATTACAATCTATAATCTTACTTAACTCTGCAAGTTACACACTTAAATAAATCCAAAATATTTCTAATGGATTTTTGAATTAGAAAAGCTTATTAATTATTAACTACTTTTAATTAAAATTTATCCACGATTATTAAAAAAATACATAATTCTACTTGACTGTTTAATAATATAAAAAATATCAGTAACATTGCCACATTTTTTAAAATGTTAAATTGAAAACATCAGGTTGAGATCAAAATGCACATTTATCAACTTACCCCCACTCCACGACATGAGATTCATAGTCCCAGTATTCCCTAGGTCTATGAGAATTCACATCAGCATAAACTCGAGCTCGACTAGGTAGTGGCATCACACGAAAGGTAGAACAAATCAAAAAGTTGATAAGTTTTGAAATCACCAAGGCTTAAGTGTAGAAAATTCTGAAATGAAAATTACCAAGTATTATAAAATAAATCTGAATATTTTTAGTAAATTGCACCAATATTATTTTAAAAAATTCAAACAGATTTCATGACTGGCATTTCAGTTCCAAGGAAACTACAACAATTTTACACTACCATCCAAAATATTCTTTATCCTATTTAAGTGTAAACAGAAATATAAAATTTTATTTTAATTCAATTCCTACTTAAGTCAAGAAAGAAAAGTTTTATTTTAATTGCTTTTTATTAAATAATTACAATCAATAGAAATAATGGACAAGAAAATTCGAAAAAGTCAAAACAAAATGAAGTTTATATCCATTGAAAATAAATCGGAACAGACTCGGAACACACTCAATTGGCAATGAATTTTCCATGCAAGCTTCCTGATTTTCTTTATTCTGTATTATTTTTATTTGAAAGTACTTTAAAATGAATCTGAAAAATTGATAATTAAAACAATGTTTAAATTTAAATACACCAAATATTAAGAAAACAAACAGAATCGTTTGAAACAATTGGTTGGAAACTTTGTCTGTTCCATTAATCTTTTATTTTGATTACTTCCCAACTACTTACATTACCATAACATCTAGAAAACAGGTTAAAAATTACTAATTTTCAACAAAAAAGAAATTTTAAAAATGAAAAAAAATTAGGGTGTGCCATTTTATGTAACAAATAATGCAAAATGGGCCCATTCAGTAATTCAAATAAGTTTGAAACTGGTAGACAAGGGTTCTTTTATAATAGATAAAAATTGCACTCCAGAAGAAAAATTATTTAAACACACAAATAAATGAAAATATAAATACAAATTATCAGACACATACATAATTATTAGCATTTTTAGAAATTGAAAAAATAAAATGGTTAAATCATAGTATGCAATAAGCGTAAAACTAAAGGAAGTAAAAATTCACATATTTAATCTAGAGTACTTTTCCATTAGTCGGGTGCAAACAACAACAACAAAAAAAAATTGCCAAAATAATTTGGTGGAATTCTACATTATTTGACGAATTTCAGCTTGCTCCTGGTTGACAAATAAGTACCTGAATTATTAACAACATTTAGCTAAAAATAAGTCTCAGCAGGTATTCCTTTTATCTCTACAATTTTATTTTATTTTTTTTAAACAAATTGTGAAAAGCAAATTCCTTTTCACAATTTTTTTAAAAAAATTGATCAATAGATGCACATTATAAACAGGAAAAATGTTGCTCTTTCTATTTTATTCCATGCTTATATAGAGAATATGTTTTGCCTCATAGTATTGTGGAAAAAAATTTTTGAATATAATTTTAGGTTAACCAAAAAGGTTTCAATTCCTCAAATAGTTTAATTGATGATACAATCTGTGGGGACTACAAGATTTATGTATAAAAAGTTGCAATATGATCTTGAAAAGTTAATGAAGAAATACATAAAATTAAGAAAATTTTTAGAACTTTAAAATAAATCTTAGAAAAAAAAATAAAAATTTGCTGCTGGATTCAAATTTCTAGAATTTCAGAATTCTATCAATATTTCAATTCATTTTAAGAGAGCCTTTAAAAACAGACTATTCATTTTATTTGCCACTTACTTAAAACTTATAATTTTAATTTCTAATAAAATTGCCTTTCAAAAAAAGTAATATTATATTACCTAGAACACCAAAAGAAGACAATGTATTGTTATTAGTACTATTAATAAATTGTTTTCAAAAATGAAATTAGAAGATACTAGTCATTCTAATTAAGAATACATTCAAAATCATCTCAGCTATTTTTGTTTAGTTGATAGTAATTCTTCTTCACAAATATTTATAAATGAATAAAAATATTTTTAAAAATAGACATTTTTCCCCCACTATAATTATAAAAGTATAAAGTAACACCAAAAGCGACCAATCGCAGCTAACTGAATAAACAAACATTTCTAGGTATTTTGGAGTTATAGAAAACTTTCAGTGAAATCAATATCACTTATTTTAAAACCTGCATTACACTATATGTGCATTGCCATCTTTAACTATTATTTATTTATAACACTTTTTGCTTTTCTTCACAGATTAAAAATATTTTTAAGTATGTGAATTTACACTTAAAATTTATACTATTATTCATCAGTTCCTTTGAAAAACTTTAAAAAAGAAGCTATATTACATAAATTTTAAATTATACAAAATGTTAATAAATAATATTTAAAGCAAATCTCTGCCAAAATACAGTAGCTATTTTTAAATACATTAGAATAATTTTCAGAATTATTTATCTAGATTCAATGATACAACCCATAACTTTATCTGCACTGTTGACCAGATTACAACTAAGTTCATACCTAAAGTGAATTCTTAAATTGATGTTAACATACAAAGGAAATAAAAAATTTGATACATTTATATGCAAACAATAAAGAAGAAATTTCACAAATTGTAAGTTATAATCAGTATAATTATAATTTTAAACAAAATGTTTTATATAATGAAACTGAAATGAAAAGAAGGGATGAAAAAAAATGAAACAAAGTATTTTCATAAGACTCAAAACTGTGCTATGCAAACTGCAGAATTAGATATAAATCATAAAATTCGGTACTTTTCTGCCCAACAGGCAGCAAATTTCTTTAGTAATTTTTTGCTTGTGCCCGGTAACAAAAAAAGTAGCAAATAATACAAAGGCGATTTGTTTTTAAAGCATGCATTCTCTTTGAATGTAAATGCGATTTTATTATAATGTTTACTACATGCCAGATTTACAAATTTTTACATTCTTATCTCCGACATAAGGGGAGAGAATTAACTATATTATCATTAGTTTAATCTCTACAATCCTAACAAAAATAGTTTTTGAAATAAAATACTTCAATACTTGAGAAAAATAAAAGAATCCATAACATAAGATTACTCAGCATTATCTATTATAATAAAAATGGACCTCGAAATGCGTTGCTAAGCGCAAAACTGGAGAACGGCTCGACCGATTCGGCTAATTTTTTGTTTAATAGTTTCGTTAAGACACGAGGATGGTTCTTATGGAAAGAAAAAATGAAAAAACTGCGAGGAAAATAGTTAAAACGACCCTTTTCTAACTTTCCCGCCAAAAATCTGCATTTCCTTCCCCCACGCCAACTGAGTGAGATAGCAGGAAGTAATAAATTATGATTTGTTTAGAAAGAAATGCGCCAAGTCAGTTGATTTTCATTCATAGATAACGGGATGTTTAAAAAAGAAACAAAATAGCTGCTTTTATTTTTAGTCTGTATGAATAATTAATCTATGCCTGCTCAAAATAAAATTTCGGCACGGAAGAAAAAAAAGAATAACAAAGTGAAAATAGGGTTTGTAGAAACAAAATTAGTGAAGAAAAAAAGGATAGAAAAAAGAAAAGAAAAGAAGGATGTGTGTGTATCAATATTATTTCCTCTGTGCGCGGCATTTTCCGAGCTTTTTTTAAACTTTCGCATCTCTTAAAAACCAATTGTCTTTATTGTTTAGTGTGTTTACATTTATGAAAATTTGAATCTCATTATTCTATGAAAATGTAGAATTTTAGACCTTTCCCTCCACCATTTTATCAATTCCGGGACAATCATTGCTCGGATACAAAGAGAAAGATGAATAGCACAATGAACAGAACATCTGAAGAAAATAATACTAAATAATACTCTAAATGAATTATATGATTATCAAAATTTGTTTGGTTTAAAAATATTTTGATGAAAAACCTGTTATGAGACACAGCTAAATAAAATATTATGTGAAAATTTTAGCGAGCATTAATACTGGCGAACCGACTGGTCGCCAAGGGCGGCTAGTCTATATTAATAAAAATGCAACTCGAAATGCATTGCTAAGCGCAAAACTTGAGAACGGCTCGACCGATTCAGTTAATTTTTTAAAAAATATTTTCGTTAAGACACGAGGATGGTTCTTATGGAGAGAAAAAATTAAAAAACTGTGTGGAAAATAGTTAAAACGACACTTTTCTTACTTTCCCGCCAAAAATCTTCATTTCCTTCCCCCACACCAACTGAGTTAGATAACAGGAAGTAATTAATTATGATTTGTTTAGAAAGAAATACGCGAAGTCATTTGATTTTTATTCATAGATAACAGGATTTTTAAAAAAGAAAGAAAATAGTTGCTTTTATTATTAGTCTTTATGAATATTTCATCTATACCTGCTCAAAACAAAGTCTGGGCAGGGAAGAAAAAAAAGAATAACACAGGGGGAAAAAAGTTTGTAGAAAGAAAAGTAGTGAAAAAAAGGATAGAAAAAAAAAGAAAAGAAGGGAGTGTGTGTCACCATTATTTCCTCTGTGTGCAGCATCTTCCAAGCTGTTTTTAAACTTTCGCATCTCTTGAAAACCAATTGTGTCTGTATTTGTTTAGAGTGTTCACATTTATGAAAATTTGAATCTCATTATTCTATAAAAACATAGAATTTTAGACATTTCCCTCCACCATTTAAGTAAAATATCAACTCCGGGACGATCATTGCTCGGATAGAAAGAGAAAAATGAGTAATACAATGAACAGAACATCTGAAGAAAATAATACTATAAATGAATTATATGACTATCAAAATTTGTTCGGTTTAAAAATATTTTGTTGAAAAACCTGTTATGAGACACAGCAACATAAAATATTATTTGAAAATTCTAGTGAGCATTAATACTGGCGAAACGACTGGTCGCCAAAAGCGGCTAGTTTAAAAATAATATAAATTTTTAAGCAATAAATTGATATTTTTGAACAAAATTAGAAATAAGTGAATGAAGTCCTAACTTGAAGTGTTAATTAAAGACATTCTATAGTTGTTTTTTTTTACATCAATAGTTAATAACAAAATTTAAAAAGGCTTTTACAAAATAGTTTTTTAGCTTGTTCTATTATTCATGCATAAGTATCAAAATACTACAAATTAAAAAAAAATGTATCCAAATGCCAAAGGTATAAATCCATTTAAAAAAGAAAAAGTAAAGACTATCAAGGGGTTGGATTCAAACAGTAAGAAAGTCAGTTAGTATTGCAATAAAATATTTATTTTTTTAGAATAGAATAGTGGCAATATTCATTTTTATTTCCCATAATTAATATTAAAAATTTCAAAAGATATGTTAACACAATGGTGATTACTGACAACCGTTTTGTGTAAATTCATTTACTTTCAACGCCAGTAAATCTATTACAAATCCTTTATAAAATTTAATCAAGAAAACCGAATTAAATTAAACTGGGCACATTTCCAAATAAAAATACTTCCTTATAGGCAATACCACCAACGATTCGAACAAATTGACATCTTTGATTAAACAAAGGTTGAGCAATAATTGCAAATGTGGTAGGCTTTCCTTGTTTTTAATTTAGTAGTCACGTTGACGATTCCACAATCAGCAGATAATCAACGGTAAACATAAAGAGAATCCGAAACAACTTTGAAAGTGCAATATTTACAAATATCTAATAGTCAATTTTCTCAAACATTCTCATACTTTTACACTAAAAAGTTCACAAAAACCAGTTAGCTCATGAATATTAAGCGATGAAACAAAACAAAAAAATGACCCACACCCTCCAGCACCCACACTAAGTATTTTCAGTATTATGGATGTAAACAGAAACTTATCCGTAAATATATATTAAAGCTTGCTATCAATTATGAGAAAACGTTGAAATAGAGACCAGAAAAATCATGAAAAGTATAGCACAGCCGGTTTCAACAAAAATGACATTTCAACAATACTCTCTTTGTGCTAAATTTCTCATTAGATAGATATATTTGGTACCAATCGTAAGCCATAATATAAATTAAATAAAACGTATACTCACGTTTTAGTAATAAAATCTTTTACTTTGTTTACATTTAAACAACATTTAAAGAAGATGAAGGAATGCAACAGTCTTAAGATAGTAGACAGGATCGGCAAAATGGCCGAACAACCATGGTCGTCAAGCAACTATGCCAGATTCTTCGCGGTTTGACGCTTCAATTTTCGATTCAAGTTCCTGAACAAACTGCCATCTTCTTAAGAACTGATTAAATTGAATTTTTTTTAGAAATCAAACAACTTTTTCAGAAAAAACAAATAGGTTTCCAATATTTTGACATGTCAGCATTTTTTTCGAAAAAAAGTATAACAAAAATATTTCTATATATTAATTGTAAATTTAGAAATGCGTTTTTTAATATTCAAAGAATAATTGAATGTTAATTTAGAAGAGTATTCTTAACTAAATTTTTTTTTGGTTTGAATTAATACTTGTAATAGCTAAACTATACAAATTATCAAAAAGTGTGTCTTAGTTTTCAATTACATATTTGAAATATACCATTCAAGATAAATTATACTGAAGCCTGATAGTCAATAAAATTAATTAAAATTATAATTCCATTTTAAACAGCTGAAATCACATCTTCAGTTTCAATTGTGTAAAATTAATCATCAACTAATTGGCAATTCGGAAAAATGTTTTTGTTTTGTTGTTAAAGGGGAATAGTATGTGTGTGTGAAAAAATGTAGTTCATGTTTCAATGTAATTATCTACTTTTTGTAATATTCTTGTGATCAGCATTTTTCGGAATGCTGCAATATTAAAATATTGTGATGATGAAAAGAGTGGGTTTATCAAGATTTAGTCCTTTGGAAGTGAGTCGCAAAGTTCAACAATGTTTACGATTTGAGGGCGTCAATACAAATGGCGACGCTGCTGCAGACAGAACCGAAGTCTTGAGCAATACTAGCTCAGGCGAAGGTTTGCCTAATGACACTCTTTTAGTAGAAACTCCTTGCAATGATGCAAGCAATAAAAGTAATATATTAAATACAATTAAAAAGAAATTAAAAAAATCAAAGCGTAATAAAAGGTGCGATACGCGAACCAGATCCGATTCCTTATCGAATGTATGTCAGAGTCATAGTGAAAATTGCGAGTTTCATGCTTGCTGCACGAAACATTACAGGATCCGAAAGCACAAACAAGGTGACAAATGCAGTGTGTGGCCGATGACATCTTCTATATTACGCTGCCAGAATCATCAACAACTTAGTAAAAAAAATGATGATGTGGCAGAACTCATACCAAGTGTTGGCAATAATGATGTGTGTTCTTGCTTTGGAAATCAAAAGTCGAATTGTTTGGAAGGAATCCAAAGTAATGTACCCTCCTGCTCAAAGACCCCACATTCATCTAACAGTTTATCCAATATTACCTGTGATAACACTGTTGCCTCTAGTCTTTCCCTCAAAGTGGAATCTGATTTAACTCAATTAGATGATTGCACCATGCAGGTATCAATGATTGAATCAGGTCTGCCACGAGTTGGTAACTTGACTCAGGAGCTGTACAAACTTTCAAAGTATGGATGGTATTGGGGACCCATTAATCGAAGCGAAGCAGAATCAAAACTCGAAGATCAACCAGATGGTGCTTTTTTAGTACGAGACAGTTCAGATGATAGATACATTCTGAGTCTGAGTTTCCGCTCATATGGAAAGACTTTACACACTAGAATAGAACACAGTAGTGGGCTATTTAGTTTTTATTCTCAGCCAGAACCAGAAGGTCATGCATCTATTGTTGAACTTATACAGCAATCAATGTGTTATTCTCAATCAGGTGTATTCTGTTATTCTCGAAGTAGGTCACCTGGAGCTCCATCTTTTCCTGTACGACTGACAAAACCTATTTCAAGGTTTACTCAAGTCCGGTCTCTGCAATATTTGTGCCGTTTCGTTATTCGTCAATATACACGGTATGATCACATCCAGAAATTGCCTTTACCTTCCAGAATAAAAGGATATCTCGAGGAAGGACATTATTAAATACCTGTGATTTTATTTTTTATTTTTTTGGTTGAAGTGTGGAATGTTTTTTTCTCTTTAATTAATTGAAAATTTAGATGAATTTGCTTTTTGTCATAAATTCCATTCATATGTATTAAATAAACAGTACAAATGCTGAATATGAATAATTTAATAATGCTATAGCATATGTTGAATTCTGAGACAATTTTGTTACATCAGTTTCCACTGGTGTTTCAGTGATTTTTGGAAGGAAAGTCAATTCTGTAGATAAAGAAAAATAGTTTTAAGGAAATTGTACTTGTAAACAGATCAGCTCATTTAATGCTAGAGTTAAGCTATCAGTGAATTGGTGTTGAATTTTTTTTATGTTCAACAAAATAGCACAAATCTATGCAGTATTGATCTAGTGGCAATTAATTGTCTTGTATTATTTGAAGATGTCTGATATAGTTATGTCTTCTTATATCAGATATGAATTTTTTATATTTTACCACCACTCCGCCTTATTATTGATGATTAATAGAATGCTTCTGAAATATTCATGTCAATTGTGATTTATTTTGCCTTGGAAGATTTTGAACAAGTTAATTTTATATTCAAAAAATATAATTCTTTTTACTAAACAGTTTTTTTTTTATTGTATTTAAATAGATATGGATTAACTAAAGTACTTAAAAATCTGGTCTTGGATTTATAGAATTTCAAATATCATTACAGAAAGTGCAATAATTTGATTTTTCATTTCAAATAATACAAAAAGAATGATTTTATTTCAGATTTTTGTCAATCAGAATTTAAAAACTCTAGTTTTTTCTTAAACTTTTTTTTTTTTGTAAAAATTTTCTTTTTAATTTAATAAATTCTGCAGTATGCCATTATGCGGTATTTTAGAACATACCTGTATTATTTAAATGGTAAATAATTGTAATATTCAATTTTAAAATTAAACAGCATATCTATTAATGCGTCATCAAAATGCAAAAAAAATTGCAAATCTATGCCATGATGACAAACTGCCTTAAAAATGCATGAATTTATTATGCTTTGATAAATAATAGTTTCAATTTATATCAGATTAAATTAAATGATATTTTCCTTGTAAGTTCTGTGGCCATCATTATATAAAAAAATACAGATTTTCTATAAAATAATGAATATTTCCCTTATATATATAGATAGATACACTTTTAAATTGTATTCATACATTCTGACTTAATAAAAATTAATCTTAATATAATAAATTAATCTTATATCTTTCTTTTCCCCATATTTCCTTTTTTATTTTACCTCAGAATTTATGAATATTATCATTATTAATATTAAGAAATTTATTACTTGTAATATATTCATTCATCATATATTACCTAGACTGTTTTGTTCCCAGAAATATTAAATTAATTTGCTAAAATTTGTTTAATTACTTTTCTTCATTCTCTGTTTCTTCTTGGTATTGTTTGATTTTGGCAGAAAAAGTTAATGCAATATTTTAAACATATAAAGATTGAATTAATAAAAGTTCACTCTTTTGAAGGTATAAGAATTGTATAGTTATTTTCTATTGATTTTTCTTGGTGATAAAGGTATCATTTATTTTCAATCAAATTTATTTGATATTATCTTAAAATTGCTCTGTTCTAATTGTTTTTAATTACAATTTTAATATAAGCTTATGACCATGAAGGTGCTTTTATTTAGTAGTCAATTTTTATTTTGCTTTATTGCATGCATTTTTAAATAATCAAAAATTGCATAATTAGTAATTTATCATATTTTTCCTTGTGCCTTGAAGTTTGAGAACATAAAATAAATTTTTAAAATTGTTCAGTTATATAATTTGTAATGTAATAATTTAAACACTCATTAATGAATTGACTTTTGTATTAAAAAACTGTAAAAATACCCAAACATATTTTAATTTACTGTTGCTATGTGGATATTTATTATAAATTATTCATTGACTTATTTTAACCTTTGATATGCAGATATTCAAAATCTTACTCTTTACCGATCGGTTGGAAGTCGCAATAATTACTGTTTAAAAATGCTTTTAAATTGATTTAATTTTCATTTTATTGTTTGCTATTATATATATATATTTATATATAAATGGATCTCGAAATGCGTTGCTAAGCGCAAAACTAGAGAACGGCTCGACCGATTCGGATAATTTTTAAAAAATATTTTCGTTAAGATACGACGATGATTCTTATGGAGAGAAAACATAAAAAAACTGCCAGGAAAATAGTTAAAATGACACTTTTCTTACTTTCTTTACTAAATCTTCATTTCCTTCCCCCACACCAACTGAGTAAGATAACAGGAAGTTATTAATTATGAATTGTTTAGAAAGAAATACATGAAGTCAGTTGGTTTTCAATTATAGATAGCGGGATGTTTAAAAAAGAAAGAAAATAGTTATTTTATTATTAGTCTGCATGGATATTTAATCTATGCCTGCTCAAAATAAAGCCTGGGCAGGTAAGAAAAGAATAACAAAGGGAAAAAAGGGTTTGGAGAAAGAAAAGTAGTGAAGAAAAAAAGGATTGGAAAAAAAAAAAAGAAGTGTGTGTGTGTCACCATTATTTCCTCTGTGCACGGCATTTTCCAAGCTGTTTTCAAATTTTCACATCTCTTGAAAACCAATGGTGTCTTTATTTGTTTAGTGTGTTTATATTTATTAAAATTTGAATCATTATTCTGTAAAAACATAGAATTTTAGACCTTTCCCTATAGTAAAATATCAATTCCAGGATAATCATTGCTTGAATAGAAAGAGAAAGATGAGTAGTACAATAAACAGAGCATCTGAAGAAAATAATACTAAATATTAGTATAAATAAATTATATGATTATCAAAATTTGTTTGGTTTTAAAATATTTTGGTGAAAAACCTGTTATGAGACACAGCTAAATAAAATATTATATGAAAATTTTAGCGAACATTAAAACTGGCGAACCGACTGGTCGCCAAAGGCGGCTAGTGTGTATGTATATATATATATATCGCCAATGTAATATAATCCAATGTATATATATCGCCAATGTAATTTATTTTTGATAAAATTTAATCATAGCTTACAGAAGATTATGAAAAAATATCTTAATTCCAACAAAACTTTTCTTCTCATATTTAGTGAAAAAAGTTAAAAGCTAAAATAAGATATATGATAAGGAAAGATATATGAAGATTTAGAAATTGTTATGGTTAAAATATTTTAGTTTTTGTTTCTTATATGTTATATTTAATTTTCATTTTCAGACTGATTTGAGGTTTTTCTTAGAAGCTACAATTGCCTCCCTTAATTTTAATTAACCTTTAAAAAAAATGTTTCATTGAAGATCTTTCAGAAAGTTACTTCTTAATGTGTTTAAAAATTATTCTGTGAGAACTGAATTAAGTTTATGGTATAATTATGCATGAACAAAGAAGTTAAGATTTGTGTTGATACAAATTGATATTGCAGAGTCTTAAACATAATCCTTGTGTATTTTAAAATAATAGATATATTTGAACAATATATAGTTTTAAACTCTAAAATACAATCATAAACTGTAAATTACAGTGGTCGAATAAATTTTGGGTTGTGAAACTCTTCTTGTTTTAAATGTAAGTTTAAAATGAAAGTTGTATGGTTTTATGGAACTCTTTCTTGAAGCTCTGACATAGATTTAGAAAGTGCTATTTCCTCCAGTTGTGGTTTAATTTTTTTTATCTGCTGTCATTTTCCATGAATTGTTTCTTGACAATTGAAATGATTTAACCTAATAACAGTCAAGTTTAAATTATGCATTTCAGTTTGCTTCTTTTAAATTAATTTAAAAAATACACAAGATTGATATAAGTATTAAGTAGAATAACACTTTGATTATAAAATCTATAATGGATAGTATATGCCTGTTAAAAACTATTTTGGAACTACCCAGTCAAAGCAAAAAAAGAGGGGGAGATTCCATCACATGAAGAAACTTAACTTTGTATTAATGTAACTGTCTTATAGATAGTATGATATGAGTATCTGTTAAATCCATTCAAATCTTACTGCTCAGTGTTGACAATGCTTCTTTATACTTAATTTTTAGAAATGAGGGTAGTCTAGTAATAAAAATGCAACTCATAATTACACTTACATCTAACATTCAAGATAATATTTGATGCATTCCCGAAAATCTCTAACTTTATTTTTTATGTAATATCCATAAATATTGAGATTCTTATAATAATGTAATGCAAGCTTGAACATCACTTTCTGCTATTGCTGTTTGTTGAAATTTTGTAATTTATCCATTCTGTAAAATGCTTTTCAGTCAGGAATTTATTTAAAATTTGAATAAATAAAGATTGGAAGAGGTTATATCTGTGGATTATACACTGGATATTACATAACTAGTCCTTTAACTGTAGTTTGATTTGATTTTTGTGGTCTTGCGTCATTTTTAAAAATTTTCTCTTCGTTAAACGTGTTTTTTTCTTTTTAATGGTCATATGCAATTTTTGGAAAATTTGTAATTTCTTTCTCTATTTATGATGTTATGTAATTTAAGAAAACCGCACAAATTGATGAAGACATACAGAAGGCACCCTTGTCTTGCAGACTGATTGCAAAGTCTTGAATTTTTTTTATTAGATAGATCTATGTCATCTGTTATTCTGTTTTGGTAGTGAACACATAATTCTAGATTTCATTTCCAATAGCAATGCATTCAGTGCAAGAATTTTTTTCATGGATTTCACAAACTTGAATGTTACCATGTTTCTTAATCAAAATTTTGAGCAGTTGTCAAGTGCCTGGTCGTCCTTTTCTCCCCCCCCCCCCCCACCAGCTTATTATCTTTCAGATCTGTTTGCATATACATCTTTGAATTTTGCCTCCAAATGTTAAAATGAACCACATTTTAACTGAAACATTCAGCCATTTTAACTGAAATTTGCCATGAATTTCTCTCTGATAAACTCTCACTGTATTTTAAAAAAAAAAAAAATATGATAACTGCATATACCTCAAACTTAGATACATTGCATTTCTTTGCTTCCTAAAAGTTCAATTAAATTTTGAACAAAATCACTCACAACTGATATTCTCTACTTATTGCAAAATTTGAAGTTTAGAAATTAAGCATGAGTTTTAACACATTTCTAAATTAATACTTTTATTTTAGAATTATTTTTTTAAATTATATTAATGCATTGGTTTGATTAGTTTCTTTGAAAAAAAATAGTAGAAAAGCGTTTTACACTTCCTTGAAAAACGTCTGTCACGTCAGTATTTTTTTTTTTTTTTTTTTAGATAGGAGCGAAATAAATCAATAATTAAAAAAGGCAATCTGAATATCAAAATTATTTCTCTTAAATTTTGTTGTGATATTTGGATGAAATAATTTAAAAACAGTACATGTTTATTAAAATGTCATCTTATTTTATATTAATTACCACTGAAAAAGTCAAGAAAAATTTAAAATGTTTGTATAGTATATTTAATTATAGATTGGAGGAAACCGAATAGAGATGGATAGATTAGAAGTTTGTGAAGCATTACTTGGTGCCATATATGTTATAATATAAAGTTTATGTTCTTTATGGACAAGTTTTCTTATTTATTTTGCAAGCAATACAATAACCTTCAATTTAAAAAAATGCTAATTTTCTCTGCTGGTTAAATGCCGAGATCAAATTAATATTTAATCCTTTTGGGGAAAAACTAGATCCTCTCTCTATATATTTTTTTCATTACCACATAATTTTATTTATTTAAAATAATTACTGAAAAAATCTACTTCTATTGTGGATCAAATTAGATTAAAATAATGATTTATTCTTTATTTAGAAGTGAGTGCAGGCTTTGAAATATAGGTTTGATATATGTGTGCTTCATTCCTTTATTGTAATTGTCAGAAAAAGAAATAATAATGCAGGTAAGATAGCCATATCACAAAAATTTATTCAAATAAACTAGTTTTGTAAATTTCAATCTAACCTCAAGTGATATACATTTATTTTTTTAAAAAAATTTTTAAAGAATAAATGCTAACTGGCGTTTTCTCCCCTAATCACTCAAAATGTGAAGATCTCCATTAATAAAGCATAGCATTGAAAATTATATTGATTTATTAGAAGTTAATGGTAAGAACAGGGTAAGCAAAATTGTCAAATGGCAAATTTGAATTCTAAATGTTGTTAATATTTACCTTCTTTGACCAATAATGCAGTATACTATATTTATATTTCAATGTCCTGTGCTGTAACATACTTCCATAATTGTTTTGACTTTTTGGATGTTAGCTTTTCATTATTAGGATACAAACAATTATTCAGCCTGTATAAATACATTCATATTCCATTTTAAATAATTAAGTATTATTGGTATAACTGGCATTGTTTGGTACATACTATTTTTCATTTTGAAATTATATAATAATTATATATTACTGGCAATGTATGAAATCCAGGATTTTATAGAATACCTTCGTATTTGGCTGTATTCCTGATTTTAGGCAAAGTTTGAAATTGGAGAAATATTACATGCTTTCTCTTTGCATTGTATATTCCATAGAATAAATGCCATTTTGGCAGTGTAGGAGGAAAAAAAAGGTCATGATAATGCTGCTATTAAAAAATAGTGATTCTTCGAAGATAAAATTATTTTGGAAAAATAATGAGTCACTAAACTTTTATTTTTTAAAATACCTTTAAAAAAATCAGATTGTACTAATCAAAACTTATGACCTTATCTTTAAAAAAACAAATAAAATGTACTTATTGCACCAAGAAATAAAATAATTTTGCTCTGAAATGTATTAATTTTTTTCCTTACTTGCCATCATTGACGACCAACCGATTTCCTGGATTAATTTTCGCTAAAAGTATCAATTAAATATTATGAATAACTTATTTTTAATGATTTCCCCAATAAAATATTTTTAAACTTCACATTTTTTTGATAGTCATTTATCTCATATTATTATAGAAGCTCTACACCGCTCTGTTCATTACTACACATTTACCTGATTTTCTGTCATCTATATAAATATATTCAGTCTATAGACATTCTTCTGAAACAATTATGAAGTTTACATTTTTTACAATGTCGTCGATCTTATGAATCATATTCAATAGAATATTCTTGATACTTCCTTTTTTAAATCTTAAAACATTTCAATCAAATTTAATAGAGTTGTATAGTTTTGAATATTATTATTCTAGTTCAATCAGCAATTCCGGTATTTTAGACCGATCAGCCTTTAAAAAAATTCCAAAACACTAATGAGATGTATATTCCTCGAAGCGGTCGATGGCGTTGTCTAAAATTGCATGTTTTTATAAAGTAGCAATATTTGGATTTTTGTAATTCATGATAATTCATTTAGTAATGCATGAGTGTCCCAAAAATATTTTTTAATAAAATTTATAGAACCCAATCTCTGTAATTTGATTGAAAATTTATTGACTCAAACTATGTGAAATATAATTTTGTATTTTATTCAGACTTGTTAAATCCTTTTCTTTATTACTGATTTAGAATTAAGCTGTTGAGCCCCAATTAGAATTGATGTCATCTATATATTAAATCATGTAGGCCTTAAATAACACATAATTATTGAATAATTTAGATATGTCAAAAATCAAAAAAATCTTTACTTGTGTTTGTTTTTTCGGAGAACATCATATTATTTTATTTCTTACAGATGCCTACTAAAACTACAATTTTTTTAATGTAATTTGCGGGAAGAGTTAGCTTAATCTTTTAATTTGGGCTTTTATCAGTGTTATGACTGCACGTTGATAAAACTATTTTTTCTACCTTCATACAAGCATAACAAATTCTTGTATGAAGGTTTTTTTTTTATTTTATTTTGATTTTATGTGAAATCAGTTGTGGGAAAGCACGCTTAAAATCATTTTTCAAATGAATTAAAGATTGGAAAAGTTATGATACAAAATTATATGTGTAATTGAAAAGATAATTTTTCGAATCAAATCATATTTGTTTTATTTTTCAAAGCTGTCACTGAAAGACGCCAAATATTCACTTAATTTTTAATTAATTGTACATTTTAAAAACTCTAGGTGAATATTTCCAATCTGATGTATATATGTGCCAAGTTTCTCAGTTCTAGGTCCAACGGTCTAATCCGTAGAATGTCAAAAAACAGCCAGACGTGCACAGATTGATCTTTGTTATAAATAAAGATAGAAAGTAAAACAGCGTCTTGTGAGCTGTATTTCCTGTTCCGTGGTTGGGCTTTCCATGGAATGGCTAGAAAATGTTTGAAATATTGTTTCCAGCCGATTTTCGGCATTCTGTAGAATGCCGGTTAACAAATTTTGCTCTTGGGATACAAATCCATAATGTGTAATTTACAGCTGTAATAGTACTTGGGCAAATAACCATATAATGATCTGGTAGCAAATAAAGTTTTACAAAGTGATATTTTGTTTTTACTTGTTATATTATAACAAGTACATAATCTTTTTTAAATGTTTATCTTGATTTTTTTGTAGAATTTACGGCTATATATACTACCAAATTCAGTATGTTGCAGGGGGAATCAGTATATATTTGTTCCTTTTGGGTTTTTTTTTTTCATTATTAAAAACAATGAAGATTAAGGACATTTTAAACTTAATTAATATAAAATAATTTATCAAATTATTTATTCAAATCAAATGATTATTTCTTACTAGTCTGACTGAAACTTCCAAGTTTTGACTACTTTCAAGATCCAGAGTGTTAAATCATGACTGTTTTACAGATTGCATTTTAATCAGAATAAGCTATGAAACGTGCATAGAAATTGTTAATTATTTTAAATATTAGCACTGAGTGGAAATTAGAAAATTTTATTGATCATTGAAAGTATTAGACTGTAACCGAACAGATTCATTGTGTGCAATTTTGTGGTAGATTTTAGATCATTGTAGTGTAGATAACGGATTTTGGATTGTTACTATGAACATTTTTTTAAAGGAAATATTATATTATATATTCTTGCCAAATGCTTCCTAAATTTTATGATATTTGTGTAAAGTGTGATTATAGGGATTTAAACTGTTAAAGGTATGTAATTATCTATGGAAAATAAATATATAATTATTATATTGAACTATGAATTATTGTATTGTCTTTTGTTGGAAATTTATCTGACAATATTTTTCTTGTTAGAACTATATGTACTCTTCCATGAAAAAAATGTCCACCTGAGTAATAATAAGATTTATTTTATCTGTAATGTCCTCGTGTCTATCTTACCTTCCTTTATGAAACTACCAAATTCGGGTTTATGTCATATAGCATTATTTATTCTGTGGATTTTTTTAAATAATACCATTATAAAATGTATTCAGTGTAGAATAATAGTGTTGCTGAAGAATTAAAAATGGAAAAATTCCTTATTTACTAACGTTACATATGTCAAATATTGAAAATATTAAGTACAAATAATTCTGTCAATATAATTAGAAAATTTATTCTTCGCGTTCAAACCTTTAAACACACTGCATCTTTCCGGGTTTTTTTAAATGCGTCTTTTTCTTTAAAGGAACCCCTGACAAAAGCACCCAATAGTACCCCGGCGATAGTTTTATCAGTCTTGCACATTCTCTGGAACGGAATAGCCTGCCCTCTGGACTAAAATGAGAGGCCATTAATGGAAAAGTGACCGTGAAAGGTTTTCCCCCTTCTTGCACACGCCAATTCATTGTAAATGAAAGCAACCAAACTAAGAGTGGAGGGGGAGGAAGGACTAAAGCAAAGGAATGAGAGAAACAAATCTTTGAACTTTAACGATTAGAGATGCATAATCCACCTTTTTTTGAGTAACAAATAATTTTGCTATTGCTATTTTTAAATATTTGTTCCAAATATCTGTTATTTCAATCATATTATTAATTAAAATTTTTTTAATTGTTATTAAATTTAAAATTTATTAATAATATTTAATACTTTATTTACTGATGTACGAAACACGTGATCGAATTAATTTATCTATTTTAACATATTTTTTAAATCCTTTTTCAATAATATTTATTTAATTTATTTATTAGATTAAAGAATTTTCTGAAAAAGTTAAATTAAAAATAAATGTCATTTCTTTAATTTTTTTTATTTCCAAATTCTACCGATAGATGGCGCCAGCGAAGTGAACAACCAATAAGAACGTGTCAGTGATTTGAATCACACCCCTTTTTGAAAAGTATTAATCACTGCCATTTGTGACTTTTTGATATTGGTTACGAAATAACCGTTTCTAAAATATTCGTCAACCCTATCACTGACACTTTCTTACTAGTTGATATTTCGATTTCAGATCTTGGATCAAGATCGAAGTAACAATCGATACGATCTGTTCAATGGACGCTCTCGAAGTAGATTTCAGTCATGCATTGGGAAAGTCCCTTACCCACTGATGCTCTTTCCAAGAACAGACCTCACACAAATAGTTGTGGCGGGTATCGGGACCTATGATCACACGCAGAGAGCTTCCTATTTCATAAAGAGTCTACTCTCCCCATCGCTGGAAGCTATGCGCAACTTGTCTCATTGTACGAAAACTAGATTTCTTCCGCATTTATCTTTACAGGAAAAATATTAATTTGTGTTTTTAAACCAGTTTCTGCCGACATTCAATGCTTCAAACAAACTTTATATGGACTTATATATTTAACTGGATATAAACTACATATTATTTAACTGGATATAAACACCATAATTACTAAATTTCCATTATTGAAGCGATTTGATATTAGCATAATTAATATTTCAGTTTCTGGTTAGCCTGAGATTTCTGCTGCTCTGAAGGATTTTCCAGTTTTTTTAAAAAAATTATGGTTTATTTTAAAGCAGTTTTAAAAATAAAAGAAATATTTTAAATTAATCGCCAATTATAAATTTCTCTTCATTGATTTATAAAAACATTTTGGGAGAGATGCACAAAAATTCATGCAAACTCAAATGCTTAAAAAAAGCTTTTATAACTGAGAATTTAAAAGCTTGCATCACGTATTTATCAATAAATTTGTTTATATGTCATCAATATTATGGTTGGCAATGTGATAAAGAAAAAAAAATTCTTCGTTTGTTAAAATTTTGTGGATTTCAGAATTTATCGGGAAATAATTTATAATGCTCACATTTAAAATATTGATTTACTATTTTTATTTAAATTGATTTTCTTTAAAATATTTTTAATTGAAAAGAACTTAAATAAATTACCAATTAAAGTAGTATTTCTTCTTTTTTAATTTTCTTTTCTTTCTTTTTCAATGTGTTTTAAGGTATATATTGTTATCTTGATTTTTATAATAATGTAACGAGCATTTGAGACGTTTAAGCATTTCTAGGTGATTTTTGCATTTTTAAGTGCTTAATTCTGTTCACTTAATTGTAGGCTTAAAACTGAAAATTCAATAATTCGATGCGCGTGTTAGACACAATATTGTTTGCAAAGGGGTTAAAAAAATGGAAATTTCTAAATGTAAAGGAAGATGAATTGCTGAATGCAACCAGCCTTTCGATTATCAGCCATGAATACTCTATATTCTATCGTCTACATATTATTTTTGGTGAAATTATATTTTATCTTTTCAGAGAAAGTTTTAATAAAAGCAATGCATAGAAACTATGTTAAAAAATCATAAATTTTCTTAATTATAAAATATTGATTATAAAAACTAAAATACCTTCAAATTAACATTCTTATACATTCAAATAAATTCTGCATTTTTAAGAAATATCTATTGTAACATTTTTTTACCGTGTATCACAGAAAACGTTTTAAAAAAACGCTATCGTGTAGGAAGGATATAGATAAATGCGTGTTTGTGTCTCTCAAAAACTATATACTTTTAGGAATTAAGTAATAAAATAACATTTCGTGGAAATGGAATGGCATGAAATGTTATATTCTAAACTTATAGCCGATAAAAATGAATTAAAAATATTTTTTAGTAAAAATAAAATGTCTAAAGTAATGATTTAAAATGAGACAGTTTCTACCGATTAAAAAAAACTGTATACCTGGTTCATAATTACAGAGCCAAATATCGAATTTGCTGAATATTTTTTATTGATAATTGCGTTTTTAAATAAGAGAGAAGGAGAAAAAAAATTTAGCTTGAAGTTTATTAATATCTTCTCAATGCAAAATTAATAATAATGGACATTGCTACTCTAAAAAAGGGGAAAGTAATCGATTTTGTTGGGTGCCAAGTCCTATTATAGATTTTAAATTTTAACTATCGCCAATTCTTTAACTATTATAGATAAGACTATTTCATTAAATTTAGAATTTGTTATTGATTGACAGCATTTGGAATAAGTTAAGAGGTTTAGCACAAAAATTGTAAAGTTTTCTCAAGTATTAAACACACACACACACACATGAATCGAAAATACTAATGTAAATACGTTTTGCCTCTTGTTCTGGCGCTCATGTGTGTATCTGTAATTCTCAGCTTTTTTATGATTGCAAACATTTCCGCACCAAATTATTACTTGCAAAAGAAATTGTTTTGAAGAAAGACTGAAATTAGTTTTTAAATTAAATAAACTTCATTTTTGGAGAATTGAGGCCTTCTTAAATGATATAGAGGAAAATAAAAAAATTTAAATCAATTTTCTTCAAAACATGTCATGTTTTTCTATATAAATTAAGATTTAAAATGTGAAAGCATTAGAAAAGTATTATTGAAAGGGAAATTTCATTCATATACTTTTCCATCTGTTTTTCAAAGTGTGTTAATTATTAAAAAAAACAAAGCATTGTTCAAAATTAGTGATGATTAAAATTGATGCTTGGGTAAAAGGTTTACTGAAAATTAGCAAATGTTTTTTGCTTGGGATGTTTGTCTTTCATTCGCCCTCTTCGGGGGCTTTTTCTTCATTTTACATCCTTTTATGACTGCATTTCCGGGGAAAAACTATCTGAAAAAGAAGATCACTATCTTTCTTTTAAATAGGCAATTACCCAGCACATGCCGAGATTTGAATAGATTTTTTTTCTGTATTACTCTTTCCGATATTTGTAGTTTTATTTTGTTTTCAGCTTATTGCATCCTTAAAAGCTGTAGTTTAAAATTTTTTTAAAAAAATTGTTAGATAATAATTTTGTTATTTACTAAATTCGATATTGATAATTTTTAAGAATCTCTTGTTTAAACCGCTGGTGAATATATTTGATTCATTAATCTTGATTGTGATTATTGTAAATTTCAATTCAAAATGTTCTCAAAAAATTATTTAGCCGACTTAATACTAAAAAAATAAATGAAATTAAAATACAAAGTCACTGGAGACTATGCGATTTTATGCAAAAAGGAAAGTTCATAAAATATTCTGAAAATGTATTTAAATGACATTTGGATGGACTCTAGTTATTTTTTAAATTTGATTTAAGATTTTATTCCAGGTAATGATATTAATTATTAAACTTGTCGCTTATTGTATAATGCCATTTGTTATAACTTGGAATTTAATGCCGTCGCACATCTTATAAGTCTTACTTAGTTATTATTTTATTGCAAAATCAAATTATTTTCTTCGTAATTTTTATGAGCATAAAAGAATATATACATTCGCTTAATGACAATACCAGCAGAAAATTTAACCCGCAGAAAAATTGTTAATAAGTTAAAAGTCCAAGCCCTTCTACGGTATACTTGCAGAATAGTGTAGTAGAATAAGACTATTAATGAAAAAAATTTTAAAATTTTAATCTTAATTGAAAAAAAGTAAACATCGTATTTTTCTGGAGGTTAGGAGAAGCAAACTTTTTATTCGCGACATTTTACTGTGAAGAAATGCGATATGATAATGGCAGGGTAAATATTCAAGATTTTAATTCAGTAATGGTTATAAAATATTTTAATATTATTTTTTCGATACTATGAAATCAAACACATTTTAGTTATTCTTAAAATTACACATACATAAATTAAAAGCAGAACAAGAAATAAATTCACCCCATATAAAAATTACGCAAATATATACATTTTTTTAAGGAAATAAATCTTTCACCATAATTTTGAGAAATAATTTTACCATTATATGAAATAAAAAAAAAGAAGTGTAAACATTTTTAAAAAAATTCAAAAGATCGGACACGTTTAATTTATGACAGCTAGAACCTCATCAAGAAAAAAATATATAAATATATATTTTTTAAGCAAGTTTTATGCAATATTATACATAAAAATTGAAAAACGATATCTAATCCCCACACAGAATTGCTTCGTTTTGAAATTATAAGGTAATTTTAATTTTTCTTAGAAACAGAAAAAAAGAATGATCTATTCTCACAAAGCGAAAATACGACGCAATAAGCAACAGTGACGCTGTTTCCAGGTGGCTGGAATTAATTTTCCTCTATTGTCCAGAAGGGGAAAACAATATCCTTACCAAATTGGTGACAATTAAAAGTAGTAAACAATGTAGCAAATATCAAACTATGTTGGAAATGGAAAATTTTAATTTTAAAAGAATCTCTATTCAGAGCAATGGATAAATATATTACGTCATCCATCCTCTAAAATTATATTTAAAAGAGACATTTTAGAAAAAAAAAGTTGTTATTTATTTTTTTAAAAAATATTTTTTAAGAATACAAAAAGCCAAGAAAATGGATATAAAATTAGTTATGCTTAGAAAAATCCATTCATGTAATGATTATTTCTAATTCTATTCAAGAAAGGAATGATTTTCTTCACAACGATCTTTGAAATCATATCCATAAAACTATGCATTTTGTATGAGAAATATTTGCATGAAAGTTTTTTTTTCAAAATATGTGTAACAAAAATGAATATAAGATCTCTTTATCGTATAATGCTTAAAAAAATACCAGCTTAAAATATTATTAATATAAAATTAATGATCCCCCAGTTAATGCCCCATGTAACCTCATGATAAACACTAGACAATGCTTCGTTGTCAAAAACCGCAAAAAGTGAGATAGAATTATCAAAAACTGCAATTTTAAATTTAAATAAATTAATCTCAATATTGTGTACATGTTTCAGTAATGTTAATTTTACCTTGGACCACTGAAAAGTGTATTGAATAATAATATAAAAAATGTATTCATAATTTTTAAAAACTAATACACGATAGTCTTATTTTTTAGTGAATGGGCCAAAAAGACATTGAAGGTGCCAGTCGCATTCAATTTTATGAACGATATTAATGTAAAATCTTAAAGTTGGCTATAGGCAAATGAGTAATAAGTGAAAGAGGAATAAAAGTAGTGGATTCCTTTCAACCTAAAATAGCAAATTGTTACAACTCCCCGTATTGACAATATGCTATCTCAAAACGGCTTGAGCAGACAGCTCTGAAAGAAAAAAAGGGTATCGGGTGATCCCCGACCCTACAGGGGAAGGAAAGGAAATCCAAGAAACAAAAAGCATTCTTCTCTTGTGTTCTCTGGACTCTATCTCCTTCACAGGAAGGAAGATAGAAGGAGAAATCTGTGAATGAATTGAAAAGTGACCGGAATGGTTATTCTTGGAATAATCGTAACACTGAATTGCATATCACTGAAAACTATCCGAACAGTGACTTCTCACTTTCCAATAATTTCAATGTAAAGTGATTAGTCACCCTTCCCCTCGATTGTAGCGACTTTGACTTTCCAATATTCGCATTTGACAATCCGCTATCCTATGAAGATCATTGTTATTGTATGTGAAAAGAGTCTTAGCCGCCTCTGGACGGTCACACATGAGTGCCTAATGGCCATCCAAGTTTATTTACTTCGCTGGCTCCGTCTATTGGTAGAATTTAGAAATGAATCGAAAATTTTAAAGAAATGACATTTATTTTTAATAAATAAATTGAATAAATAGTATTGTAAATGAATTTAAAAAAATAAGTAGAAATAGATAAATTAATTCGACCACGTTTTTCTTACATTAGTAAATTAATTATTAATTATAATTA
>JAOUZG010031477.1:290937-302195 GCA_026289955.1 Argiope argentata | reverse complement strand
TTTTAATTAATAATATGATTGAAATATTAGATATTTGGAACAAATATTTAAAAATAGCAATAGCAAAATTATTTGTTACTCTAAAAAAGGTGGATTATGCATCTCTAATTATAAGCAGTAACATAAATTTAGGGGCGTCAAATAATTTTGAACAGCTCCACTTTAATGCCACTGGGCAGAGTTGTTCGAATTCATCTCCAGATTTAAATTATGACCTGTAGATGAATGAAGTTCGCCCCGTAAAAAGGAATAATAATATGAGTGAGCTAGAAGTCAGACTTCTGCTGTCGGGTGCTGCCATCATATCCTCAGAAGCTACTGCACCCCTCCTTCCATTGTAAAGCGGGACGCGAGAATAACAACAACAGCGAAAAAACCTTTTCAAGAAAATAGTCCTAATTTAGAATAAGAGCTTATTAAAAACTTATGGTTATTAGCTTATGATTATTTTATACGCTAATTAAATTATAATGCACTGGAGTGCAAAAAAAAAAAAAAACTGGTACACCTATATAATATCTTGTAGATCCCCCACCAGCACACAGAAGTGCCGCAGTAGGGATTGGTACGTATTCGACTAATTTGTGTATTCGACTAATTCGGTCTACGACTGTAGGCCGTTCACACCATGATTTCTGCAGGACAGTTCACAAAGCCATGGGAGTGCGAGGTGATGGAGATATCCTAAGGAGAGCACATTGCAAAGCATTCCAGAAAAGGTCGATAATGTTCGAGTCAGGAGAAGTAGGTGGTCAAGAGAGGGGGGTTTCAGAAGAATGCTCCTCAAGTCACTCGGTAGTTATTGCAGACCTGTGGGGTGGCGCATTATTCTGTTGGAATTGTCCACGTCCGTCAGAATGCTCACTGGACATGAATGCACGTAAAGGGTCAGAAAGGGCATTTAAAGTACCTCTAACCTGTCATGATCGAGGCTACACACATTAATGGTCTCATTTCATGATGACTGCAAACCCCCTTTACCCTCCCAGAGCCTCCAACAGCTTGAACAGTTCCTTGTAGAAATGTGGGATTCATTGTTTCATTGGGTTTTCTCCGCATCCGTAAACAGCCATCCCCCCGATACTCTTGAAAACGTGACCCCTCAGACCAGACAACGTTTTCACATTCATTAAGAGCCCAGGTAAGCTGCTGAATTTCGTGTCACTGAGTCACCAATGGAAGACGAGCTGGTTTGCGACTGCGAACGCACTTATCAATTAGGTTACGTTGCATGGGGCATACAATAATACTTGTTGATGGGCTTGCATTCAAATTCACAGCATTATGAGGAAATATTGAACGTATAGCTCGTGTAACGATTGTTTTCAGACCTGGATGATCATGTCCTATCAAGGCCTTTTTCCAAGCCGTACCGCTGTTTTACCAGAAATCTAGTATTCGCGATACACCCTAGAAATAGAAGGGCACGAAAATCCAAACTTCATCTCTACTTCGGAAATGCTGTGCTCCTTCTCTCGTGCGCCATCAATAGGTCACCTTAAAAAATTGCTTAAATCTTAATAACATGGCGTTATAACAGCAAGAATTGATGTAATAGCCTTTTCAGACAACTGTTGTCTTATATACGCACTGCCGACCGCATTGTATTACACTTATTGGTTGAACGCTATTGTTTACATACGACCTGCAAATATAATCCCAAAATATCACATTTATGCATGTTACCACTTATAATAAGCTTTATATATCCTGTTTATTTCCACGTTAGAATTTCCATTTCATCTTATTTCAGTTTGGAATTTTGCAATTCGGCTTAGTATTAAGTGGAATAAGTTAAGTTTACTTTAATGATAGAATTTTGCGATTCCGTTATTTCATCCTTTGATGTACGGATAATTCGATCAAATTAAGTCTACATATATAAATACTCTGATAGGTTTCAATCAACATTAAGTAAACGGTCTCATGAAATTCTCTGTGTTGTGATGTGTAAAAATAAACTAATTTCAAAACAAAAGCGTTGTTCAGAGTCATAACATACTGGCGTACGTTACAAGTCCTTGTCCTCTGAAGCGTAATGAAATAAAAATTGTCGAATTTAGGATTACCACATTGTGCTAACGTGATAAATGATTTCTTTTGTATGAAGGAATCATACGAAGGGATTGACCAGGTTGTTTTCTGGACATGAACTCGATCCTTAAGGTTTAGGACATTCTATGCAGAAAAATTGCTGAACGCCAACCACCCCTACAAACTCTCCAAGAACTAAAAAGAGCTCCCCTGGAGGAGAGTTACAGAAAACCCCAGGCCCTCATTAATAGCCTTATTGACTCGATGCCTGAAAGGTGTTACGTAGCGATTAAACTCCATGAAAGTCAAGTTTCTCTCTTTGGAATTGGCAACAGAAGAAAGATTTTGAAAATATCACGAAAGAGAAAAGCGTTTAATGTTTGTGACGCGCTGTTTTGTTTTAAATATATGTTATTGATTTTTTTTCTTTAGAGTAGCCAGCAATGAGAAAATCTGCCTACATTTATTTTTAAGTCAATCCTAATAGGAACTACATTTCTGGAGCCCTCGGATGAGCAGGTTTTATTTTAAAGATTGATAACGGTAAGTATTGCGTAATCAATCAAGAAATACGCTGAAAAGGAACTGCAGTGAACGGAGCAATGTGTTAATATGAGCAGTTCGGTGGTGTTGCTGTATCGCAATGATTTGTAACTAACTGTAACGGTCGTTGTGTTGTCTTTAGTGTTCCTGTTTTGTGCTTGTGTGAAATAAAGCAAGTTTGACAAAATAGTGTCTGATTTAACTGATTCAAAGTGCTGGAGCAGCGGGTAGCCGCTAAGAATCTTTACGTGACACAGTGGCGTCCGCAATACGATTGGCGCTGTGAAACGGAACTCCCGAAATGAGATCGGCAGGCACAACGAAAGGTCTACGCTTTGTGTAAAGAGCATCGAGACCAAACTTGAAAACGAAACTGTTGAAGTGGGAGAATTCTCTTTATTGCCAGTGCGATTAAAGGATACATTTCAAATATTATACGAATGTCAGCAGTTAATAACTAAGCATTTATTACAGGCTGAAGAGGATGAATCATTATTTGAAACTAATTTGGCAGAAGCTGAGAAATATCGTTATCGCTTTTTAGAAATAATGTTACACCTGAATTTAAAAATGAACGAAAAAGTGATTCCAATCAACCTGCCACCGAAAAGAAATTTCAAATGACCGCAACTCAGGCTAAAGAAGTTCAATGGATATACTCGGGATTATTTGGCCTTTTGGAGCTAATTTTAAAAAGTCCAGAAAGACCCGGGTATTCCGAACGAAGATAAGATGCATTATCTTATTCAAATTTTTGAAGAGGGTTCGAAAGCAGAAAGACTGGTGCAGAGTTTTCCAGCAACAGCATCGAATTATCACAAAGCTATACAGCAATTGCAGGAACGATTTGAGAGAGATGATTTATTATTACAAATCTATGTACGAGATCTTTTATCCATGCTAATGAAGAACGCTACAACTGAACGGATTGAAGATACGTTTGCCTATCCTATATGATTAGCTGGAAGGAAAGTTAAGAGCACTGGAAAGCTTGGGAAAGCCAAAAGAGAAGTACGGCGATTTCTTAAACACCACTGGTGGAGAGCTGTTAGCCCGTGGAAGTGCTGATTGTGTTTTGTTTAAATTATAATAAAACGGGTTAATTAAATTAATTCACAACCACACACGACTTGACATCCATTTCATTTGTTTATTCACAATGTTGCCATTCACATAAAAAATAAATCTTCTTTTTCATTACGAAAATAATTTCAATACAAATTGAGTTGTTTCATTTAATATTATAAACATTTTTCAACTTTTAAATTATTTTATCTTAAATATATATTTTTTGAAATTACATCTCTTGCTTAAGATATGAGCATTTATTAAAGTCACGACACTTCCATCTTTTGATTTTACATAGATATAGCAAAATCAAAACATCATTTCACATTAAATATAAACTAAGAATTGGAAAATAAACATTAATCATATCGTTTAGGTTTTATAACATTTCTACCACATTTAGTTTTAACTATTTTGGTAAGGTTTCGTTCATTGTTCTTTTCTAAATTTGTATTATCCTTTTGGTTATTGCATTTATTAAATTTTGAGTGATATAATTTTACTTTTTTAAATCGTTCACTATTATACAAATTACTATAACTAAGTTCTAGAGAATATAGTCGTTTTATTGGACGTATCAATTCTAACCATACAAGTTTTTACTTTCACAACTAACAAAATTGTTCTTTCCTGGGAACACTTCTATTACCAATCCCACAGTCAAGTCTCTTCTTGTGATCGCAACCAACCAGAAGTACATCTCCCACCTTCACTTGTTTCGAACTAACTTTGTTTATCTGGTGATGGGTGAGAAGACTCAAATATTTATCTCTAAATATTTTCCTTAGACCGTTTATCAATCTTTGCTGATACTTAAACTTCTTCGTGAGATTAAACTTATAGATATTATCCAGATCTGGTACTCCCACCGTTTGAATATCTTGAATAAACATGGATAGTGAAAGAGGTGTTAAGTCGTCCGGATCTTCTGATAAATAGTTGAGAGGACTTGAATTGATAACTGTTTCAGCATCACAAAGAATTGTATTTAACTCTTCAAAATTTACGGGTGCTCTTCCCAGAATTCTTCGTAAGATTTTCTTAACCATTTGGACCAGGCGTTCCCAAAAATCTCCCCACCAGTAAGCTGTGGGTGGATTGAAGCTGCACTGAATTCTTAAAATTAAGGTCTCTTGAGTAATTTTTTCCCATCAAGGGAAGCCATTAAATTATCAGCTCCAATGAGATTAGTCTGATTGTCACCATACATTTTTCTCGGCCGACCTCGTCTTGTTATGAATCTTCTCAATCCTAACATGAATCCATCAGTTGAGAAACTTTGTATCAGTTCTAAGTGTATAGACAGGTAAATCGCACATGTAAACAGTACTACCCATGCTTTATTTCTATTCTTTAACTAAAGTGGACCCGCCAAATCCACACAGGTCACTTCAAAAACTAGAGCATCTCTAACTCTGCCCTCAGGTGATGGAGCAGGTACACTGTTAATTTCCTTCAAAGTAAATATCTTGCAACGAATACATTGGTTTATAACTTTTTGAACAATCTTGTCATATATTTGATAGAACAACCTGTGTTCCAATGTGGCAGGAATTTGTATGTTTTTCAAAGATCAATGGTTCTACAAGGAGATGATTGCATGGAAGAACAATAGGACATCTGAAATTTTCATTGACTTTTCTTCTCACTATTTTCGTCTTTAATCTCATTAACTCTTTGTCAATAAAAACGTTGAGAATTTTCAATTTATTTTGTTTTACTGTGTCGTCAAAACTTTCTTACTGCACAAGTCTTAAAAGCTTCTTCTCCGCAATTTGAATTTCATCTACAGTGAATTTTCCTTTTTTGCTTTTGTGATATTTACTATTGTGACCTAATCGAAGAACCCATACTACTAATATTATTATTCTTTAATAGTTTGAAAATCGTTTTAAATACCAAACTATTTCGCCGGTGGAAATATTGACTGATGTAACTCACTCCTTTTTCTCCTTTGAGGCTTCGTCTTCGGCTAATTCGGTTAATTTGTTCTTCAGAATTGGGCCAATTCTTTGCAGAAAGTCTAAGCCACTGCGACATCTCCTACCTTCTTGAATCCAAAAGTGCCTTCAAGGTACAACCTCTCGGAGGAAGATCCGCGGTGTTACATTGTCCAGGAACATGTCTCCACATTTCTGATGTAGATAGTTTATTTATCTCTCTTATTCTATTGTTGACAAAGGTTCAACAGTTTTCTTTTTATATATATACAATAGAGAACTGTCATTGAATCTGTCCAAAAGAACATTGGTGCATCTACTAAGGTCATTGCCTCTTTCATTGAAAAGGCTAAACAGGATTGAAAGCAAGCAATCAATTCCAATCGAGGAATGGTAGTTTTCCGTAATGGAGCTACTCTTGATTTAGCCTGCAGCAGCTGTATACTCAGATTTTTACATTCTGTTCTGAGGTAAATTGCACATGCCTAGCTTGAGGCACTGGCCTCACAAAAGTTATGCATGGAGCTACATTTTGTGAAATCTAAGGGATTACACATCGTGGAATTTTTATGTCGTTCAGATGAACCAAATCCTTTAACCGCTGTCTAAATTTCTTCTCTTCATGCACGGGTAGCCGCTCATCCCAACTCAACTTTTTCCTCCATGTTTCTTGCAATAATAATTTAGTAACAATAGTTACTGGGCAAGTGAATTCAATGGGATCAAAAACCTTTCGGATGCAAGATAACACATTCCTTCTAGACACAGGCTCACAGGAAACATCTATATGACTTATGTCACAAAAGAGTAGATCTTCTTTACGCTTCCATAAAAGTCCTAAAACATGAGACGGTACTGAATCAGCATAATTTGAAAATTTTTCCCATCCTCTAAGTTCTAAACTTCCTACTTTCATCAATTCTGTAGTTCCACTTACCAACTCAGAAAGCTCCTCTTTTGTATCAACAGATGTTACACAATTATCCACGTAGAAAGAATTTTTTAACATTTCGGCAATAAAATCATATTTTTGAGGACAATTTTCTATATGGTTGTTAATCACAGCTCCGAGTAGGAATGGGCTGCAAAAGTCCAAAAACAAGTTTTCTGTGACGATAAATCATTTTTCTTTCCTCATAATTATTCCACCAGAAAAGCCTTAAGAAATATCTGTCTTCTGGATGAATGGATATCTGCAAGAATGCCTTCTTTATGTCAGAAATTACTCCAATTTTCTTTTCTCTAAATCTTATCAATATTGATGGAGTAGTGTTTAAAACATTCAATCTCTTTTCTAGGCAGTCATTGAGAGAAAGTTTTCCCTTTTCTTTACATGCATCATCAAACACTGGTCTGAGTGATGTGGTCGAGCATTCTTTAACCCTCTAAGGGTTACACACGTATTTTGACGTAGCCGCAAGACGTCACGGCAAGCGCGCTGCACGTATTTTAACGTAGGCTAAGAACCGACGCTCTTTCGTTGTGCACGTAGGGGTTTGTCTGTTCACCAAGCGTTGCCGACGCATTTTAACGTATTTCTTTCCCCAAACAAGTTTGGATATCTTGATGGATCGGAGGGGAGTCAACACAATGGATGTTTTACGACCATTTAAGAATGTCAAAGTAACTGAGGGCTCGAAGGGTCCTTCAGGGCAAAGGACGTTGGGAATGGCGATGGCGTAAGAGAGGAACACGATCTTGTTGAATAAAACAGGAACAAAATATTTTCTCAAATTGAGTGTCCCATAAGCGTCTGTATGTACTTAGATTTAATTTGTATTTAGTTTCAATAGTATTTCTTGGATAAACCTTATTTGAACGAAATTTTGTTTTAAATTTCCATTGAATTCTTATTCAGAATGCAGTTTTATGCTGTCTTGTGATTAAACATCGCATTGAAGCATTGGAAACTCAGAAGGAATATATTTGAAAAATTGCTACCAATATATAATTAATAAATAAAATATATTTCGTATTTACAATTAAACTATTTTTAAAATGCAAATTTATGTTTTTTACTCTAATCTCTCTACCTCTAATTATTTTTCTTCGCTCAAAGTAAACAGTTGCAATTGAATTTTTTGATTTAAAGTGGCCTAAATTTTGAAGAATATAATAAAGTATGCTGTTATATTATTTCTCTTTTCAAATTTATTTTGTGTAAAACTATGGAATTATGTGTTCGATTTTTTATAATGCGACAACTTTTTAAAGTTCTATAATGAACGGAATGAAATAATCTCTTTCAAATTCATAAAAGAAACAATAAAAACATTTTTTAAAAAATTATTTATATCTGGGATGTTTAGTTATTTATTAATATTAGTAACAATTAATATTTTAACTTTTAATACTTGGTTATAAGTACTTATACCTTGAAGTAGATAAAAAAATAGCAAAATAAAATAAATTAAATGTTTGAAAATTTTTAACTGATAACATTTTAAAAGTTTTGACTGTGTAAACTATCTTAACATATTTTTTATTAGTTTATCAAAGAAGATATTTTTCTTCTTCTTCTTTTTGTATTTATTTTACAGTTTTTTGAAGCAATTTTATTTATTTATTCATTTTGTTATGCTAAAGAGATTTCTTCATTAGAGGCTAAAATCTGAATGGATAAATAACATAACTTTTGATAAATCTTGTGCAAAATGCAGCACGACTTTTAATGACATGTTTTTAAGAACCTACTAATGGAAAATAATGCAAATAAAGGGTTCAATGCCGCGTGAACTATAAACTGTTTATGAATATGGAAAAGTTTTAGAGTTCATAGCTATGGCCTGAAATAACAACCTGCTATTTACTAATATCAAATAAATGAATTTAAATAACTTTACTCAAATTTTGGCAGGTGTTTCTTATGGAAGAAAACTTCATAAACTGCACACTTTGGTGTGGATTGTTTTTAAATTTTGTTGGGCCCAAACTTGAAAACATTTTTTATTAAGATTTTATTATTATTATTATTATTAAAAGTAATATAAGGATTTACAATCATGATAAAGATCAATGGTAGTATTAATCTTCATATTTGCTCGTATGCATATGCTTATGCAGTGTAGCGCTATCCGTATTCTTTTGTATATTTGAATAGAAACAATGCCAATGATATTGGAGGTTTTTGGAAGCGCCTAGGCTCTGGGGCCTTTAATCTTCCGCTCGACTGGAATGGTGGATAAGTGACAGCCAAAATATGTTGAGCATTACTGAATAGAAACAATTAGGAATTTTGTATATTTTATATTGGAAAGAAAATTCGATATTTTTGTATTAAAGATGTCAAAGCAACGTACCAAACTTCATTTATCTATTTTTTGTATTTTTAAATAATTGCTCAAACACTCACGGAAAGACTGACTCATGGATAATCAATATTTTGACACATTATATTAAAAAAAATTTAATACAAATCTACATTTTGATAACTTTGTGTGACTCGTATAATATATCAAGGTGCTTCCGTTTTGGTATATCATGTATACGCATACACGATTTTTACATACAGATTCAATCTAATATTTGACACAATATTACATCTAACTTATTTACAATTAATTTATGAAAATTGTAATATGTTACTTACAAGAATGGAAGAAATTAAAAATTTCACAAATTCTTTGACTGAAATGATTCCTAGTGAATGCTCTGCCTTTTTAATTCTGACTATTGAATACAGAAAGGATTTAAAAAGATTCAAGGATTTAAGATGTTAAAAAAATGGGATTAAGCCATATCCAATATGCTACATTGAACTGAAATTTGAGAAACAAATGTTTATTTTTAAGTCAATTATATAAATAATTACTTGCTTAGCAAATTTTCCAAATATTTTAACGTTTCTAAAAACTGAATTTGTTAATGTACGTTATCATGTTTAATATAAAATAGTTATACTTTTTCAGTTCTTATCATGCTTTCTAATGTTATTTTAAAAGTTAGTTATTTAATTAAAGGAAATGTTATTTTAAAAGTTAGTCATTTAGCCCCCATGCATGTTTCTTATGTCCAGTGTTTAATTTTGTCCTAAGATGCATCAATTACTCAATAAAGTTAATTTTTTTTCCTTTGTGTATTGGAGATCTTTTTGATAAACTATGAAAATTAAGTATCAAGCGTTGTGAATGGGTACGATTTGCTTTCTTTCAGCATTTTATTTATTTATTTCAATTCCCGCTGTTAGTTCACACTCCCCTATATATATATCTTGTCCAAATTTTCCATCGTTAATAAAATACTTTTTATTCATCCAATCAAGTTCAAGTAACTTTTTAAAAACTTGTAGTGGATGACATTTGACGTGAAGACAGTTTTTTTCGAATATTAATTAATTAATTTTTTTATTAATTAATTAAAAACTAACTTTCTCGACAAAAATTCGACTTCATTTCTCCATCGCTAAATAAGTGACGATTTCAGTTTGTTTTTCCCACTAATGAGGTTAGGCTTAACATGTTTTCAGCAGATTATTTTAAACGATTCTGTTTATCTTCGTAATGTTTGATGCAGTTAAAATAAACATTGTAAATTAATCGTTTTTTTCAACTCATTTTGAAATACTTTCGAATTAAAATAATTGAGAATAAATACATTAAAAATTTCTAATCTGTATTGCATTATCCAACTAGTGTAATAAAATCACGCATTTTGAGAAGTCACAATGGGTTTTGAATAATCAATTGGAGTTGAAAATTCAATGCTAGTAGAAATTTTTGATCGATTATTTATAGTAATTGTAATTATCAGGTCGGGATAACCAGTTGGTTGGCGTTAGTTTCGCATCCCTTGAGCTGCAAGTTCGAACCCGCCAACCGAAGACTTTCCGTATGTGTGTGTGTGTGGTGAACGTTATAAATGTAACATTCATTTGTCGTGGTCACAAGGCCTCCATGTCGAGAGTGATATTACTGTGCGTACTGGAGTAGAGGTGATCGTTCTCTGTTCTAGATCTAAATTACGATCTATGGATGAATGAATGCAGTCCGTCCCATAAAAAGTGTTTTTGACGTGTGTTAGCACTTCTGGACTCGGGTGCTCAACGGTCCCTACTCTCAAAAGTTATCGCGCCCCTCCTTCCGTTGTAAAGCGGAACACGAAAATAACAGCAACAGTTGTAATAATTTAATAAAAAGTAACTAAAATAGAATTTTAATCTCAAGGAAACATCAGGCCCAGAAAGCCTAGTTGGTTGGGCGCTGGATTCGTATCTTTTCGGCTGCGAGTTCGAACCCACCAGTTGAAGATTCTCTTTGTTGGCGTGATACCGCCATCAACTTTAAATTAGAAAGGGGGAAGAAGGAAACGAATAAGTAGCAACAAACAAAAATAATAGTCCAACTCCATATGCAGACAGGAAAATGGAAAATTGCCATTATTATAATCATTTAATAAAAAGTAACAAAAATAAAAAAAAATTCCTTTGCTGACCTAAGAACCAATTAATTTAAAAAATTGTTTTTTATATTACTTGTTTATAATCTTCTTTCTCTGAGTGCTGAGAAACATGAATACCGAACTTCTGCAACATGCAAATGACTTTGCATAAAAAATTTAGGAGACAAAACTTTACGAAAACCAGTTCTATAATAGGTGAAGTTAATAATTTACTGAAAAGAATATCATGAATTATGAGGCTTAAAATAGTTAAATGAATATTATTATAAAGTATAA
>JAOUZG010031477.1:274599-285937 GCA_026289955.1 Argiope argentata | reverse complement strand
ACTATTCCTAGAAACCCTCTGACGTTTGTAGCCGTACAAAATAAACGACAGCAATAAAATTTGGCATGAATGGGTGGTAATTTGCTGATACCCTAGGCTTGTTGACCTCCCATGAAGAAAAGGAAGGGAAGGAAGAAAAACCGTGAACGCTTCCTACACATCTCTGCTAGAAAACCGACACGCTTTCAAGACAGAAAACTAGTCCCGCTTCCTTCACTTTACAGAAGTTTCACATGAAGAATGGAAACGCTTAGAGGGTTAAAAACTCCACGATGAGGAAGATAATGACAGCTTCCTTCTCCTTCACTTTCTAAAACATCTTCAATGATCTTCTCATCTTCCCAATTTTTGAAAACTGAATTGTAATCTGAATATATTTCTGATGAAATCAGTTTTGATGTTGTTGCTACCAGTTTTTTTTCTGCAAGGTTTTTATTATCGGGAAGAGTAAAATTGTCAGTCCATGGCAATCGCACCATATAACGGCCATCAAGATCAGTGGATAAAGTATTGAGGAATTTCAACACCTCTTCCTCTGTTTTTTCAGTGGGCTCTTTGGTTCCTAAAAGCTCCAAATCACAGAAGTGTTCTATTTCCTCATTATGGGTCAGCATTGTGATACTTTCAGAAGCATTTGACTGCAATGTGATTTTACTGTTATTTGATGATAACAGTAATCCATTATAACCCAACCTAAGTAATTTTCATCCGCAATTAATTCACATTCAAGTTTGTGTATAACTCCAGTGAAAAGTTGTCCACAAAAGTCTGCTCCAATTAACAATTCTATTTCAGGATAATCTTCTCCATAATCAGTTATCCATATTTTCTTTTCTTTTAATTCTTTATTCCGCAATCCTCTTTTGAGTCTCGGAATTTTTCCACAAATAGATAACTGATCCAAAACCTGTATATCCAGAGAATGTTTAACATTGAGAGACCAGTTTAATTTTATACAGACCGTGATCTTTTAATTGTGTTTTAAGACCTCTAAATAACGAATGGGCTAAATTTTTCTTACCTGCAGATTTAAATCCTAGTTCCTCAGCAGTTCTTTTTAACATGTGCGGATTCTGAGAACCACTGTCAATCAATGCCCGAACACACTTCTGTTTTCCATTGGCTTCAATATTTACGAATATAGTTTGCAGTAATACAGCTTCCAAACATTCTTCAGCTATCAATATGTTGCTCGAGTCGTTCGTCTCATTTGTTGAAAACTCTTTTTTATTTATAGGTAATTCAAAACACATGACTGTATGATGCCTTTTAGAACAAATCATACACTTGATTTTCGATTTACCGTCCTTTGTTTTGTGACTACCCTTGAAACAAACATAACAACCTTCTTATTACTTAAAACTTCCTTTTTCTTGTTTAAAGACCAATTTTGTGCTACAAAATAATCTTTGTTTTCATGGGATTTGTCACAAAACACAAAATGAAAGTATCTTTTTGTCACACTACCTGAAAATAAATTACTTGCAGTGAGTATTGTTTCATCCAAATTTTGTTTTTTTAAATTCTTATTACCACTATTAAATTCAAATATCATTCCATTTATGGCAAGTTGTAAGCGTTCTTCGTCTTCCTCTTCGCGCTTTAAAAAACAAAGCAAATTCTTAAGTTTATTTCAATAATCACCTGTTAACTCGTTTTCGGCTGACGCTGTGCTGGATTTCGCAGCCAAACTCTCATCAATTTTTCAGGGATATATGATTCAACAAGAAGGAGTAAAATTGCTTCATTATTTTTCACTTGTTAATGCTATTGACTCAAAGAATCTCAAATGGGATTCTAATTTATCCTAAAAATAAGAAATATCCGACTTACCCCTCTTTTAAGTTGCATTCTGTATAACGAGAGCTAATAGCTCGCGAACATAAAATTCTATCAACATTTCTTCTCTTCCATATCTGTTTTTTAAGGCTTCAATTGCCTTTTCATAGTTATCAGATGTTGGTGGAAAACTTTCAATAACTTCACGAGCTCGACTTCCTTGTAACATGCACTGTAATAACTACTAAAATTTAGCTTCCGGCGCCAATTCCTCATCCGTATGTATCCTTTGAAATTGGCTCCAAAATCCCTATTAGTGCTTCAAATCGCCACCGAAATGTAATAATTCAATTTTTGGTAGACGCATTTTTCGTTTTTCATTTGGCGATGAAATTGTTGATTCAGCTATTTTGTCAAAACACATCTTATTGGAGAAGTTTTCATTTTTTACTTTTACTAAATCTATCTTTTCTAGATATTCTTCAGTTTTACTATATTTGTTTTCAAAATCTTCATCTGTTTCGATATTGTTCAAAATTATATCATCGCACTCTTTTAATTCACTGTCTTTTATTTCACGATCTAAAGTTAAACATTTCGTTTTCACACCTTCGCCATGCACTTTGTTTTCAAATTCCTCCATTAAACTATTTACAGTTTTCGTAAATGCAGTGCGAAAACACTTATTTTTCTCAATATATTTATTATTTTATTCAATTTATTTTTCTCTCTCCTCTTTCTTCCGTAGCCATATTGTTAAGCCTAATTAATTTTTCTTTAAAAAACCCGAGATTTTTGAATATTAATGGGGGGTTTGAAAAAGGAATGCCAGGAAATTGAATTGTTTCATTTCATTTTAAACTGTGTACAGCATAAGAAATGAGTGGATAATGTAATTATTTTCTTGGATAATTTAGCTTGGATAATTTAGCTATTGTACTTTTCACCGGAGTAATTTCTATTTTCCAATACTTGCACCATTTATATATGTTTTCCATAGTATTTTGAATTTTTTTAATAATAATTTCCCAGGAGTGATGGCTACAAAAGATAAATATATCATCCTCAAAAATAGTACATTCGACCCCTTCCTCCATGGTTTCATGGATGTCTTGCATAAATATTACAAACAGAATTGGCGAAAGAACACTGACTGTGAGGTAACCCTTTACTCAATGTTCTAGTACCAGAAAGACATTGTCTCCACCGAATCTGGAAAGTTCTGGATTGAAGGAAGCTGTGCAACCACCTTGCCACGTTGCCTGTTATACCAAGTTGTAAGCATTTAAAAATATGGCTGTCAATATGAACAGAATCTTATGCACTTTTAATATCAAGATTCACACCGACGAAGTATTTCTTCTGCTCATGAGCGTCTGTGATTTATGTCTGAATATTGTAAATTGCAGTTTGATAATCTCTGAAGGGTATGAAACCATGTAAACTATTGTGCAGTTTTTTGTTGCAAATTAAATAGTAAGTAATGCGTTGTGTGAGTATACGTTCGAAGGCTTTGCAAAAAACTGAGGTTAAGGCAATGGGCCGATAGGGAAAAACTTGGGTTTTGTCCTAGTTTGGTTTTGGAATCGGAATAATTAGAGTGTGTTTCCATTGTTTGTGGATGTTAGCTGAATTAAATTGATATTTAAGTAATTTCAAGATAATTTGAAGTTGGTTGTCAGCTCCAGGCGTAGAGTTTTTCGTTTTATGAATTGCTTTTTTAAGCTGTTAAATTTCGAGTTAATTGTTGTTTGAAGGATTTGTTTCAGAGATATCTAAAGGAATAGGTTCAATATTTGCATATTGATAAGCAAAATCTTTTGTAAATAACTCACTTTAATGTCCTGAATCGAAAATACATCGATTATTTTGAATTATAATATTGTTATGTTTAGTATTTGAGTGGACGTAAGTTTATTTCGGATTTTAAAGAACATTTTTGGGTTTCGAGATATTGTACAAATTTTTTTCCCAATCTTCTCTTTTCGCCTTTTTTACATGTAAAGGAAGCCAACTTGAAATTTTTTTTATGTTTCATCCACTCTGTTTCAGAAATGTTTTTGATTGCTTTTTTCCGAAAGTACTTGCTGAGTTTTTCGTAATTATAGCAAGAAATATTCCACCATTGTGGATAAGACTTATGCAACAATAGTTTAAATGAGGTATTTTGATCTATTATCTTGGTTGAGTTCTCTGCAATTTCATCAATGGAACATTGGTTAGCATCATTAAAAACGTCTTGTGCTTGTTTAGTTATCTTCATCCAATTAATTGTTTTTAAGTTACTAATAAAACTTTCTATATTCGATCATGAAACAACTATCGGGTGGTGATCGCTATCGAAAGTTGAGTCCATTACATAACATGAAGTTGGATTGTGAATGAAACAAGGGTAAGATCTAAAATATATTGCGTTCTAAAGGCACTGTGCATGGGAATTGTTGTATTGAGGATTATGAAATGTGAGTAAGTTAGCCACTCGACCAAATCGTTGCTTAGAGCCGATGAACGGGATGCTCCCCAAAGAGTGTGTTGGAAGTTATAATCGTCGAAGATGAACGTAGGTAAGGTTAGAGAGTCGAAGAAGTGTTTTGCCTGATCAATATCAAAACCTTGCGGTGCGTACAAATTAATAATGTTGAATTTAGTATTCTGTAATTGTATTTCAACTGCCAAAAGTTTCAAGCTAAATTCTTCTCTAATGTTGTTGGGAATCATTCTTCCGGACATGTTAGCGGGGATACCAATAAGAAGGCAACCCCTGGTTTGTTTTATCTTGAGAATGGAAAAAGATTTTGTTTGGATAAGAAAAAATTTCGGTTTCTGTAAGGAAGGTTTCTTGAAAAATCCAAAAAGGAGTGGAACAGAAAGGAGGAATTGGAAGCCAGAACTTCTTCCCTTTAATACCCCTGCAATTCCATTGTAGAAAGTTCATAAAGGAATGTCAGTTAAAAGATTTATAAAAATGTGCACCGAGCTCGGAGCATAAAAAAGAACCAAAGCCAAAAGGATTAAAAAATTTAGGCACATAAGTTCGAACCCGAATTGTAAAAAGAAAAAAATATATTCCATTGTTCAGGAAAGTGAAAAACAAAAACAAAAACAAAAGAACGAGCATGGCTCACCAAAAACATTTTTTCTTATTTAAAGCAGACGGACCACCTATATCCCATTGCATCGAAATACTTTTAGTTTGAGCCGCGATTTTTGAAGCTTTCTTTTTCCTACCAGGAGATTTGCTTGTTTTTCCTTGATTAAACAAATTAACCAGAGTTTGCAATATTTTTTCCACTGTTTTTTGAAAAACTTCAATGAGCATATTGATTTGTTATTCTAATTTCTCAGTTATGTTTTTGACTATTGCTTCAATTTTTTGGTTTAGTGTTTCCTCGACTTCAATTGCAGATACGTTTGATTTGACTACTTTCGAATAACTAGATTTTATGGACTGTTTAAAAGGCGTCTGGCTTCTCCTGTAAAATTATTCCGGCATTTGAATTCCAACATTTGTCTTTCCTTGATGTAATGGGAATATGATGTTGATGTAGCTGAGTGGGAGCCCTGGCAGTTTATGAACTTTTCAGGACTTTTGCATTGCCCATCATGCATTTCACCACATATATGACAGATATTTTTCTTGCACATTCTTGTTGGATGCTGAAAGCTACAGCATTTCATGCATTTTCGGGGTAAATCTATGAATTTTTGGATTTTTGGATTCGTAAACCAGATTTTTATGGATTCAGGTAACGAAGTATTTAGTATTGTAACGAGGACAGGGGAAACTTCTCGGGTAGAATGCGAATTGATGAATCGTCCCATTTCTATAATTTCGATATCATTAATCTGGCTTAATTCGTCAGCCACTTCATCAAGGGGAGTTTGAGTGGGAATGTCGAATAATAGAAATCTGTCAGTCACATTTTCCTATATAACGCCGGTAGAAACAGGGATGTCAAGTATTTTTCTAAATTTAGAATCTAGGCAGCGCATACAGAAGTTGTGAAAAGGACTTTTTCTTGTCTTGTGAATCTTAAATTAGAAATATTGCTGTGACGATTTATTTTCTGTTTGATGTAAGACTGGATAAGAAATGGGTTCAAACGAGGAATTTTGAAGCAGCATCTTTGTTGGATACGATTATATTTATCTCCTCGTATTATCTTTGACCAATACGTATAATTCGTTCGTTTGTGGATTTTCCACTTTTAAAGAAATTTTCATTTGATATTTGATGTATTGTAGTGATCTGTAAAGTCTGCATTATTAAAGAATCATTATCATGATACGAGGTTGAAAAATAAATGCCGAGTCGCTCAGTTTCAGATAGACTTCACAGCGTTTCTAGGTTCTATAAGACCTAGCTCACTAATTCTGCAATTTGTTTATCAACTTCAAGCTTTAAAGATTCAGGAATTTTGTAAACGTACGGTTTTTTCCTCTCAGCACCCGGTGTTAAGCGAATATTATGTTCGCCAACATTGGCTATTTTTTCTTTACCGGAGAAAAATGATGCATGGTTATGCAAAAGTTTCAGTAATTGTGCCCGTTTACCTTCTTCCAAATGACAAACATCTACCTCTATGTTATAGTTGCTTATAGGGGATAATTTAATTGGGGTAAGGTGAATTTCTCCAAATTCAGTATCGTCTTCAAAATTAACTCCTACAGTTTGTGTTCTAGCATGAAATTGTCTTATTTTATTAGTATGGACATGCCTAACATTACCATCTGGTAGTTTTACTTTATAAAAATAGGGATTTGCTTTCTCAATTATTTCACCTGATCCTGTCCACCTGACATACAATTTATAAGTAGAATCTGGAATAAGCAAATAGACTAACTCGCCTTTCTTGAACTCTTTCGTTCTCTTTCCGCTGTTAAAGTAATGGGCCTAAGAATTTTGTTTTTAGCGGTGTTTAAAGAAGCAAGATCAGCGGCTTTTTCTAAATTTATTTTTAATTCTTGCAGATAATCTATTGCTGAATTGCTCAGATTTAGGGGCAATGGTATCTCGCCGGACCAAGAAGATTTTAGGACCGATAGAGGACCTCTAGCTTCGCGTCCATACATAAGTCTAAAAGGGATATGCCAATAGTACAATTAGGTACTTCTCTATTTGCAAAAAGTAAATATGGAATATGCTTATCCCAATCGGTAGGATCTAAACGAATTACATGATGTAACATTTGTTTAAATACTCTATTCCATTTTTCTACTAAACCGTTCGACGCTGGATATGATGGAGTAGAAAACCGAGGGCTTACTACTAATCCACAGTCAGTCATAAAAGTCTACATACACCCTTAAAAATGGGCTTATTTCAAAAACTGATTATATTTCAATTTGGGAAATCCTAACAATCTTTCACTTTTCACTAAAAATTGTGATTTAAATAAAAAATAAGTTTAAAATTAGCATTTACTGGGAAAGTTTGTCAATATGTAAATATTAGCACGTCACAAAAGTCTGCATACACTTGATTGGCTGAGAGGAGAAAATTCGTATATCAAATTTTGTAAAAGCTTACTTAAGGTTGAGGTGGCACGTGTCGTTAGCCATCTGAAAACTCATTTCCTGAGATTTTACAATACCGAAATGCTTAAAATGAGCCAGGGGAAGGAAACATCCTTAGAACTTCGAAATTTGATAGTAAAATTGAAATGTGAAAAGAAATCTTACGCCGAAATCGCCAAAATTGTAAAAAAAGTAGGTCGACTGTGCAAACAATCTACGGAAATTTTGTTAAGCGTGAAAATGTGCTCAGCAAATATCGATGTGGTCGTCCAAGAAAGCTCAATGATCGAGAAACAAGAGCCATAGTAAGAAAAGTCCAAAAATTAGTGCTCCAAAATTAGCGGATCAAATTGTAACAGCAAGTGGAAAGGAGGTACACCCAGAAAATATTCGTAGAATTCTTCGATCAGCCGGCTACAACGGCAGAGTTCCCAGAAGGAAACCCTTCATATCATCTGTGAACCAACAGAAAAGACTTACCTTTGCTTCTGCACATATTGACAAGGATTTTGAGTTTTGGAAAACAGTTGTGTTCACTGACGAGAGCAAGTTCAACGTCTTTGGAAGTGGCGGCCGTGGCAAAGTTTGGCGGAAAAAGAACACGGAAATGAACCCAGAGAATTTGACTCCAACAGTGAAACACGGTGGAGGTAGTGTGATGGTTTGGGGTGCCATGGCAGCAGCTGGAGTCGGCAATCTGGTTTTCATCATTGGTACTATGGATCGTTTTGGATACTTGAATATTTTGCAAGGCAACCTAATTGAATCAGCCATAAAATTGGGACTTGGAAACGACTTTGTCTTTCAACAAGACAATGATCCCAAGCACACAGCAAAGATTGTTAAGGAATGGCTGCTCTACAAAACGCCCCAGCAGTTGCATTCACCTCCACAGTCACCAAACCTTAATCCTATCGAACACATTTGGGAGGAAATCGACAGAAAAATTCGACAACAAACCATAACCAGCGTGGAAACCCGAAAGAAGGCTATGCAGCTGGCTTGGTCCCAAATTTCACCTGAGACAACGAAGAACCTGGTGAATTCGATGCCAAACCGAATGCGTGCTTAAACCGATTACTTCAAAGGGAGGGCCTACCAAGTATTAACGGCTTACTTATATTTATCCATCGTTCCAAATTTCAGTTTCCTGTCTCTGTATGCAGACTTTCGTGACCACATAATTTAAACCTTTTGTTATTTTCGCTATGTTTTAACAAGTATGCTGATAATTTCATTTCTTTTACCTGAGTTATTATTATAAATAATTACGAAAATAAAGTTGAATTTTCGAAATTACGAGTTTTGTGCAATACATGAGAAAATCACTGTATGTACGTAGACTTTTGTGACTGTCTGTATATTCGAATTCTTTTGTCAATTGGGAATCGTAAAGTTAGTACCCTGATCCCTACAAATTATCTCTGGGATTCCGGTAAGCCTGAATATTTCTAAAAGTGCATCGCATGTTGTTTTAGCCAAAAGATTTTATAGAGGTACCACTTCTGGCTATCTAGAATTTTGATAAATTAAACACAGACCATATTTATGTCTTCTTCCCGATGGTAGTACTATTTCTCCAATTAAGTCCACATTTACCGTATGGAAAGGGTATGAGGTTCTAACGACCGGTGTGATAGGAATTTTATCCGATGGTCGCTCTGAATTTCTTAATTGACATTTTTCACATGTTCGGCAATAATTCTCTATGTCTTTTGAAATTTTTGGCCAGTAAAAAGATTTTTATCTGTGAGTGCGAATCTGTCATGAATAGCAGACCGTTAACTTATATATCTGAGGAACAAGAGCTGAAACCATTGGCTGCCTCAATATTTCTCCAAGATATTCTATTAAGAGTGCCATATGCAGAGAAAGAAACCCGATGACGACGAAAGCGCCTCCTACTGGTGGGGGGCATAAGGCGGTGAACAAACTAACGAAAGAAGATGTTTGAAAAGTTGATTGACAAGCCAAATAACGCCCAACAAGAAAAGAATTCCCGGTCCCCAGGAGATGCTGCAGTGTGGGAGTGTTACATTCAGAAGGTCATTTGACCCAACAAACCACCCCCAATGAAATTTTCTCTTTCTTATTGTAGAGGTCTTGGGACATCACAAGAAAGGTGTTCCTGACCCCTCCCCCCAAAAAAAACTTGCTTGGAAAAGTTACTCTTTGAACTGGATATTTTAGATTTTCTCTGCTTGCACAGGAAATCGTACGGAGGGCAGCGGGAATGTTAGACGGAATCTTAGAGCATAATATTCATTACTGATTAATTTTTGATTCGATTTCGAGGCATTTAACTGCTTTTCATAATTCTGTTAATATTAGAGAATCCTATAATTAAGAAAGAGTAATTTAATAATTTAATATTAATAGAATTTAGTTTGACAAGACTTATTTTTAATAATAATTACGTTTATTAATTTTTTAATCCAGGATGATGGGCAAAATCTACGTGCCTATGAAAATGTAAGACTTCGGCTCATTTCCAAAGAATGGGTTCAATCCTTTATCTCAATAGTTTTAGTACTAACAGTAAATTTTAATAAAACGTCCCCTTTTTAATTTTATAAATAAATTATTTATTTAAAAATATATTGAGTTTTCGTAAAAGAGAAAGGAAATGAACAAAATTTAGTTGAATTTTTCAACTTGTGCAACATTGCCTAGTGATTCTGTGTAGCTGGGGTGTTCCTAATTTCTACCTGATTTTCGCAAAAAGGAGAATATCCTAAACATTAATTAAATGGCTCTTTTTCGCCATATCAAAAAGAAAAGATAAATATAGTTTTTTGGAAAAATGTCCGGATGAATTATAACCAACTTAATTCAATGTACATAAATTGGAAGGGAAAATAATGAATTAAATTGTAAAATGCACATATTAGATTAAATGTATCTTGGTTTTAGAAATATTTAAACCATTAGCTGTGCGATTATTTTAATATTTATTTTGTTTTGTTTTAATTACTTACTGGATTTTGAAAGTACTACCATTCATCTGCTTAGCCAAGATTCTATATATTGTATCAGAGTCTGGAATATTTCGGACTGAAAATTCATCTAAGATTTGTAATACTTTTTACTTCTAAATAAAATAACAATATGGAAATAATAAAAAGGAGTTCGAAATTTTAAAAAAAATTTATCTAATTTCTAAAAAATTTGTTTCCATATAATATGGTTAATATGGTCACTAATATTTAACACAAAAAAGAGTAAATTGTCTGCAAAGCTTTCTCTCTCTGACTTTTATCATGAGTCAAGACTGTTCCGCATTTCTGAAATTTTATCAGCAAATTTGTTTATTTGTATGTAACTAAAGTTTTAAAAAAAGTTGTACTAGATTCAATTAAATAATTTGGTAGGAATATTGTTTCGTACGAAATAGAAATTATGATTACTCCTATATCCTAAAGAATTGAAAAACAAATAGTTGCAAATTATATTATTACAAAAATATAATTTGCAACTATTTGCAAAGCTTTTACATTAAAAAGCCTTTTTTCCTTTTCATATAAGAAAACGTTTTCATAAAAGCAGTGGGTTAATTTTATAATTCAGATTTATTGCTACATTTTACTTAGCTTGTTCTTGTTTGCTTACTCACAAGAGTATATTTAACTTCAAATTCTATGAGACATTTAACATTTACTACCGTTCTAAAAACTGTATACCATTCAGCATTTTGTGTAATTCATCTCTTTTAATTTTCAATTTTCTCAACTGAAATGGGAACTTGAAAAACGAAAGTGTTTAAACTTCAACTAATACAAAAACTTTCTCATTCAGTATTATTTATACGCAGTACAGATAATATTCTAATCTAATATTAATTAATTTTACAAACATTGAGCCTTATACATCCAATAATTTATTACATTAAAGAATAACAAGATTTAAAAACTTAATAAAATTTACAACGCTATAACTTAACGAAACTATAACAGCACAAAATAAATTTTTGCATCACGATAAAGCAAAGCAAAGCAAAGCAAAGCAAAAAAAAAAAAAAAAAAAAAAAAAAAAAAAAAAAAAA
>JAOUZG010031477.1:203637-250632 GCA_026289955.1 Argiope argentata | reverse complement strand
AAGCACTGGTCATAGTTTATATATATATATATATATATATATATATATATATATAAACTATGACCAGTGCTTCTAAATTTAAAACTAAACATATCTGCAAATTCTCTGGATAGATGCGTGAAATTTTGTCTGTATAAATGAAAAGAAAAAAAAAGTTATACTAATTCACAATCGAAAAAAAAAGAAAAAAAAAATCGAAAAAACGAATCGAAAATCGAAAAACGAATCGAAAAAAAAGTTAAATTACTAATTCACAATCGAAATTATTATGGATAGATTTTTTTTTTTTTGCAAATTTTGCTCAGTTACCTACCTTATTTAATGAAATTTTGTAACTGGAAGTATGTCTGGATGCAGCATTTAAAAAAGAAAAAAACTTATTCCTAAGTGCAGTGATGTAATGTTTAGAAAAAAAAAGTTACTTCATACATAGCTTACTGACATTGCTATGGAATTAGTCTTACCTTACGACTTAATATTTAAACATTTCTATAGTAATTTCAATTTTGATTACAATAAAAATTGAAATTTCCGTTTGTAGAATCTATACTTTTGGCAAGTAATTCATTTACGAAAAAAGAAGAAGAAAAACGAATTAAATACAAAGTAACATATTTAATTTCTAGCTTTCTTTCATGCTTAGATCTAAGATAAATTGAAAATTGGTGTTACATTACTGGTAGCGCTTCTAAGAAAATTAGACAGAAATTTATTACTTTATTACGTGCGAATAAAACTTTAGCACATGATGCTGTATCTGAGAACTAAGTGCTTTAATGTAGCACGTTAACTGCTGCATTTAGATATCGTTTGTGGTACATTAGATTGTGTATAATTAAATCTGACAGTAAATGAGCTAGGAAATGAAGTAATGTATTTTAGATTTGAAGGAACTCAGTAATTATTAACACTTTGTAATTGAAAATATGCTTTTTTCCTTGAGAATTAACCAGACGCTGTTTTTTGAAATTATAAATATGATTTTTATAATTTATTTTAGACGAAGCGCTTATTATTTTGAAAAAAAAGAAAGAAAAAAGAAAACTTATCTGAAAAGTTTTAATGTAAAAAAACACATTAGTTCATTTCAAGTATCCGTTTGTAGAATATATATACATACAAGCATGCATACATATTGAAAGAATTAAACATTATTGATATCCTGACTTGAATTTTAAAAAATTTCTATGAATTTTTTTTATTTTGTTAAATAAAATTAAACTTTAAGGCATATAAAGATTAAATCCTCCTAAAACTAAAAATTATAATTCCCTTTAATAGATTAAATTTGTATTATGTGCATCAAAATTATAATTTTTATAAATGTCTTCAGGGTAGGAAAATTAGGAACATGCTCCTTCATAATAAATTTTTAAAGCTAATTTCACTTATTCTATTTATTACTTTTATCACTCGTTTGAAACGCGATAAGGGTCATTATAATTTTTCTCACGGGAGCCCTTTTTCGTTATCAGAGACATGGAGTATTATTCTCATTTTGACAGTTATTGATTACCATATGGCGCATATTGTAAAATCACCAAATTTTACTTACAAAGATAAAAGTTATAATGCGGTACCCTTTTTAAGGCTTGAACGAAAATGAAACTCTCTAATGGGTTGATTAGTTTATAATAGCATTTACTTTAATTTTTAATTATGCATTTAAATCAGTGCACATTATTAAGTTTTACCTTGTGATACGTTCAAACAGTTAGAACGTATAGAGTTCCACCATTAATGTATTTGTTTAATTTCATTAAATACCTTTTACTGCTTCAATGAAAAGCAATAATTATAATTACACATTTCCCTTTATTGCTTCCATTCTTCAAAAAAAATATGAATTAAATTCACTCTTCATCGAATTTTGTAGAATATAAATAAATGTTTCTATAAAATTTACCATTTATTAAATATATTTTCTTTCTTTCATATGCTAAACTTATTTTTAATAAGTCCTTACAATTACTATGTATTTTTTTTCTTTTACGCTTTTAGCAGCCTTTCACAAGACACAAAACTTCCTCTCATATAAATGTGGTTTGATTTTTTTAAGAAGATTTCAACCATATATTTATAATAGAGTTGTATATTTTAAATATATAATTTCTAAAAAATGTTTTTATATTTAAAAAAAATTATAAATATAAAAATATTTCTTTTTTTCTTTATTATATTCTTAATATTATAAATATATATAATTTCCAAAAAAAATATGTTTTATATTTATAAAAGGAACAGTTTCTTTTTTCTATCTGTCCCCCGCCCCCCGAAAAAAAAAGACAAATATGATTTGCAAAGAGTAGTAAATAACGCTTGCATTAACTTAGTAAAATAAAAAATAATTTTAAACAGTAAAAAAAGAATAATTGTAGCTATATTTATCAAGATATAATAAATAAAAACGTTTATAAAAATAATTAACAGCACTTTTACTAAAGTTAAGTTTAAAAAGAAGTCAAAAATAAATAAATAAATAAATCCAAAAGTTTTCAAATTTGTCTTTCCTTGCGTAGTAAATGCTTCCCCAAAATCTACACACAAAGTTTAAGCAATAGTTAAAATATAATTTATTAATAAATATTTGTGTCGCTTATTAATTGGGGGGGGGGGGGAAATAAATTGAAAATATATATAAGGGTTATTTTAATTAATAAAAGTATTATTAACTGTTCAAACGTGATTTTTTAATACTTCATCAGACAAGTACAGAAAATTCAAATCTGCTTTTATAAACTAATCACAATCCTTAACTATTATACATAATTATGGCATGTAAATATGAGGGTTTCCCTATCTGTAATAAGTATATTAGTTTTCTCTTGGATTCAAACTGAAATATTGAAATAAAGAATGAAGTATACAGCTCATATCATCAATCGATCCTGCTATCGCGAATTCTTAAAAGAAAGGGATTTCCTATTCTCAGGAGTTCATTCCCTTAATTGGAGGGACCATCCAAATTCTAACTGCCAGCGGAAACCTCAAAATGACCTCTAACAAGCGGATCTCCTACCTCGTTTATTACACTTAATTTATTAAAGCAATGGCGACTTTCTACGGAGTAGCCGGGTTAAGAGATATTTGCGGAAGGAGACTTTCTACGTTCCTGGCGGTTTTAAAGTGACACGTTGGAGAGACTTTCTATGTTCCAACCGGTTGACGGGTTAAGTAGTTTCCGGCTCACACAGTCAGAAGACTCTTTTGATATTAAGTGGGAATTCTTTTCGATACAGGTAACTGGAGAGAATTTAGCTAGAACTTCACCCTTCTTAATTAATTTTGATTTATTACTAACACTAAAAACCCTGACGGATACATTCTTTTTCGAGAGATCTAAAAGACTGGAGGCCACCATCGTTCCACTTGGAAGACTCCCGTCGCTGGAAAATTCAACAACACCAAACCGGAAATTCTCTGCTTCGCCAGTAGATCCGTCTAAAATTATTTCTCTTCTAGCTGGGATAACAAAGTCTGTCGAAGCAACAATCTGATGGCAGGTATTTATTCCTCCAGAATCTAAATGGAAAATAGTCACGATTTCTGATGTGGAGTGCAGGGAGTTATTTTTAAAGTCAATTACAAAATCATATTTCGCCAGAAAGTCCAGTCCAAGTTTAAATCATCTGTAATTTCAGCTACGTAGACGACATGGTCATAAGTAGCATTCTCAAATTTAATCATAATATTCATTTTTCCAATAATTGAGATTCTGTCACCAGTGAACGTTTCGAGGGTGACGCAGGGCGCGGTGTCCAGAGAATTTTCCTTCCTAGTTGTTCCGCAACATCTCTTCGCATGATAGTTACGTTGGCTCCTGAGTCGACAATCATTTGGCAGGGAATTCCGTTGACGGAAGCTTTAACAAATACACCATTTTCCCTGCCACCTTTAGAAGATATTTGTAAAACTCCAAAATGGGGCTTTTCTTCATCTGGCAATCTCCACCCCGCGAGACCGCCAAATTCTAATTTTCTATGTTGTTTTGAGAAGGGTCTTTAGCCTGTTTATCTAAGCGGGCTGAACACTTCCTTTGAACATGGCCCTCGTCACCGCATTTCCAACATTTCGCAGTTCTCTGGCCATTTTTGTTGAGCCTTTCATCTCCTTTCCGGATAAACTGGAAAATTGTTTTCATCATTTCCGTTAAATTTTGCAGCGAAGTATCCGATGCATCTTGGACCATAGCACCTCTTACTGAATGGCGATCCCTCCGTGCAGATTGTTGAGCGGCTTCAAATTTCATTGAATAAACCAAAGCTGCTTTCAAATCCTTCATTTCAGCCATTCTCAGGGACTTTTGTATCTCTGGATACCTCACACCGTCAATGAAATACTGCAGGGCTAGTGTTTCTCGTAACTCGGCTGGACAGTCGGAGAAGGCAAGATAGGAGAGCCTCGCCAAATCTGCTGCAAGCTCTTGAGGACTTTCGTTCAATCGTTGTTGCCGAGTCTTTAATTGAAGACGGCTATAGTCCTTGAGGCACTTTTCTCCGAAGCGCAACTCCAGAGCGTTTGAAAGTGCATCAAATCCCAGATGTCGATCTTCGGGAATAGTTCTTAAAATATCAGTAGCTTCAGCCCGTAGTGATGCAGCCAGCTGACGAGCCTTCATGACTGGATCCCAATCATTGGCTTCTGCGGCGATGGAGAATTGAGTCTTGTAGGCTTACCACGATGTTTTTCCGTTGTAAGTGGACACTTTAATGCTTGATTTAGGAATTACAGGCACAGTTTGAATTATTTCAGGCTCTCGAACATTCGGGGATTGGTTTTCAGATTTTACCTGTACACCTTCCATTTTCTTCCATTTTTCCTCAACTTTCTTCTCAATTTCTTGTTCAAAGGTGTTCAATATTTCGTCCACTTTTTCAAATTTCTCTTCAAAACGCTGCTGAATATTGCGAATCTTCGTATCGTTCTCTTGAACTTTTTCTACCAAAGCATGCACTTTGGTGTTGATTGCTTCAACAATATACCTTGTATTATTGGCTTGGTCTTGTTCTATCTTCTCCATCTTCTCTTGCCCTTGTTCTATCTTCTTCTCCATCTTCTCTTGCTTTTCTTTCATTTCTTTAATGAAAGCAAAAAGCTGCTCGAATTTCGTTTTATCTGCTTCCTCCATCGCTCTAGTTTTTTTTTGAGCCTTTCATCTCTTGATTTCACGATCAATACGGCGTAGATCTAGTTCTTCTTGAAGATTTTCAGCAGATATTGACATAAGCAATGCTTGATTCTCATATTTGTGGAATTTAACTCCTGCTTTGGTGAAACTTATCGAAGCTTGTTCTAAAATGTCTGATCGAATAACTGCTTCGAATTTTAATTTATCAGTAGATCCAACATGCCAAGTTAATAAAGAATTTTCGTTTTCCTTTTCTTTTTCCAATTCATGTTCAAAGGAACTGATAGTTGTAACTTGTGCTTCACCAATACCTGTGAGAAGCATTTTGTTCTTTGATAATCTTGATGGATCCATTATTCTTCTGCTTGTGTTCTCTCATAGCAAACTTACAGTACTACCACTATCTATAAATACTGTGATTTTCGTCTATCCGAAAAACATTTCTTTAGTACGTAAACCTTCCTTAACGATACGAGCGCTTTTCCTTTGGTTCGTTTATCTCTTTTTTGGTTTTTGTTTTATTTGTTGTGAACGTATTTACTTTCTTGAAAGGTCCTTTGAATTTCTGGGACTTTGAATAGTTCGTCTGAGCATGCTTGGAAGCACTGTAGTTCGAGTGTTTCTCGTAATTTTTGTTGTAATATCCCTTCTGTGCGCTGTCTTGAGTTCTTTGACGAGCTTCGTACTTGGTGACTGGGAATCTCTTATCTGTTCTGTTATACTCAGATTTTCTCAGTGCTTCATATCTGTGATATTTTTCAATGGGTTTGAATTCTTGTTTCTTAACAAATGGACTGCTCGCTTTTTGTTTGAAAGTTCTTTTAACGTCTTCAAATTCTTCTAATTTTACTGCTAATTGGGCAGGAGATATCATATTAGGCCATTCATCAAGGTAAAATTCATTGAATTCAAAAGGCATTTTTCGTTTAAGTTGATCTGTTATCATTAAATCTGATAATTTCTCGAAAGTATCTATCTTTAATCCACTTATTCAACCGGTAAAATAAGTATTTAGTTCATGGTAAAAATCAGTTCATGCACTTTCAGGTGCCTTTTTATGAGTGACAAATAACTGTCGAAATTTTTCCGGTGTTAGTCTAAAACGTTTCAGCTGTAAGTCTTTAACATGTTCGTAACAGTTAGCTTTGTCATCCGGCTCTTTGGCTATGATGTGAGATACTTCCGGTGGTAAAAAACCTAACAGATGAGAAACCCAATTTTCTTGACAAATATTCAATCTTTGAGCTTGATATTCAAATATTTTAGATAAAAACTGATATCTTCTTTCAAGTCGAAGCGATGTAGAAATTTTGATACTTCTTTGATCAGAAACTTAGCATCACTTGTGTAGGATGTACCAGTACCTAATTTAGATTTCATTTGAATCTTTAACTTTTCCAATTCAAATTCATCTTTGCGTTTGCGTTCAGCGAGTTCGTCCTGCCTTTTTTGTTCCTCTAGCCTCAACTATTCGAGGCGCAGTTTTTCTTGTCGTTCTTTAATACGTAGTTTTTCTTTCTTTGCGATCTTCAACAATCGTTGTATGCAGGTTTTTGGTTAGATCTTCGTCGTCACTACCGGTAATTAGGTCTTTGAGTGTGTGATAGTCATAGATTGATTAGCTTTTAAATTTAATTCTGCAGCCAAGACGAATAAATCTTCGCATCGACCTTTGCTGAGATAAGCCATTTTAAAATTTAAATTTAATCGTAGTAAGTAACCTGAGGAATTAACGAAATTGTCACGCGTTCAAACAGTAAGAATGATGTCGCTATAGAATGGCAAATTTCGCTTTCATTAATTAGAGTTCTCAAGATAGAATAATATTGCACCAAAATTCACTAAATATACGATGAAATATGCAAATTTTATTCATTTAGAAATATTTTAGACTAATAATGTGTAAATACAACTTGGCGAGCTAAAAAACCTAATAATTCAAAATATCTCAATTATTAATTTCAACTAAAAAAAACAGTTTTACAAAACACATTTAATACATCAGTTGTCTTATTTCCTTGTAATAAAGGGAAAGAGAGTTTGAAAGGAATAAAAACTAAATAACGAAATTCTTATTTTAAAAACTGTGATAAAATTTGTTTGAATGTGAAGAAAAATTAATTATCAAAGTTCTTTAGATAAAACCCAAACATTCAGATTAAAATATAAGTTAATTACTTCTCGGAAAAAACTTTATTATTATTATCATACTACAGCATTAAATGCAATCATGCATAAAAATCATTAATCAGTAAATTCTAAAAAGGAACACACGTTCGAATGAAAGGCATAATCTAAACGTTTCAAATAACTTTTTATATAGATTACAATCATTCGAGGACGAAAGATAAATAAATTCTTAATGAGGCGTCAGTGAAGGTCATGACGAAACAAAAACGAAACTGCAGAGCTATGCATATTTGGCGAATGCCAACTAAGAAACATATAGAATAGGATGAATTAATTCATTTTTAAATGAAAATATAAAAATAAAACAATTATAATATTACTTTCGATTTCCTTAATGTTTAAAAGATATACTTATATAGTATTTTATTATGCATCACAAATAGAAAAATAATATAAAAGAATATATATACTCGCAAAATACTTTTAAAAATATGATCAAAAACACTTTAAAAATATATGAATTATTTCTTTTACACAGCAAAAAATAATATCATTAACAAGACTGCGGCTCTGAAATTCTTCGGAAGATTCGTCTTTTGGATTTTTCTTTTAATGAAAACAACATTAAGACAGTACCTTATATAACGGTTTCTCGCCGGTGTTGATGGCGTCTCTGGTGGTTGTAAGACATTTTAGTTATTTCCTTGGAGATGGACAGAGACACTGCTGATCGCCGCTGTTGAAAGGATTTCTCAAGTGGATGCATACCCAGGTAGCACATTTTGTAGCATAATATTGTACGATATTATATGATATTAAACAATATTCCACAATATTGCGATCAATATTGTACAATATTTAGGGGCTACTAGGTATTGCTGATAAAAACTAGTAGACCTTCTGGAGGGGTTTTCACAACAGATTGAACAACGAGATCACTCCAGTTGAGCAGGAATGTGTTGCTATTGTTAGTAATGAGAGGCAAGTCGCGCGTTTAAATTCCAGTCAATTTTTTGCATTTTAGGCGCAAAGCCATTTTTTATATAAAGGGACAGTAATTCAAAATAATCAGATTAATTTTAAATCAATCCCGGCTGAGCCTCCAATTATTTCTATAGAAGTCTAACCAAATCTTCCAAACATATTAGACTCTTCAGATAGCGGGGTTTTAGTTGCGTGGTGTCTAGAGTTTTTTTAAAAAAAACATTTGCGGGTTAATTTTGAAAACTGAGATAAAATAATGCAAACGAAGGATGAAAAGACTTTAAAAAATAAAAGAAAAGAATTTATTTAGAGATAAAGGAAAAAATTTACAAATGGAAGTATTTACAGAGAAATATTAAATGAATTAAAAAATGGAGATATTAAACAAACAGAAAGTTAGATTATTTCCTCTAGGAGAACGTTCGAGGTAACAAAAACATTTTGTCACTGAAAACATATTACCTCGCAGTTTGCGAGCGGGAAACGCTGACGAGTGGACACGTCCTTATCCTAAGGTTGTTAGTGGGCCTCTGCCTGAGTATTAATTGTGACAGTTTTTCAAAAGCTCGATAGATGGCATTGTACTAGAATGTTGTATTAATTCAAATTATCGTTCTCTGGGAAATGATCTAACCTTGTTGATAAAAGACCCTTGTTCTTGATAAAAGAAAAAAAAAATGAAAGTTAAAATGATGGTTAAACAAAATAGCTTCGTGGGATATCCTACATATATATGAGTATAATTTCTTAGTGAATTTATTAAAATTTTATATTGTAAATATAAATATGTTTACAAGACAATTTTCAATAAATGTGTTTATGAGGATATATTTTCTAAAGTTAAATCATATTTCTGTTGTTTGTTAGAAGGCAAGCAAAAATTTTATCAGAATATTTCACCTTTCCTACTTCATGCCATACGAATTAGATTAGTGCCGAACATATAGATTTAATGGCAATCTACAGAAATAAGCCAATTTTAAAAGGAATGGATCTTTTTCATAACGGATACTGTTTTTGATATTTGTTTATGCTTGTATAATGCATTTAAATGAAGGAAATAATTGGTTCACATTATGTATATCACTGGAGAATATAGCATTTTGATAGAACTTCAAATTTAAAATCCCAAAGGGATATTTTTTCATTTTTCAATGTTAAATAAATTAGTATATTTCATTAAGTGACAAATAGAAAATAGAGTTCTGATTTAGTTAACTCATGAGAAATTTCCTGAACTCATCCTTCTTTGGCTATAGCTTTCATTTTTATTTATAACTTTTCACTTTTTTAAGGCATCAAACTCCAAATTTTAAATTTAATAATTATCACTATTACAGATTTAAACTTACAAACAATAGACATTGAACAATTAAACACATATAAAAAACACTAATTTTTCAGGTTTCATTTATGTATTTTCAACCTAACTGAAATGGTTATCATAATTTGAAGAGGATTAACGTTTTTTTGCCATTCTTTTTTGAAATCTTACTTCTACACTTCAGGCAGCAAAACTTATGCTGATATAAATCTTTAAATAAAGTATTCTTTAGAGTATTGTTTTAAATAAAAAACGCACCTCTAATATAAAAATTTATGCTTTTATTGCTTCTTTTATATTATGCAACTAATAATCGTTTGATTTCAAGTAATTATTTTTTACTTTAATATGTATAGAATTACATACTATTTTAAATTAGACAATAAATTATTTTACTGTCAGAAAAGGTGCACAAAATACAAACAAACTCACAAAATGGATGTCAGGGTTCTAGTTGGTGGGCTGGAATTTGATTGAGCAAGAGGGAACTTTAGCCCATTAGTATTATGTATTAGCGATAAGCATGAAATGAAAGCCTGTTTTTACGAAAGTCTACAAAAACAATTTTTAAAAAATACTCTTCCATTCTTATAATTTTATGCAGTGACTTTCATAAATCGGTGCTTAAAACTAATAGTAAAAATTAAATATATGCTTATTTAGATACATTTCAGGTATCGTTCTAAAATATTTAAAAAAATCACATTCTTCAGTATATTCTCTTGCTAGCTCATTAAATGTCAATGCAGCATTCTGTTTCTTATTAATAGGTCCTGTATAATTATTAAAGTTTACAAGAAGCATTTTTTATTTCAGTTTTCAATATCAGCAACTGCTACGATAAAGACTGTCTTTAACATATCCCTCCCCTCTAAAAAAATTCAAGAGCGATAATATCAAGAAAACATGGTATTAGCCCATCCCTTCCAATCCTCTACCTGGGAAATTTTTTGTCTATGAAAGTACAAATTAATCAATTTAATGAGATTTTGTTTCTGATTTAGATTATTGAATTAGATGTTGGTAACAACGATATCAATGAGCTAGTGGAAATGCTTAGTCAGAGCTATCAAAATACTTTTGGAACTGTATTTTTTGTCACAACAAAATGCCGTGAAAAGGGGGAAATGATTGGTGAAATAGAGTAAAAATTTTCTTATAATATTGTATTTTTTATAATATTTTATAATGTATTTTGTGAAGTTCATTCGGGTAAGACAAAAGCTATGCGCTTTGCAAATTCATTTCACGAAAATATAGTGTCCCATTTTCATGAAATTTTGAAGCGCAGTCAATGACATATATCTTTAGAGCTTTTTTTGTAAAAAAACGCATGCATTATAAATAATAAATTACATTATTATAAATTTGAGGGGATTTTTTTTGGTATGGAACGTATTGTACTAGTTCACATGGATCCCTATGGAAAAAAATTTCACTTACTGAGCATTTTGCATTACAATTAAGATTTAAGAATGCATTACACTCATTAAAAAAGGTTCCAGTGTATTTATTTGAAGCCTAAGCAATGTATTCTTTATATATAGCTTTTTATGAAGAATTTTTACAGCAGCCATTTCTGGTAATTGCAATTCACATGATATTGTTACGTTTTTAGCGTACCGGGTTCGGATTGAATGGACTTTACATGAGGACAGCACAAACAAATTTATTTACAGCTATTTACAGGATAATTGATAAAATAAAAATTTCAGATAAATACAATCCAGCAGTCAACAGTCACTTACAGCGTAAATGCAAATCTTACGCACAATAAAACAGACTGCAAAACAGCTATAGTATAGCACAGCAACAGTAAATCGCAGTGAGCTCAATAATACAGCGTTTACAGCAAACGTAAGCACAGCTCACGAATCCTCTAGTCCAGCGAGACTCTTTTTTTTCCGAGAGAAAACTCTCAACTAACTGGCTGGTGTAATAGCATAGTTCACGGAGTTCCTAGCCCCGGACAAGGGGCATTAACCTCCAGTAGATGACAAACTGTATAAAAACAATTGCAGTCAGTAGCTGTCGTGACCATCTTCGAAGCAGTCAATGAAGTTACAAGAGTAAAAAAAGTATGACAGAATATTAAAAAAAAAAAAACTAAGGTTGTATTAAAATTATGAGGAAAATTTCATTAAGAAAAAATTAAACTGCACCAGCAAAAATTTCTGAAAGAATAAGAATTTTATCAAATTGATTTTTAGCAGATTTGAGTTTTTTAATTAATGACAAGAAGTTGGGGAATTCATTCAAAATCTTTTTAATCTCCTGGATGCCTTCAATTAACTCGCGAAACTCATTTGTTTTGGAGAAGCTAAGCGTAGAGAGGTCTTCATTGTTATCATTAGCACCGCAATGGGGCTCCATCTGTGGGGCAGTATTAGATTTAAGAGCATCTGCGAAATAAACATTGTGACGAATATTGGAATGGTTTTTCGGAAATAAATTTTGACGAGAATTTAGAAAATTTGTTCTGTAATTTTTTTTTGGGGGGGGGGATTACCTTAGGGAAGGCTTCACAACCTCTATAAGAGGCAACGTGTCCTAACTTACCGCAATTAATACATTTTGGTGTTTCAACTCTTTCCTTGATGTGACAGTTATTTGATTCATGAGCGGCACCAAACTTTAAGCATCTTGGTTTCATGTTGCAGCAGTTTGCGCTGTGATTAAAGAGGTTGCATCTAAAGCATTGTCGGGTAAAATTTCTTGGGCGAAAAGGTTCAATAGAGACTTTTAAATAATTAATATCTTCAATATTATAGATGTCATTAGAATTTTCGTTCCTAGCAAATTCAGCAAGAAAAAATGGCAAAGGCTTCCTAGTTCTACTCTGGGAAAGTTGGACAATTTTTAATATTGGTAGACAAAGGTCATTTTTGAAATAATCGTAGATTTCATCTTTATTTTGGTCTATCGGTAAACCTTTGATGACAACTTTCAGTGGGCGTTGATACTTGGGCCTAATAATATAATAATCGAAGCCTTGATTTTTAGCAAAAGTTTGGATCTTTTGATGCTGTTCAATTGATGAAGGGGCCATTTTAATAAATCCTTCGCCTAGTTTATTGTTAGTAGGGCCGCAAACTTTGGCAATCTCCGCGAGCATTTTTTGAAAACCTTCCGTATACCGTAGCATAATGGGCGGGATCTTGGGAGGCGGGGCCCCAGTGGGCGGAGTTTCATTATCACGATCGTTGTTATTAGTAATCGGAGAAAAACGATTTCTCGTTGGGGGAAGAATTTTCTTGTTAGCTCTCGGAACTTGTTTTTAATATAGATAAAGTGGGGTCTCCATGTAGGTTTTCTGTCTAAAATAATTACTAGGTATTTGACGTTCTGAGACCACGGTATAAATTCGTTATTAAATTTAAGTTGGGGGAAGTTAATATTAATACTTGCTTTGTAGAACATTATTGCTTCAGTTTTATTTGCATTAGTGGCGATTTTCCATTTGGAGAACCAGCTTTCAAGTGTTTTAAGATGTCTATTAAGTGCAATTTGAATAAAGTTGGGGTTTTTATTTTTTGCTAAGATGGCCGTATCATCGGCAAAGATACATAGCATGGTATTGAACTGCTTGGGTATATCGTTAATATAGATGGAAAATAGAATTGAACCGATTTTTGATCACTGTGCGACCCCTGCTAGAATTATTTTTTCGGTAGAGAATTCGTTTTTGATTTTTACTTTAAATTTTCGGTTTTTGAGGTAGGATTTAATAAGTTGAATTAAGTAATTTGGAACTTTATAGTTAACTAATTTATAGATAAGACCAACTTGCCATACCCTATCAAAGGCTTTTTGGATGTCCAAGAGTACAGCCGCGGCTTTTTGTTTATTCATGAAGGCTTCTTCTAAATATTCAGTCACTCTATATAATTGGTGGGTGGTAGATAATTTTTTCCTAAAGCCAAACTGTTCGGGTATTAAGATGTTATTTTGGTGAAGATGGTTTCTAAGATTTTTAAGAATTATTTGCACAGTTTTTTTGCTTAGGGATGATAGTAAGGAGATAGGTCTATAACTTTGCGGGTTGGTTGGGTCTTTACCGGGTTTATGTATAGGGACAATTGTTGCTATTTTCCATCTATTTGGGAAATACCCAAAAATTAAGATTTTATAGATTAGGATTGTAAGTTCTATGATAATATTATTTGGGAGATTTTTAAGCATTTTATTATTAATTCCGTCGACTCCTGGTGATTTATTGTTTTTAAGTTTTTTGATTGCTAAATTAATTGTGCTAGGAAATGGCGGTTCAGTTATTTCGTTAAGGGTGTTATTATTGAATTTAAATTTGCTAACAGCTTCATTGACCATTATTTCATTGGTATAGTCTGTAGTTTCGTTGTCTTGGAATTGCTTTTCCAGACTATTAGCAATACATTCAGCTTTATCTTCGTCAGATAATTCCATTTTATTTGGTCCTTTAAGGTTTGGGATATTTTTATGTTTTTTCTTGAAGGGTCTTACAAGATCCCAGATGGTTCCATCTTCCTCGTTAGCATTACTGATTTTTTCAATGAATCTATTTTGTTCTATTTTGTAACTTAATTTATTAATCTGTTACATCCTCAAGCTATGGTAGTATTTCAAAAGCAATAGCCTTTAACAGCCACATCATTAAGGAGATAGACCTTTTCTCTAAAGGTCGGGTGCTCCGACAATCCTGTTAATGAAGATGAAGATTTCTCATTGGAATTTCGTTGCTAGTTTCAGGAAAATTAATAATACGGGCACCCTTTCTTTTAGATGGAGAAATATAATTATCATTATCTGGTGCAGTAGGGGGTTTGCTAATATTAGAGTTATTCGAAATCTGACAGACTAATTTAGAAATCTTACCTTGTAACTTCTTGGCTGCTTTGGTGCATTTGTTGAGCTCCGTATTCATTTTCACAAAAATCTCCGAATCCACCACTTCAGGGTTAGCAGTCGAAAGTTCTTTAATCTTTGAAGAGAGTTTGACAGAATTAACCTGTTGCTCATTAAAATCATTTTCAAGTGCAGATCTCTGAATGCAGTTGTGACATTGGCAAACAGTAACAGGAGGACCTGGGTCTATCTGCATATCATCTTGCGAATTAGCACAGAAGCGCTTGCTCCCCGCGTCATTACCACCACCACTCATGACGGCGGCTAGCCCCGTCAGCGGCTTATCCTCGAGCTTGGGACATGTTGATGCGAGCGTAGCGAGCAAAGAACTGCCATGGACTGAGAGACTGCTTAGAGTACCCAAAAGGGTGGGGGCGTGGCTATAGAAGGAAAGAAGAATTGACATTGGTTGCTGTTTGTAGGTATAAAAGACTTGGAAGGAAAATTTGACATTCAGTTTATGCATTTTCTGTTCATGGCATTTTTGTCATTTTCTGTTCACAATTCTCTAGTTAGCCGCCGTCATGAACGGTGGTGATTCTGAGGATGCTGGGAGCAAGCGCTTTTGCGCAGAGAGCTCTGGTGATATGGATACCGACAATCAGATAAACGATAATGTTTGCGTTGACAGCAACAAGATCTGCTCAAATTGCACGCAAAGAAGATTTGTGGAAGCTGCTATTTTAGCAATTAGAATGGAATTGGAAGGTCTGGACAAAGCCATAATTGAGTTTCGACGTATTCCGGACTTTGCCAATCATCCGTCATTTCTGGACCTGATGGGGAAGAAGTCCGACGCCGGATCAAGGCTGGAAGAAGCATCAGGTAATCTTTCTCTTTTGGTCTGTCAGGACCCTAAATGTTCCAAAGTTGACCACCTTAATTACCCCAATAATAAGATAAATGAAGGTTTCATCTCCCCCAAACGTAAAGCTGCAAATAGAAATATTGAGCCATTAAATAAACAAATTCCCCTTAGTAATAGCTTCGCGGTATTAGAAAATCAGCAAGAACCCGAAATCCTAGCCCCGCCCCCTAAAGTCCCGCCCATAATGTTCAGGTATACGGGTAAGCAACAACAAATGCTCGAGGAAATTGAGAGAGCTTGTGGTCCTACGGAAAATAAATTCACTAATGGATATATTAAAATATTTCCCACATCTATCGAACCACACACTAATATACAAAAGTTTTCTACCTAACAAGGGTTCGATTATTACATTATTAAACCGAAGGAAAAGAGACCGATCAAAGCAGTAATTAAAGGACTTCCAGTCGACCATGACACTACTGACATCCTAGCGTACCTAAAATATGTGCTTGGGCTTCCGGTCATCAAAGTGGTACAGCTTACCCAAACTCGATCCAAAAAATTACTCCCATTTTTTATGGTTGAGCTTCAACGCACTGAGGACATTAACGAGATCTATAATGTCAAAAGCATCAACTACCTCAGGGTTACTGTGGAGCCGTACAGGTCTAGGAACATCACTAGACAGTGTTATAAGTGTAACTTTTTCCATCATAGTGCGGATGTTTGTAATATCAAACCAAGGTGCCTGAAGTGCGGTAAGGATCATGAGACCAACGCCTGTAACATCACGGAAAGAGTTGAAACGCCCAAGTGCATAAATTGCGGAAAGTTCGGTCATGTTGCTTCGTATAGAGGCTGTGAGGCTTTTCCTAAGGCAGCTAACACCCAACAAAATCGATCAGTTTTCCAAAATTTTAAGAGTAACTATCCCCCCATTAATAAAAGTACCATCAGAGATAATATTTCCTTTGCTGACCTTCTTAAGACACCAGCTCAACTTCAGACGGTCCCGCAAGAATTACCTACTACTTCTAGCAAAGATAACACTCCTTTGAACTTCCCTCAATCTGGTTTCGGTAAAGAGATTATAGAAGGCATGTTAGAAATTAAGAAATTTTTAAATGATTTTCCAAATTTAATGAATATTCTAAGAAAATTTAAACAACTAAGAAAATTTAATTAGCAAATACCAACAAAGATAAAGCGACAATTATCATGGAACTAATTATCACTCTCTGCTCCTGTTCATTTTAACGTTCAAGTGCAACAGTCTGCGTATTGTCTACTGGAATGCAAATGGCATTTCAAACAAACTTATTGATTTCAGGTAATTCGTAAATAAGTATAACCCCGATGCTATTCTTATTCAGGAAACTCACCTTAGACCACAAAGAAAAGTCTTTCTGGCAAATTACCACTCTCATTATAGCTATAGGACTGATAGTATTGGTGGTGGTACGGCTATTTTCATTAAAAATGGTATTCCTCATCACGTCATTCAACCTCCCGCGTTATATTATGTCGAAGCAACGGTGGTAGCCCTTGAAATTAAAAACGATCCCATCACTCTTACCTCAATCTACATTCCGCCTAGTTCGGACAATGCCTTGTTTACTTTTGATCTCGAAAACCTTCTCAAAATTTATCCTAATCAAATTATTTGTGGCAATTTTAACGCCCATCATACCAGTTGGGGTTGTCATAATAATAATACTCGCGGTAATTCTCTTTATTCATTCTCCAATCATGCAGGCCTTGAAATCTTAGCTCCTAGCTCCCCTACTCGGTATGGTGCCTTTTCGGCCAGCACTATCGACCTTACCATTGTCAAAGATTTCCTTTTTCCTTATGACATTACCTCGATCCCCGACCTTAGCTCTGATCACAATCCTATCCTCGTAAATTTTTATTTCAAATACTCACTTTCGGACAATAATAGAAGATTGACTACCAATTGGACTAATTTCAAACAGATTCTTTCATCTACAAATCTGGAATCTAACGCTGATCCTAATACTCCTGAGCAACTTGATGACCTTGTGGATTATTTCGAAAAAATTATTATTAATGCTAAGGTCGCCGCGTCTAAACCCGTTAGCTTCAATCAAAATTACATTGACCCTAATATCCGTTTTCTTCGTAAAGAAAGGAACTACGCCAGAAAGATTTTTCAAAAAACTAGGAACCCAGTCTTCAAGAGTTTTATGAACAAAATCAACAAAACCCTTCAAAAGCTTAATGGTAAAACTGAGCAAAACGATTTCATTAACAAACTTGTGAATGCCAACACCTATGATGGTAATATCTGGAACTTTGTTTCTTCATTTAAAAAGAAAAAACAAAAAATTTCGGCCCTTAAAGGCCCGGCTAGTATCGCTAACATTGATATTGAAAAAGCAAACTGCCTGGCGGATAGCCTGGAGACTCAGTTTCAATTAAATGACCTCCAACATGACGAAACAGACACGCTTGTTAGTAAAACTGTCAAAGACTTTCAGAATAGTCTTCCATCTTATTTTCATGACGTAGCACCCCCTAATATTGAAGAAATTACTGATTGCATTAAAAATCTTAAAATTAACAAGGCCCCGGGCCTGGACGGTATTAATAATAAAGTTGTTCGTAACCTCCCTCCTAATTGTATATTATTATTACAAACTATTATTTCAAAAATTTTGATCATTGGTCATTTCCCTACCAGGTGGAAAACCGCAGTAGTCGCCCCCATTCTGAAACCTGGTAAAGACCCCACCGTGCCGTCCAGTTATAGACCCATCTCACTACTTTCCTCCATCAGTAAAATTGCCGAACACATAATACTTAATAGACTTAACTCTTTCCTTGAAGAAAATAACATCATTTGCCCAGAACAATTTGGTTTTAGAAATAATCTCTCGACCACCCATCAACTTAGGGTAGTTGAATACATCGAAGAAGGTTTCTCTAATAACCAAAAATCTGCCGCTGTGTTTCTTGACATTCAGAAAGCCTTTGACAGGGTTTGGCAGGAAGGCTTTATCTACAAGCTTATCACATATAACATTCCAAATTACATTATTAAAATTCTCATTTCTTATCTTCATAACAGGTATTTCTGTGTCAGAGTAAACAACACTCTTTCTGATACGAAACATATCAAAGCCGGCGTAGCCCAAGGTTCTGAAATTGGCCCTATTCTCTTCTCACTTTATGTTAATGACATCCCTAGGCAATTCAATACCTTGCTTTGCATGTACGCCGATGATACCGCTATACTAGCCAGGAACAAAAATCCCAATTACATTTCAATAGCTTTGACCAGGCACCTTAAAACTATTGAAGACTGGCTTATTAAATGGAAAATTGAGATCAACCCTAGCAAAACCGAAGCAATTATGTTCACCAAAAATCATGTATTCAAGGAATTCCGCCCCATCAAAATTTAAAATCAAATTATCCCGTGGTCTAAGGAATGTAAGTATTTAGGTGTCATTTTAGACAACAAACTCTCTTGGCGTCCCCATTTTATTTATATTAAAAACAAGTTTCGAGACCTAATTCGTAAATTCTACCCTTTAATTTCTCGAAACTCCAAAATGTATAGGGATAACAAAATACTTATTTACACTGCTTATTTGCGTCCAGTATTAACATATGCATGTCCGGTGTGGGGGTATGCTGCCAAATCTAATCTTAGAATTATTGAAGTACAACAGAATAACTTAATTAGAAGATTTTGTAATTGTAAATGGTTTATGCCCAATACAAATATGTATAAGTCACTTGATTACCCTCCTCTCAAAACTTTTATTTAAAAACTTGCAATTAAATTCTTTAAAAACCTTGATTCCCATAATAATGAGGCTATTATTTCCATTCCTAAATACGCTCCTAACCACCGCATTAAAAGACCTCGCAATATCCTTATCTAATTTTTCTGCTGTTTTTTGCTTGCTTATCCTTGTTTTTAACTTTTCTGCCAGGCAGCATGCCTTCATTCCCTGTTGTTACTTTCACTTTCAATTGCTCCTCCCACTTTCACTCTCAGTTAACTCCTCCCACGCTATCCTGACAACCAAAAGAGAACCTATGCTTCGCCATGTTTCACCTTTCTTCTCAACAGCTCTTTTCTTTTGATTCTGCTTATGGTTTTTCGAAGATGATCACGTTAATCTACTGACCGTCAAGTTTACATCTATTTAGTCATCTACCGGAGATCACAGCCCCATGCCGGGGCTAGGCGCTCCGTTAACCAACTATGAATTTGACATTCAGTTTATGGGTTAGCTGGCTTGCAAAGAGCATTAAAGAAAATAAGAAATTTAGTTGTGGGGTCACTATTATTTTTCATTTGTTTAGTTGCTTCAATTAGGTTGGGGAAAATATTAAACAGTTGTTTGATTTCATTGATAGCATCTAACATATCTTTTAGCTCATTTACTTGCGGTGGATTATTTTGACTAGATTCGTCATGACTATTGAATTTTTGTTGGGGGAGATTAGAATTTAAGGAATTTACATAAGAAAAATTTGGTTTTCTAAAATTAGAGTTGAAATAATTTGAGCGATTTTGAAAGGGGGTATTCAATTTAGGGAATTTTGGGCAGCCCCTGTACGCGGCTGTGTGTCCTATTTGCTCACAGTTGATACATTTTGGAGATTCTACTTTGTCTTTAAGATTACAGTACCTGGTTTGGTGGGCTTCACCGCACTTTAAACATCGTGGTTGCATGGCGCAATTGTTCGCTGCATGTCCAAACTCAACTAACTCGCTCGAAAACTTGCAATTAAGGAGAGCCCGTTTGCAAAGAAACTATCTCCTGTCGTGGTGGGTAGTTGATGAAAGTTACACATGGCTGTTAGTAACTGACAGAGACTTCTAATTCCCGTGGAGAGACGTACAACCTCTGCACGCAGAGGGAAGGAATGAGACGACATGGAAGGTGTAGTGGAGCTGCGGACCTCGAGATGGGTGGAGGGGAAAAGGAAGGTTGCCTGGGCCAATCAGAAGAGGGTAGGTGCAGGCTCTATGGAAGGTTGGAGACTTCGAGTTTTTGAAGAGATTTTTGCGGCGGAACTCAGGATAAACTTTTGATCTTCCTTGTCCAATCAGGGATCTGGGTAATGCACAATTTTTGAGGTGAAGGAGTCAGGTTATGAGTGCATTAATAAGGATGAGCTTACGCTCCTCTTTATCTGCCATTTTTCGTAGGTTTTTCGCTGCTTTAATCAGGTCTGGGAATTCGTTTAGTAGGGATTTTATTTCTCTTAAGGTTTCAAGCAATTCTTTAAATTCATCTATTTCTAGGATGTCGGTTTTTTGAGGTGCAGATGGTCCAGCAGGCGTTGTCATATTTTGGGGTTGGTTTCGGACATGATAGTTAACTTGATTATTGTTGGGGATCGGGTTCTTGGTTTTTTCCTGGAGCGCTTCGGCGGTTTTTCTCTGAGTTGTAGGTCTTCTAGTGGTGGGAAAATTCCTGCACCCCTTCCAAGATGCCAGGTGTCCAGTTTCGTTGCAATTTATGCATACAGGATCGGCTATGGGTTCTTTAATCGTGCATTGCTGCGTCGGGTGGTTTCCGTTGCATTTTATGCAGCGCGGTCTGCAATTGCAGTTCCGCGCGCTATGGTAAAAGCCTGCACAATTAAAGCACATAGTAGCTTTTGCTGGTCTTCTATAAGTTTCTACTTTGATCCTGATATATGCAATGGATTTAGCGTTAAAAATACTTTGACAATTTTTGGTCTTTTTGACTTCTAGGAGGAAAATGGGATGAAAAGATTTTGCTCTAAAATTTTTAAGCTCGGAAATTCTGTTGATTATAAATTCTTTTTCTTCGAGTTCTTTCTTAATCTCTTCTTTCTCAAAATTTCCAGGGAGTCCTTTGATGATTATTTTTAATGGTCTTTCAGCCGGGTCTTCGGAGAGTATATATTCTTTTTTCTGGGATTTAAGTATTTTCAGAATTCCGGTTCTGTCCGATTCATTTTAAGGGGAGATTCGGATGAATCCTCTTGCGTAGGCGTTTTCAGTGTTGGGGTACCTTCTTGCGATTTCTTGTAGAGTGATGTTGTAGTCTTGGTCCATTTTTAAATTAATTGCTGGGACGTGGGGTGTGTTTGCAGGGGGCTTAGGTTCAAGAGCTTGGAATTTATTCTGGGTGATAATTTCCTGGGTTTCAGTTGAATTTTTTCTCTTGCAAGCATGTTTTTTATCTACTTCTTGGAAGGGAATTTCCAGTTACATGGCGTCAACTTCGGGATGGGGGGTTGTATGTAAATTACAGTCCTTTAGCAGGCATGGGCTAACATCTTGTAATTGTTCCTCCATTTTAAGAATCTGATTTTGAATTTCGTTAAATTTGTCAAGGTCTTCAAGATATTGTATAGTGTGCTCCAATTTGTTACTCCTCATCTGAATCAGGGTTACGTCAAAAGATTTTAGAATCTCCTTTTTTTGTTTAATCATCTCTACTAGATTAAGGATGAATTTGCAGCGGTTTTTGTTCCCATCGTGGGGTGCGCAGTTTCTCCTAATACAAGGTTTGGCTTCACTAAGTCTTTTCTCATGTTTTTCGATCTCCCTTTCCAACGATTTGATCCTATCCGAAATATCAGAAAGTGAGTAGTGATGTCGACGATAACTTTGCGGAAGGTTAGGATTTTTCAGTTCTTCCAATTCTTTTTTATGGCTTTTAATCGACTGGGAAGAACTTTTCAAATTATTGCAGTGACTAACGTATTCCTGCTGGAATTCACTAGGACTCAGGTATTCATCATGACTACGTCTCGTAGATCCCCAGATAGAAAGCGAGTCTACAGAGCGTCCGTCCTCCTCCATGGCTGAGGACCGAATGGCAATCCGTCTCTTATATAGCCAAGCCAGCGCAAGCCCAAAATCACGGGGAAGCAACGCGGCGTTTCTCGTAAAATCTAGTGGCTACCAGACTATTCCTTTCGCCAAACCAACCCGGCTGGCACGAAGCTCCTCGCCAAACACCGCCAAACTTGTCGCCCACCCACAGCGCTCGCCCGCTCGTAACGATATATTGATTTAGTGATGGGAAATCTCGTTCATTTCAAAGATTCGACTCAAAATCGTTCGTTCACCAATTTGACCCGTTCGTTTCAGGTCGTTCGCGAACGACATTTTCAGACTCATCGAACGAAAGAATCAACTCTTGAATGAACGAACGAATGAACTGGACTCTTTCGTTCGAGAACGAATGAACTAGACTCTTTCGTTTGCGAACGATTAAACTAGACTCTTTCGTTCGCGAACGATTAAACTAGGCTCTTTCGTTCGAGAACGAACGACTTTGTTGCTTCTTTGCTGACTCATTACGTCACTTGCCAATCCGGAAATTTCCGGTTGTATGAGTTTACTTCTCGACGCATGTGTTGTTATTTTGCTAAATAGATTGTTCTTTCTGAGAAATATGTTATACATAAAACAGAAAAGGGGGGAATGCTTACACTCTTATGATTCTATTCCCCTTTCGCAGGACGGGATGACTGTCTAGGTTTTGTAATTTTAAACATTAGTTATTTTACTGCCTGAGATTACAGTGTTATTTAATGGTGTTTGTAATGCTTTTTAAAAACGTTTTTTTAGGTCCAATTTTACTTTTTATTTTATTATGAAATTTTTCCTTTTATTTATTTATTTTATTTACGTAATTATTTTAATATGAAATTTTGTCAGTACGTAGCTTTATTATTACGTTTAGATAATTCCATAAAAAATAAAGCTCAGTCACCACTGGCACTATTTTAACTTTTGAGATATTATATCATTATTTATAATATTATTCAATAATTTTTAAGTAACATTAGTAATATTTTTATCATGTCAGAACCTGATGTTGTTTTTGAGATGAGGTACTTAGGGTCAACAAAAATCCATAGTCGAAAAATAAAAATTTTATTATCTGCACGAGCATCTCAAAAAAATCAGCTTTTAATAATGTATTGCCATTGCATTTACAAAAGCTCCAATTTTTAAAAAATAAGTTAATTATTCCAGCAAATAAAACCTAGAAAAATGTAACTTAGAGCACATGATTATATAAAATGTAATAAATAGGAAATGCGATGTATTTTTTAAAATAAAAAAGTGACTAATTCAATGAAACAATTAAAACGAATAAAAATATTATTTAACTATCACGAGCACGGGTAGATTTACCGTTCGAGAAATTATGTTCTGATATGATGCATTGAAATATGCACGATTTCATTTGAATCTTTTCAATTTATTCCTCTTTTATTTATTTTTACTTCCTGGAATATATGCCAATAGTCGTATGAATTGAATTAAGGACAGGATTCACTTTGAACTCAACTTTTGGACAAGCACCTTTGTATAAGTATGCATATGTAAACTGGGTATTTTCTAATTAAAGTATTTTTTCAGTTTTATAAAAATGCATAGTTTTTACTAAAATAATTCTTAAAAATTATTTATTAAATTTTAAAATTTATTTTTGTATTCCCAATACACAGACTATTGTAAAATTATGCCTATTTTGATTTGACAAAAGCGTAGAAATGAATATATATATTTACATATATATAAACTATTAATACTAAAAAAATTAAGCCAACTTTCTGAAAGTGCAGACTGGCATGCCGTAAACTCTATGACGAGTTTGGCAGAAAATTTGACAGATGTTTATAAAATATATACTAGGTATGTGTACCCAAACTTTAACTATCCAGCTTTTATCATTCTGTAGTTCCCATACTAACTTACGTTTAAAACAGTCAGATAGACAGATTTCTTCTACACTGATGTTACAGAAAATTTGATTGAAATGTATAAGTTTGGTGCTAAGATCTTATACCAAATTTCATCCATCTAGCTCAAAAGGCTTTTGCGTTATTTTTGTCAAACATAGACATTTTCTGAAAATGTGTTTTCTAATTGAAGGAAGAATGAAACGTGGAGATTCATTAAAATCTTGAGTTCAAATTTTTTTGTCAATTGCAATATTTTCTCTAAATTTTATAAATGAGAAAATAAAAATGCTAATTGAAGCATATATATATACATATATATATATATAATATAAATTTTTTTCTTAAAACCAGAGCGAGATAGTATATTGCAGTGTTTCAAAATTTAACAAAACAAGAATATTTAAGCAAATAAATAATAACATAAAAGCAATTTTAAACAAATGAGAATGAGCACCTTTCTTTCTTTCTTTTTTTTCATTTATAACTATTTTAAAAGCTGAAAAATAATTGGATTCAATGATACAATAATAGATGTGACATATTTATTTACTTTGAAAAAAAATTATATATATATAAACTTTTAAAAAATAAGTAAATAATTTATCATGACAGCAGTGCACGTGACTTAAATAAAATTTGTTTTATATTTTTTTATAATATCTTAAATTTACGAATAAAAGAGCACTAAAAATACAAAAAGACAAATAAAATGTTCGAATTGACTCATTTTAAGACTATATTGTATTATAAAGTATTTCTGAAATGTTTTTTTAATTAGTGGTATTAAAAGGTAAAATTTGGTATCATAACAGAAAAGTCGTAATCGACTCCCACATTTTTTCAATAAAAATCTTTTACAATTAAAACTTCCTGAAATCTCCAATATAAATAAACGGCAATGCCCTCCTCCATCTCCATCCACCAGAAGAAGAAGAAAATTCCCACACTTTCTGATTCCAGGAATTGAAAAATGTTATCGCTACTTCCCATAAAGTACTTCCTTTTTACAAAACGAGTGTCCAAAATTTGTTGTGATAAAAAAACTAAACGCCGTGTAATCACCCAAGGTCAACTACTAGTCTTTTGCTAAGCGACATTGAAACATCTGCCTCCTCTCCCCTCCCCCTGTTTTCCCATTCTTTTGCGGACATAACCACAAACATCTTATCTCTAGGAGGTCCAGGCATGAAATTAGCAAGTTCTCCACAGTCGTTCGTAAACAGGAATAACCAGGTCCACACACTCGTTCGCGAACGACTGTGTGGATCAACACAGTTAATGAACTGATATAGCAGGGTCCGCACAGTCGTTCGCGAACGAACGATTAATCCAGAAAATGGCGACCCGACTCAGTTCGTTCACTTAGATGACCCGTTCGTTCGCGAACGACCCACCTCTATATTGATTAAATAGGACTGCACAGACAAATATGAATGGAGAGTGCCCTTAACAGCTGCTTTGCTCATATTAATTCTGGCACATTTTGGAAGATAAAATATACTGACTATTTTTATAAATTTTTCATATCATCAACTTACTGCTTTTTGTTAGGAGAATTGCATCCATAACAATGACAAAACTTTGATAACAAATAGCTGACTTTCTTAAAATCAAAGAACACAATTTGCCTTTATATTTATCAATGTCATTACAAGAAGAAAAATAATCCTTAAAAAATCTGTCGGCGATTCATTTTTGGGATAAAATTTCTGTGGAATGAAATGACAGGACTAAGAAAATAATATTTTGTATTCATGATCTAATTTACCTAAGATAAACCATATTTCTGTTTATTATGCTGCATGATAATGCTGAATAAAAGAAAGAATGTTTTAATTTTAAAATAGTTTGATGTGACTGTTTTTTATCAATCATTTTGATAATATTTGATTTGAAATAAAATATTAGTTACATCAGAAAGATTAATAAAGTGTGAACGAAATTAGATTTATAAAATGCATACACTTTAAATTTGGTTGTGAGAACTAAAAACAGAAAGCTCATATGAAGATACTGGTAGAGTGCATACATAAATCATGTTTTCATATCTAGAATAGAATTAAAAAGTAACAAACATAATCATTAAGTTATAATAAATGTAATTTTGTGATAAAAATCCTTGTAAATTATCTTTATGAATGAGTTATCAATAATGACGAGTCTTATAAGATCAATATTAACATTATTTGCACTTTCATATAATAATTTATTAAGCCTAAAAAATGTTAATTTCCTTTAGGTATCAATATTTGTGGAGGACAAAAGTTTGCTTTGTATATATATATATTTCATGATTATTATTATATTTTAGTATTGTTTTCTAAATGTTAATAAAAAAATGTGGAAAAGTCAGATTTTTTTTTTTTAAAAAATTATAATATTTATACATTTGAAAACACAATTCAAGTATGAAATTCTATAATTTGAAAGAAATAAAAATATTTTATTACAACAATTTTTATTTTTATGAATCTTGTAACAGGAGGAAAACTTCCAAGATAAGGCAATTCTATCATAAGATTATGATTTAAACACCTAAATAATAGAAGACAAAAAATACTAATTATTTTGCTTTTTTTATTCACGAAATATATAATATTAGTTAAAAATACATCATAATTAAAATCCTTTAGAATTAAAAAATTCTATACTGATAAGTCATTTTATAATATATATAAAATAAGAATATCTGATTTGAAAATAAATTAAAGGAATATTTATATTTAAAATAAGAAAGTACCAAAATATAGATACCTTTTAACAGCAAAATGACTAAAAAGGAATAAATAAATGTGATGATCTTGCCATGGCATTTATTGCTACCTAAACCACTGATTTAAGCCAAAGATATTGCGTGCCTATAAATAAAAAATACATAAATTAATAGTTACAGGATTATTAAAGAAGGGAAAACTTTTTAATTAATACATTATTAGTTAAAAAACGAGCATAAATTTAAAAGATATACATTTATGCATATAAAGGTTGTTATTATAATTGTTATACTACATAAATTTTATGTAATGAACCATTAAAATATTTTTTCATACAAATCCTGAGTGCAGTACAAGAATGAGAGGTACACAAAAAAGTTTTCCCTTCTTTAATGTAGTTCATTTTGGGGGGGTTAACAGCAGTATTAACCCCCCAAAAATGAAGCAATAGAAAAATTATTTCTGAATTTTCCATAACAGGTATGCAAATGCTGCCATACTCAAATCCGTTAGAATGCTGATCAAAGATAGTGATATCTTTTTCCAAAATTTAGGGCATTAATCATTTTAATATATAAATGTGAAATGTTTTAAATGTGTATGCAATTTTACATGCCAAATTGGGAGCACTGGCTTGTAAGTAGTGAAATGTATAAATATTTTTATTTAAAATGCAATTAATTTTAATTAATTATAAAAAATAACTGAAAAATACTCATACTGTAACTAAAGCACCAGAAGCCAATTCAGGTAAATATTTTGTAGAATTTGCTGCCTACAAATAAGAAATTGAAAAGTTTTGAAAATGACTTGCAAACAACACAACTAATCAATTCACAGTTTATCTAAAATATAATCAGAAAACAAAATAGTACCAAATCAGATAAATCTAAGAGCTTAATATTAATTTATAACAATTCAGAAAGGTTTAAAGGGGAAAAAAATAACTATTTCAGTTTAATACATCTGAAAGAATCACTTAAGACACCTGTAGCACTTATCAAGGGGGCTTTATTTTTCTGTATTAAAAAAATCAATATTTTGTTCAAGAAATAAAAATCTTTATTACAAAGAACTGAAAAAGTAAACTTACATTATCAATGAATTCAGAAGTATCAACAATATTCTTAACTCTTCGTAAAAGAAATTCGAAAGTGTCAGAATATTCAGGTGATTTATCTTGTAGTAAACTCAGTTCACATAATCGGTAAGCTAAGGCCAAAGAGCCTCTTTTAGTGTACCATGTCAGCTGAAGACAAAAAATAATTTTTTAAATGAATTTTAATAGATTTTATCAAAAAACACAATATATTATAATAATTAACTAAAATAATATAAATATAAATTGATTAATTAAATTGATGTCCACTTTTATACCTATACAAAGACTATTTTGAAATGGGTCACAAAATTTGAAATTTCAGAAGATGATATTCGAAGCACTCTTATTTTACAAGTCAAACTAAGGACATTTCACTGGTGATCATTCAAGGATAAAACTGATTTTAATATCATGCTCTTAAATTTTATTATAGTTTCAAGAAATAAACAATTCCTCATTTCAAAAGTTACTTTCTCTGAAAAAAAAAAAAAAAAAAAACTGGACATTAATACACTATTAATATAACAAAATTTAAGGATTACAACTGAATAAATATAAACTACATCTATGATATATGAAATTTGATAAGATTGAATTACATCCAAGCTGTTTCAAAATATTCATTATACACTAAATAATTCAGAAAAATGTTGTATTAATTTGTTTTCTGCAATGTTAATAAAATCTCTGCATAAAAATATGGAGATGTTTCTTTTTAAATTTTAAAATAGCAGGCAATTAATCATAAACAAATATGCCCTTTTCTTCTTGGTTTTTAAAAATAAATTAAAATTAAAGTCATAATCAATCCATTAAAAAAATATTTTCATATTTATTTAAATGAAATAATGTTTTAAAATTACAATATTATTATGGTATGAACTTATGAATATGTTATAATTTTGAACAGTAATTAGATTATACAGACAATGGAGACAACTAGCTCAAATTCAAAAGTCATAAATAGTGGAATCAAAGCCAGAATTCCAACCCACTTATGCACAAACACAAACTTCCTATATTGTGAAGCAAAAATTATAAATAAAGTTATGTAAAATGATGGAAATAGAAATCAATTTCAAATTATTTTCTTCTTTGATAGTGAAAACTACAATAAGAATGACTACTTTTAAATATTTTAAGTAATTTTTTTTATTATAATAAAAAAAAAGAGATAAGATAACTAAAAAAATGCTAAATTCATTATAGTGATTCTTTATATTGTAATGAAAATTCTCCCAAGAACAATGCAAATATGCAGATAGGATGCAGACTTTATTGTCTATGAAACATGCATTAAATATACATAATACAAGCAACAGATACACAGAAAATTAATACTATTTAATTTGCTAATTATGGGCAACAGCAAAGTTCTAGAACCCACACCAAAAAGAAAAGACATCTTCTCCAACTAGGGCAATTATTCTAGCTGGTTCTCCGAATTGACTGACCAGCAACAAATTGAAGCTAGCTTAAGTTTGGGTAACGTATTATAGAGTTAAGGGTGTCTTTAATAGTGAATATAAGTTTCATAAAATAGTATTTAGATCCTTATCAAATAACTTTGCTCAATTAGCAATGCAAATTTTCTATGCAAGCCTTTTTTTTTTCAAATTAATTGCTGTGCAATCCACTCTATATGGTATTTTATAATTTAAGAAATGAGAATGATTATAGAATGAAAAGTTCTCAAATGTACAAAAGAATTGTTAAAAGTTTATACGAATGTTATTAATGCCAAATTTAATCAACTTTCTTTCCAACTAATTTTTTTAAATGAAGAATGGGTTAAGACAAGTAAGAACTTATAGAATGATGACAAAATTGGTGCCTTTTACTCTCAGCAATTCCAAGAATTATCCTGTATAATGCTTATACAGAATACTTTTTAGTAAATGCTCTATCAGGTAATAAAATATTTTAAAGATAAATATTTTACGATGTTAAGACAAAATGGGGAAAAATAAACAGCTAATGGTTTTACACAAAAGAACCTAACTAATAATGGTATTCTTTATTTCAATAAATATTTCATACAATATAAATAAGTAATAACATTTACTCTTTCTCCTTCTTCTATGCACAAATTATACAGCAGAAGCACATTTTTTTGCATGGAATAATGTGTAACAATAATAATAAATAAGACATAAATGAGTAAAGTTTTAATTTTCATTTCATACATTAAGTGTTGAGTTTTGACTAATCTTAAAATGCATGAAAGCTCATTTCAGAACTGAAGTGAAAAAATCATTGTTATGAGGGGATGTCTAAAGGAATAAAATGAATTAGAATGAAAAATTAATATGGCTCACCAGTTAATATTAAAGTAACATACTGATACAGTTAATACAAATATAATAACTTTCACTGTAATAAACTATAAAATTTAATTGACTGCAACATCTTACATCCAATGACTGATCTCCTGATTGGTACCAAATTCTATCAACAAGGTCTAATAAGTTTTTTGAATCAGCAGGAAATTGGAGGGGAGAAACCATTAGTGCCATAACCTAGAAAATGGAAACAGTTCTGGGCATTGATTATCTATTAAAAGTAAAGTGGCACATTAAAAAAAATCATAGAATATATACCTCAGGCCATTTAGAAACATATGGAATGATCATCTTTAATCTATATGCTAAAGCATCTTCTATGTAATACTGGATGTCTAACCTAAGTAATATTTAAATACAAATTAATATCATTATCCAAAAAAGCCTGAAATTCACCATAAAAGTTTAATTTCTTTTTGAAATAGATATCATAACAATTCGAAGCTGAAAAAAAAATGTTCCTGAAGTATAATGAAATCCCAAATAATGCAGAATACACAGTATTGTAAAAATAAAAATAAAAATTTATTAGTAATTTATAAAATAAATAAGATATCTCTGAAAAAACATTCAGTCATAAACATAATATTCCTGCATATAAAAGATATTTTGTTTAAATTGAAGAGTTTACATCCATATGAAGATACAAATATTTTATACTGCATTATTTTAAATCAAAAATAATTTTTTTAAAGCGTTACTTAGCAAACTTTTCTTTATTTGAAGAATATTTTTCCTTCAGATATTCCTCTAGTCTTTCATTGCATAAAAAGTTAAAATAATGAACTAAATCTGCACCACCATCTTCTATTAAGGTATGGGAAGAACTTGAAAATCCAAGAGACTGTGCACCTAAGTAAAAAATAGAAAAAGTAAGCTTAAACCTGTTAAAGATCAATATGTTTTTGATATCTTAAAAGTTTTTCCATTAGCTTAACAAAACTTGTCCCCCAGCATAATTTTGAATAGAATAAAAAGTAGCAAGTTCATTGGCATAAGATTGTGTTTCTTGAAACATGTTCCAACTGTTAGTGAGTTAACAGAAAGATGTATTAAAATTTTTCTGAACCTATGTATTATAACAGTCAATTAAAACATAAATGCTGTATATTTCTGGAAAAAAAAGAAGCCAATCCATGAATAAGTTAAGAAGTGTACTTTTTCTTCAAAAATTTATCCAAAAGACTCACATATAAACAGAAATAAAAAAATTTAAAAAAATCTTATGACTTTTAGATTAGTTAAATAGAGAAGAAATATTGTCAAGTAGGTGAAATAGTTGTAAATTTTTCTAATCAGGTTATTATAAAGTAAAATCTAGATATCAATGATGATAGTTTTAATTTTAGTAATTTTACTTTAAACTAGTATATTCTTTTTTATTCATTTGTTACTTAGTATATATGCAAACCTTATTTTCTTTGCCAAAAAAAAAAAAAAGAGATAATACATTTTTTACAGTAAATTTAATACTATCAGGAAATAGGAAAAATCCTAAAAACAGTAAGGTTGTTCAGCATTTCTCCATAAATCTTCCATATGATGTCCAAACTATAAATAATAAACAATTTCAACTATAATGCAATTATTTTCTTTCAAAATAAATAATTTCATTTCAAATTAATTTTTCTTACACTTAAAACAAAGAAATAATTGTAATAAAAAAATGCTGCATTTGGCAATATTTAAGGATTTATCATCAGCCTCTGGTTATGGAAAATACATTTATGTTTTTTTTCTTTCAAGATTAGTATACTGCGTATAAGCCAATCCTTATTGTCTAAATCTAGAAAAAGCCCCAAGAATTCTTAGATAATACAAAGGGATATATGGCTATCTATATCCTTTTAAAAGAAAAACCACGCTGATATACACCTTTGGAATATAAATATCTTTTTAAAGGAGGAAAATAAAAAATAAAAAAATAACAGTAAATAAAAGCATACATCTAAAGTTGTAGTTTTAAACATGAAAGAAAAAGCTTTTGTGTCATTTTATATATTTTGAGCATTTACAGAACCTACACAGTGTTATGAAATGATGAATGTCAGCAAAAATAAAACCAAGAGAAAGGAACAAAAAAATTAAAAAATTTCTTACAAATAATGTTATTAGAATTTAAATTTTATACGAAAACAATTTACTCATGGTTCTTGCTTTTCTAATTCAGCTACTTGACAAATCAAAAACTTCTACTTGTAGATCAGTAAAGAGAAATCTTTGAATCCATTAAGAATAAAATTAAATAACACAGGAAAAAAGTCTCTTGAAAATTCTTGTTTTAAATTAAGAAAATGTAAGAGCAATGATAAAAAATAATAGAAATAGAATATCAGATGCAAGAATTTTAATTTATATTCGTACATTTTTTCAGTACAAGTAACTATATTTTTGAAACATTTTATAAAACTCAGCAAATTAAATCTAAAGTGTGAAAACAGCAACCACAAAACACACCTTCAGAATGACACTTATTTTCCTTGTAGAAGTAAAATCAATGCACCATCAACCATAAGAAGCAACAGTATAGAAAAATATATGCAAAAAGAATTCACAGCAACAGAAAAATGTCAAATAAAAAAATTTCTATTTTATATATTGAAATTCAGACTTTGAGTCACCATTACAACAACATGCCCAACAAATTTTATGGCTGTAAGTATGATAGATTTTTCTAGAAACTGAAGACATATACATATAAAAATAAATCCTTTTATAAGTTTAGATGAGACCTTCCCAAATGACAAACTATTCTCTAAATCAGCTGCGTGAAAATTGAAGAACTGACAACTACTGGTATGAATCTCTTAATAGTAATTAGTGAAGTAGTACAAAATTTGTAAGAATTATTTCTTTTCAAATAAAAAAATTAATAACATTATTTTTATATTTTAATTTTTCTAAATTTTCAAGCTTTTTTAAAAAAAGAGATTAAGCTATACATTGTAATTATCATTACAAATAATTTTTTTTTAGTTTCAAAAAAAATGTTTTCTTTTTCAATATTATTAGTATGTCAAAAAAGATTTACATAACATACATTTGCCTTATTATTTTCTTTAGTAGCTAGAAATACTTGAGAAGGAGATAAAAAAATATAACCCAAAGATTATTTTTTGGAAGATCCATATTTTTATGATTTGCTTCATAAAAAAACACTCCTTTTTAAAAACAAATAAGTAAATACACAATAAAATTTTGTAATCCTATAACAATTAGATACAGAAAGTAAAAATTCAATTTAAAATATGAATATATCTTAAAGGAAATTAAACTCATTTCCAAAAGAAGAATTATTATATATATGACTGAAAGACAGGAGAAAATTATAGTTAAGTCAGAATGAAAAAATAGTTAAAACAGAAAATTTTTAATAGAAAGCTAGACTTTTAATATAGGTGTTTATTTTAATCATGCTCTAATAGCTAATTTCTATACTATTATAGATATACATAAGAATACAATTGAAAATTCGGTTTAAATGACAAATATTGTTTTTTGTTTTGTTTGAGTTAATAAAATTAGAGTTTAAATTTTTATACCTCTAGTTCTTTTACTCATTGTTAGTAAAATATTCTTGTACACACTAACATTTTAATAAAAACAAACAAACAAAAATCTGTTTTTAATGATTATAATTGATTGAATAATTAAGGTTCCATTATTTCAAGAAAATCAATTATACTTTAGTAAATGCTCATCCAGATAATGATATACTTGCTTTTCAATGCTTTATTAATACAACTACTGATGATAAAAAATTATCTAAATTAGTGAAATTGAAAGCCTTAAAATTGGGTCAATTTTTGTCACAGAAGAGGGAAGAAACTTTTTCTTATTTAAGGAATTATCTTATTGCTCATTATTTAGAGAGTCAAGATTGTTTTTCAAGATTTGACTAATAACTCCAGGAATTGCATAACATATTCATCAGAGTTTCTAATTTCTTCAGCTGCAGATTTGTTGACTCTATAAAATATAAATTTTCACATCATTTAAAGGATAATTCAAATTGAAAAAATATCCTTTATTGCAAAGGTTTAAAAATAAATATTGAGTTTAAACTAGAATGTGTGCCCAATAAAAACTATTTGGGGGGGGGGGATAAACTGTTTTATAAAGATTAATATGAATTCCTTAAATAAGTATTTGATGAAAGCAAAATTAATTATTTAATTAATAAAAAAATTAAAATCTGTTTTGAATGTTTAAATTTCAGTATAAGTATCAGCTTCTAGAACATGCATTTGCTTATACAAAATGTTGAATCAATTAAATTTTTTATGCTTGTAGTATTACATCACAGCACAATATAATGGAGTAGGATCATTGATTTGTTACTTGAACTGATTTTATTAGAATTTGTTTTTTATTACTTCTAGAAGTTTCTGCAAAAAAAAAAAAAAATCTTTTTTACATATGTAATGAAAAACCTTTATTTTATAAATATATGTATATATATAATTCAGAATACTGCTGAAGGAATAATTAAGAAATTATGACATAAATTAAAATCCTAATATTATCACAATCCAAACAACACCAAAACAATGTGAAAATAGAAAATAACATGTTGTTGGCATTATCACACAAAAAAAGAAATTGTTTCAGTGTCTTAGGCATTCATTAAAATTATTTATTTATTAGTGTCAGCACATGAGAAATTACTAAAATTGGAAATAACAGTAGATAACTTGTAATATACAAATTTAAATGTACATCTTAATCAGACTTAAGGTCTGATTTCAAAATTGTTGAAATATTATTGCCAATGAATAAAAGAAAGTTTGCATTTATCATCTAAACTTTTAAGAAAAGGCTTACCTGTAAATAATCCTTTACTAATTCAAATATCAAAATGCTAAATTGAAATGATCAGCTTTATGTTTTTAATTTTAAAAAACTATCGCATAAAATTAATAATAGTTTAGAAATGATTTCTAATAAGCATATAATAAAATGATTTGGTAAATACAGCTCAAGACGAAGTTATATCTGAATCAAGCTTTTTATATTGGTTCACTTCTAAAAAAGTTAATTAGAACCCATCCACAAATTTTTTTTTTTCTCCATATGATTACATTTATCAAATAATTTTTGGTGTGTTTGCCTAGAATTCTTTTGAATATACAAATATATAATCTAATGATACTCTCAACATTTATTTATTGGTTCACTGGCTTGTTTATATTTCTATGCATCATTCTTGCAAACATGCATATCTAGCATTAAATAAATCAATTATTCTTAAAGGTGAAACTACTAAATACACTCCACACTATTTAATTTTTATAAATTTGTGAATATTAAAATATAAGATGTCTTTATTAATAATATATTAATGAAATTATACATTTTCAGATTTATTTAGTCCTAACAAATACTTAAAGTTATCTAATTATAATTTCATGATAAGGCAAGTAACTTAAAATCCAACTGCAACAGTTAAATATCATTAATTTAAAATACCAAGGGCTATTGACTGTTTGCTCCAACCATGTTTTGGTACAAAATCCAAACTGGCTTTTAAAATTTGCAATCTAAATTCAGTCAAATCTTTTAAACTTTCGTCATCTGATTCGCTTGAGTAATTCTCAGAAGCATCTTCTGCTTGATGTTCGGATGTGTGAAGGATTTTGGTAAAAGATGAAATTTGCCGTATAGATGAAAAAGAATATTGATTTCCTAGAAAGCGAAAGAAATTGTTAAAAAACTACCTATCTATTAAAATGAATGATCATTTATAAATAAATTCACATAGTTAATTAAAGTTAGCAGAATTTTGTACACATTTTTAAAAATAAAAATAAATCACTTTTTTTTTCGGAACAAAAATTGCACAAAATTTTGTAAAAAACTTAATAAATGAATTACGATATAAAACTAATAATGGTTGAACGTAAACTGCAAAACAAGATATGTTTCTAGGCATTTTGATTTTAAACCTATTACTATAATTATATAACAAGTGCTTTTGAAAGTGTAAATTAGACAAAAGTGACTAGCTATAACATACATGATTACTGATATCATTTATATACTTACCGCATTTCGAATACAAAATCTGATTTCCGATCACTTTAGATAAAACAGAAACTGACAGTTTCCATGTAAACACACCAAACCTCGACATTATGAGAGAGAGAGAGAAAGGAGGCTTTATTTCCGGCTTATGCTCCTGAATAAATTCTTAGCTTGTGCCGGGTTAAAGAGGTCTAAAAACCACGAATATCACACGATTCGACATTATGTTTCTCTAACAATATTTTACATAACATGTGAAAATTTTCGGTTTTGGTTTAGTTGAAAATTTGTTGCCACTTCAATAGGAAATTATAATAGTAATAAAATGATTTTTACAGCTTTACAAGAGCAATGCTTATTGATGGGGGCATTAAAAAATGTTTATGTTGTTTATACATCGATTCTTTTGAAAAAGTAAATTCAAAGTTTCCGATCTAGATATTTTTCAACATCGAAATTTGGCAGTGACATGCTTGTTATTTTGACTATGACCGCTATGGTGGCGGAGTAGAAATGGATTGCGAGGGGCACTCCCTCTTAAATATTGTGGTTTTGAAATTAAATTTGTAAAATGTGCTTGTTTTATTTGCCATTTATTCCGTTAAAACTTTTGTAAAAATGTCTGCTTTAATTTAATTAGCCTTATTCGTAAATACATTACATCGACAATGTCTGCAAAAGGAGTAATTTCACGGGAACTTCATGGTAGTCCATTTAATTTTCTAATATAAATTAACACTGTTAAACCATTTATTTAAATTTAAAATAAGTACATACACCTGTCTGCTACATTTTGAGGAGTTTCATTTGGGTAGAAAGTTTTCTCGGTAATTTATTGATCTCCCCGAATTGAATTTCGTTTTTGAAATTTCTATAACAATTTGAAATCTAATAACGCATTTTATATTTCCGATTGAAATATTCTGATCAAGAAAAATATAGGGTAATAAATGAAGCTAGAATTTTAAACATATTTCTATATATTGTACAACACTTGAAACCAATGAACTGTACCAATTTGAGCTTTAAATTCTTAGTTCAGTTGTAGCTAATGAATCTGAATTATCAATTTATTGGATATTTTTTTTAATAAAAGATATAATTAAAGTGTATATAGAAACTTCAAGTCTTAAGAAGACCTTAATCTTAAGTATGATAAAATTGGGATTTCATTTTTTATGAGAAAGAAATAAAAGTTTGATTATTAAAAGTTAATGTTGAAAACAATTGCTAAAACTAAGAATCTATTGTAAGCAAATTTTATGTATAAGTTGTGATAAGAAACCATATTTTTAGATTAATTCATTAAATTTGAGTTTAAGTTACAGTTGCAAAATAATTATGAAAAATTAACTTTATATTATAATTTAAACACCTTTGAATTAAGAAATAACTGTTATTAAATAAATTATTAAAATAGGAGAATCAGGTACTGGATTTCTTGCCAAAGCAAAAGAAGGGGGTGCTTGAATTTGCCAAATTAATGTAATAAGAAATTTAAAAGATTAACATATTTGACAAGCAAAAAGGTTATAATATGGTAACTTAGTCAACTTTCACCTGAATCTCCTGTATGACCAATCTTCTGTATTCACTTATATATGCATATGTATAATTTTAAATAAATAAATAAAATTTAAGAAAAATAGTTTGAAATAAATAAAGAGTTATAAATTTTATTTATTTATTTATTTTGCAAAGCATGCATTAGTTTTTATTATGAAATCTTACTTATTTTTTAGAAATAGTATAATTTTGTTTCAGATATATTCTAAATTGAAACCAATTATTCCAATTCAATCTGTCGAAGATATTGTTATCTTTTTTTTCTCTCTCAAAGTTATCACATTGGTGTTTGATATTTCGACTTGAGCCTTATTTAATGTTATCAATCTTTTTGAGAGTTAACAGCAAATGTTTTCTGTCTGTTATCTTGTGTCTGGCAATGTTTTTCAATAAAAACCAGGCACTTTAAACTGTTTAATTTATATTAGTGGTATGGAGAAAGAAATGCTAATCCAAGAAAATATTAAGTTGGGAGGTATTTATATTCTTTTGTCAGAAGTATCAGATGTTATGTATGAAATAAAATTGTAGAAGTATAAATACTTCAATAATTTCACTTTAAATGGAATTTACTGTACTGTATATGAAAAAAAAATTTACATAATTATTTTAAAGTTTACATTTAGGATAGAAAATCCTTATTGATTTTTATATATCAGATATATATGATTGTCTGTATATGATATTAAAATAAATATATCAAGAAAGTACATTTGAAAGAACAACTATTTTATTAAATTTTTCATTGCATAAAAGTATTTATTTTATGAAGTTTTCTTATCTTAAAAAAAAGTTATTTTTCTTGTGTTGTAATTTATCTAAATTTTGTTTTTATTTGCAAAATAGATTATTTTGTGATATTTTTTTTCCATGGCAAGTTAAATGAAAAATTGTACCCAAAGTTATGTATTCACTACAAAGCATTACTGTGATTACAGCATTCATATAAATATTATATTAAAATTCTTATATAAAATTGGAAGAAAATATTTATCTTCAAACTGATTAAAATTTCTTATCATATTGATCTTGTTCCGAGTGTAGAATAAATATAATTATTTAATAATTTGTTATCAATATAATTCACAAGAATTGATGTAATAAACAATATATAAATTTTGAAGGTTATAAAATATTAATACTGCTTTAGATTTTTAAAGTCTTAAAATGAAAAGAAATTAATCACTTAAATCATGATCACTTTATTTATTTAAGGAAAATTACTTTTTTTAAATAGATTTTTTAGTTTATTTTCAGAAACATATTTTGAAGTAAATTAAATTATTATATAATAATATTGTTATCTCTAAATATATTATTAGCTATCAAATAATTCTTTGTCATTCAAGTTGCAATCATATTTAAGTAGAAATAATATATTAAGATTTTATTTGTAGCCACATACACCTGCGAAAACAATGTAGAACTTATTATTTTCTTTTTTGTTATAGGTTTTTCCTAATTAGTTTTTTTCTTTCTTTCATATTTTAGAGAGTATTCGACACATTCTAGGACGGAATGTGAAGATTTCTTTAAAATGTGCTGTGCGCATGGAAACAAAGCCTGAAAAAACAGAGAATCGAGTTCTGGTAAGCTTTACTCCACTTATTAAGCATTTCTATGATACAGTATGTGTTACTAAACTCTTTTTCTCTGAATAAAGTTATACTTTTAAAATTATAAGCATAAAATTTGACATATTATCAATATACATAAAATTTTCAATTTGAAATCCATTTGCCCATTATTGTTATATATTCATTAAGTTGTTGATATTTTTCATAGCTTAAAAATGTGAGAAAAAATTAAAAACTTTGGAAAGAAGAAAAGAAGTGGTTTGAAGTAGCAAGAGAATTTTTGAAAATAAATTGGAACTTTATCATTGAAATAAAAGATTTTGTTTTGTTTTGTTTACTAATGCAGTTGATGCACTAACTTTGTATATACTATTTATATCTGTAATACACAATAGTTCTATATTGTATGAAGTTGAAAATAAATATGTGTCCCTCAATCTCAAAAATTTCACCTAATTATTGAATGATAACTACTTGAAATTTGGTATACATACTGATACTGCTTGGTCAACTGCCTTTTTAATTTTTATAATTAATTCTTCACATATTTAATCAAATAGAAAAGATTAAAATTCTTTTTGCTATTTTCTACTTGTAATTTTCAAAATATTTTTTCATCTTCTAGAAAGCAATAAATAATTTTTTCATTGATATTAATTTGCGGTAAGTTTTTTTAAAAATTTTTTAACAGCTCTATGAAATTTAGTTTATTTATTGAGAATACTTGAATTTTAAATCAGTTATTATATTAAATCTATCATTAATGGATTTTTGCTTCTTTTTAAATTATTTTAGGGAGGCATCACCTTCTTTGTAGATTATTTCCACTATGCTCACGAAGTAATAATGTAATGTTACTGTGGTTACTAAGCCATTTTTCATGTTTTGTTTAATGGAGTTTTTAATTGATTCTAATTATAATTTAAGGTTTTTTAAGTCTATTAAGTATACTAAACAACAAGGAATTGGTCAAAAAAGTGTATTTGAATTATAAGAAGTCTTAACAATTTAGTAATTTTTATGTAAGCTTCTAAAATTATTTATTTTATAAATAAGCCAAAGATACAGTAAAATATTTCATCATTATATTTCATCAAAGTGTATTAGAGGTAATCATGATGTAAGTTAGCTCAAGGAGAAATTAAAATATATGTGAATTTCATATCAATGAATGGGCTACTATGGAATTCAGAAAAATTTTAAGTTTTAAGAAAAAATATAATCAGTTACTGATTTTTCTGAAATTTCTGAACATATTAATGAAGGCTCAAAATAAAGTTATAAGTGTTTTCTTGTGTACATCTCATTACAAAGGTAACTTGATGGGGGGAAAAAATAAAAACTATGAAATTAACAACCAATATGGGAAGGAAGGGAGGAAAAAGACTTCAAAGTTTTCTTTCTTTGTTTGTTTTCTAGAAATTAGTGAGCAGTAATATAAAAGGAATGGAAGTAACAAAAATTATGCAAGATCTGTCCTTCTCTAAATAATCTCATTGTTCCATTTTTTAAAATATTTTATTGAAACATTTAAAACCTGAAATGACTTTAGGAATGGACAATATTATCTGTAAATGAGAAAGATTAAAATTGCTAGTTATCTTGAAGAATTTTTTTAATTAAAATTTTTTTAAAAAAAACTCTATGTGAGAATGTGGAGGATAAAGGGTCTCTCAGTATTGATCAGTATTGCTAATAGGTTACGAAAAACATCGTCTATGTCCAGGTTGTGAAAAAAAAGTATAATAATAAGGTCAATAAAATTTATTATAATAAGCAAAGAATAAATTTGAATTTATCCTGTGGAGAGACAAATTAATAAAATAACAAAAGGGTCAAGTAAAACTGTGCTTTGATGACTATATATATTCAGTATTTACTTATATTCTTAGTTACAAGTATGCAACTCTACCAAATGTATTTCAAAATAGTTGCATTAATTTTTTCAAATACTGCTCCTATTTTCATTTTCTGATCTTCTACATCTTATGAGACAAATGCAAAATATCTCAAACATGGGATTGAGTCTTTTTTCTGATATTCATTGTTTCTTACATTGAATTAATGATTAATTCTTCTGGTTCATAATTAATCACTTGAAAGATTAGAGCATCCCTAAACATACTATTTTTGGATGTATTCCACAACATATATTTTAATACTATTTTTGAATAACAAAATCGTTTGATTGTAATAATTCTTTTCCAATCAAGCAATTTTGTTATTCAAAAATAGTATTAAAATATATGTTGTGGAATACATCCAAAAATAGTATGTTTAAATTATTTATTTTATGGCAGCATTGAAGCAAATAGTAGAATAAATAATTTTAAATTATTAACACAATTTGTTTTGAGAGTGAAGAATTCAAGAGCCAAATATGAATAATACAAAGAGAAAAAAAATGAAAATAAGAAAAAGAATTAAGCGAAAATTTGATAAGAAAAAGGAAAAACGGAGCATCAGCTCAAAGAATTAAAATTAAGCAGCTTAAAAAGAAGTTGACGCAAAAATTACAAGCCTCAAAATTTTATAGTAAGAAGCTTTTAAACTTTTAAAATTCATTCAAAACAAGATTGGTTATTTAAAACCAAGAATTATTTTTGTTTGTTTTCTAATAATTGATTTCAATTTTGCGATTAATTTTTTTATTATTTGTAATTTTTTGCATTTTAATTTTAATAAGCAAGAATTTGCTTTTTGTTGCTTGTTATTTTTAGATTAGCATTTTACATTTAGCAATCTTTTCAATAATAAAGGAGATTAAAAATGTTTTATTTATTTATAAAAACATAAGTAACTGGAGTAAATAATTTATTATTAAATATTTTGGATAAGTTTCAGTCCCCCTTTTAAAATATATATTATCAGGTGCTAAAATTCCATATGATTTTTATATTAATGCTGCAACATGTAATTCTGGTACTTGTGCAAAAAATACTAATTAACTATTAAGCAGTCTTAAAATGTTCAACAAAAATAACATTGACTTTAACTGTTAAATAGTTGATTTTTTCAAGAGTAGTTTTAATAGTTCTTAGTTCTTATACAATTTTAGCAGCAATATACAATTTTAGTAATTTGTCAATATTTTTTTCGTATGAAAATGTTATATACTATTTAAATACTTTTTTAGAATGTTCATTCCATTTTTAAATGAATTAAAGTTCCTGAAAAAAAATATTATATTAAATTATGCATAAAATCTTTAAAAGTGTATATTATTTACGTACAGTGATTCTAATCAGGAAGAAGGCCAGAAATAATATAATTATTATCAGAATATTGAGGAAATGTAGCAAGTTTAGTCTGGGAAATTTTTTTCCGTAATTTCTGTATCCACCTTGTATTATTACTGTTTCGTTACTTTATTAATTTTATTAATACTTTTTCAGGCATTTTCAGCATGTAGATTATTTATTCTTACCGCCAAGGTTCCAACTAAAGTAAGTTTACTCATTTTTATTTAACTTGGATATTTTTGTATACATGTATGTAGTTGTTGATGAATATTTATCAGATAGTATAGGTGGAATTTATTATAAAATGTATTTTTAATCATTTTTCACTTTTTTGACAGCATTATATTGAATGAATTTGGTTAAATTTGGCTCTGTTAAGATTTGTAACAAGTAATAAAAACCTTGTTTCAATAATACTTTTCATGCTTCAAATATCTTTGTGGATGAGTTGATTTTTCAGGAATATTAATTGTGTTTAATTTCAGTTATATATGTTAGGCATAACTTTTATTCATGATTCCCTCAATAAAATATTTTTAATAGTTGAAATATCACAAACACTAGTTGTATTATTTTAGTAACCTTACACCTGTTCTATTTAGTGTTTATATGAACTTTTAAGGAAATCATGTCAATAACATCATAGTGTCATTAAGGACTGGGTAATCTATTTAATATTATTTTTGCAATAATGTAACTTTAATTTCTCATATCATTTGTTGAAAAAATAAGCATAATCTCAACCTTAAAAAGGCTACCCTGTTTAGCCATAGTGAAGCCTGGTGGCGTAATAGTGCTCTCAACGCACAGGTCCAAAGTTTGATCCTCAGACTGGAAAACATAGACTCAAACTTTCATTCCTTTAGTGGGTCAATAAACAGATTACCGAACATGCTTGGGGCTCTGCGTTATGCTGACCACCTAATTGGAACAAATGCCTTGCACCCCAGGGCCCTCAGTAAAGAAAGCAGATATGGGCACTGTATGCCTTGATCCACATGGTCTGTCTTGCCACTGAGTTTAGTAGTTTAGCCATAGTATCTGGGTTTATGAATTGACTGTCATTATGTTATTAGCATTCTTTCAAAAACTTTGATGGAGTTTTAGTCGTCATACAATCCCCTCCTCACAGGAGGTATGTTTTGTTATTGGTGTAATTCCTCACCATTGCTTAATGCACCAGAAAAAGGAAGAATTAACCTCTATACCAGAAGCTTCTCATCTTTATTTTTGAAATGATTTCTGGTGTGGATGATAATAAACAGAAACTTTCGTAGCTTTCTATATTAGATGAAAATCATGTGATTAAATATTTAAATAAAATTATGAAAACAGCTTAAATTTTATTTCAGCATTGAAACTCAATATAATAGTGGAAATATAGTGTTAAAGAGTATATTTAAAAAAAAAAAAAACAGAATTTATTAAGAATTTGCTGAATAGTTATAACTAATACTGCTGAAAAGATAATTTTTGTATGTAGTAAAATTCAAATTAAGATAATTTTAAAAATAAGTCACAAGAAAAAAATTTTGCAGAATTTTTGTAATTTTCTTCTTAATAGTATTTTTTTTTAATTTCATGAAATGAAATGTTTTAAAATTTAATGAGACATGAAATGTGCACATTAAGCTCAATCCTCAAAGCTGTTAGACATAAAAGTTTTGCAACTACTATTGCCAACATTGTTGAAGAAAAAAAATATTGTTTTCAGTCATTGGAAGACTTAAAAATTGAACTAGAGGATGTACATTGTGTTTTTAAAATGAAGCAAGAAGCATCTAAACCAAAACCTTACATTTCTCATGTTGCAGAAGCATTTTATGAAATAATTGATTAATAAAAATTGTAATCATTCTACTTGTGTTGAAATGTGCATTAAAAAAAAACTTCTGTCATTGCAGAGTATTAAAAATAAACTTTTCTACCAGGAATAGACTTACAAGCCTCATAGTTTTAGATCTAAAATGACAGGCTAAAAAAATTGAATTTGCTGTTTTTGGCATTGACTGCATCCAAAAAGCTAAATTTAATAGCACTATTTCATTAGAACGTACTATCATTCTGTGTTAATTTTATTTTCGTGTAAAACTTAATAAGTTTACTCTTTGTGCTTATATATGTTTTATAATATATTCTTTATAATTTAAAAGATTTTTTAAGGATGAAATGTGCTATTAGTTACTTGGGGAGGGATTCAAAATTATACTATTCCTTTTATAACTAATTAAATTAAATGATTTTCTCAGTTATAAGTATATTGAATATACTCTAATGTTCTTATATTTTAACCTCTTGTGATGAATACTCTGAGAAAAAAGCCCAAATGAAGTTTTAAAAAAGTTGCTGAAGTATGTATATATATATAACACATGGTATTGTAATTCCATCAAGGATTTATTATTTGATCACCAGATTCTGCCTTAATTTTAAATTGGTAAAATTTCAGTAATAAAGTATACAGAATTATATGATTTGAAGCTAATTTTATCAATAGCTAGTAAAATTATTTCCTTTGAAATGAATATAACTATAATAAACTCCATGGAAAAACCATTTCTGTGCTGATTTTCATAATATTTATGTTTAATTTATAGCAGTAATAATTAGCAGATATTCAACTAGAGGATTTAAAAAAAAGCATGAAAAATTTGAAAAAATTATCATTGACCCAAATTTCTTATGTAGCCGGTTGCCCTCTCCAGCAGGTAGATTGTGATCTCCTGCCTGGAAAACTGTAATACTATTTTGAGATACATTTTCTCATACTTCAAAGTATATCTGTTCCAAATTTGATTGCTTTAAATCAAAATATTCTGTGGAGCACCAAAGCGTAAGCAGACTTCTATCTTTATTAATATTAAACAATTTTGTGATAATTTTGAGTCATTGAGCAAAGAGGTCATAAAATCAAGTACTTATTTAATATATGTTCGTACTATAAATTATTTCAAATTATTTATTGTGTTTTTTTATATATATTTTTTAGATTGAACACACATTTCATTACTTAGATATCCAAGCTATAGAAAGCAAGAAGAACAACCAGGTAAATTTTAAGAAAGATTTCTTATTTATGTGATTGCATAATAAATAAGCAGTTTATGCAAGGGGATATTTTTGGAAAAGGAATATTGCCATGTAGAAGAACATATTATAGTTTGCTGTAAGTATAGAATATTAGCTATTTTATCAAATCTCAAAACAATATTTTCAATTGATATAAGTTATGCACACAACTTTATTTCATTAAAAAGGGGGGAACCACCCAACTTTATACAACATTTAAAGAATTTCCTTTCCTTCATGTATTTACTTTGAATATTGCTTTATCCTTAGGTCATCAATTTATAGCAGTCCTTCATAAATGATGTAAAGAGCATCAGAGTGGTGGAATTCAGTTCATTCATGCATGAGATACTTCCGAATTTATAAAAAAATAGCAAATGTGATACAAAAAGATGTATTTTAAATTCAAAGGAAAGTCATCATTGGAGGGAATCTAACAGGGGAAAAGATTCAAAACTTAGGACAAAAGCCTCCTCATATTAAATACAAATATGAGATTTTGCAAAGCCTTAATTTAAAGAAAAATATATAAGCACTATTCATTATAGAAATACAGAGATTTGCTGTTATTATTTGAAACTCCTTATTTTGTAATAATCTCTTATTACTCCACTATTATAAAGAAAGATCTAATACTATGTTTTCGTATTTCATGTAATTATAAATCATTGTGATGTGGATGTAGGTATGAAACATGCACATAAAGCATTTTATCATGACTAATAAATTAGTCTTCAGTATTATTTGCAAAAGATTTTTAAAATTCTCTGTATTCAGGTGCTATATATATTAAATTTTGCCATGCCAAAAGAATTCAATTTTGATTGCTGTTTATTCAGACGAATGATAGAAAGATATATATTAAAAGAATTAGTTTTAAAAAGAATATTCTGTAAAATTTAAAGCTAAATTTCTTAAATTCACAACATTTTCCTTTAAGATGTTCTTTTACTTATTCTAGAACCCAAAAGCCAAAAACAAACAATTACAAACTCAAAACATATTAGTCATTTTTTTCTTTTTTTAAATTAAATTTATATGCATGCTGTTAGATTTGAATGTAGCTTATATAATTGGTATTTGATATACCTACTTGTATGAATGAAGTGTTTAAAAGCATATACTGAGTGTAATGCCATTTTCATCATTTGACAACATATTAAAAGTATAAAGTCTCCCATCTTAAAAATTACATTTTAATTGAATTCTTTATAGAATAGAAGAAGAGTGCTTGTAAGTTTAGAAAATAGAACAAAAATAATTAAATGAAGTATAAAAATTTGTCTTAAAATATTTTCTTATTATAATAAGGAAATATTTTAAAACAAATTTTTATACTTCATTTAATTATTTTTGTTCTATTTTCTAAAC
>JAOUZG010031477.1:108985-148637 GCA_026289955.1 Argiope argentata | reverse complement strand
ATATATCAGTTGTCTTACCTCTTATTTTTAGTACATTTTGGACTATTTTGCTTAACAAAATATTACTTTTTTTATGATCAAAGTATTTTCTCTTTATTTCTTTGTACCAGTTCATAGCATATTGCTAAGTGAAATTATATATATATATATATATATATATGCTAGGTGATATATTGGTTATATTACATAGTTATTAAACACATATTTACTGACAAATAGAACTTCAGTAAAATAGCCAAGTAACCTGAAGATAACAATACTGATATTAATGAAAACATGCTTCCACATTGGTTATGATGATATAGCAACAAACACAGGATGGGAAAAAGCTATCTGTAACCTAGAAGTTAACATTCATTGTCCTTAACAGTGATTTACTTGCATGCTTTATACCAGCAAGCTAATATTTAGACATGTATATGAATATTATAACTGCGAGATGATGGACCAATATTATTCTCTAAAAAATATGGCAAATAACTGCCTAGTTTAGTGTTCCTTTAAATTTTAGAGTCACCTAAATGAAATCAATGTAAATAAGACTGATATTATTAAAGATCTGGAATATCTTTGTGATTAAATCAGAAAAATCTATATAGGAAAATGTTTTCCATATCTTCTTCTTTTCTAGATCTTTTAGTTATATGCAATTAATGATACTTATAAAACATTATTGTATGTCAAATGAGTTCAGGATGCTTCTTTGCATACAGTCCCATTTGATTTGATTTTAGAGGTATCAATCTGTGAAATAAGTTTCTAATAATAGAAAGTTTTTTTACTAATTATATATAAATGATAATGTATTTGGAAGATCAGGATTTTGCTTTGAGAACAATATAATCAAAAATTAAATTCATCAAATTAATTCAAAGAAATCATCAGTCTTGTAAGTGAGTAAAGCACATTTTTTTAGTCTTTCAGAAAACAAGTTATTAATTTTGATAATAAATGAGACAAAATGATTAAGAGAATTAGATTACAGAAGAGCACAGATCTGATTTCAAAATCTGTGTAAAAATGCATTTTTTTTTTTTTTTTTGTATTAAAACCGAAACACAAAATGTTGATATGTAGGACTCTAGATGAAGAAAAAATCTAAGCACTTGGGGCATTCACAGATTTGTCCAAAGTCTATAATTTTATACAGAAGGAATAACATTAAAAGAGAATGTGCAAAAAAATTTCAGACATCCCTTTACCATCACCGCTACTTTAAAGCAAGTAAATCAAAGTTTAAAATTAATTCTCATATATATTAAGATCTCTCTCCCTCTTTTTGATTTGTTGTGAACACTATATAAGCCAGCTAACATCTCTCGAGTTGAAGTACACTTTTGGCTCGATTGGCATATTATTCGGCTACTAACCATAAGAGAGGAAGTTCGAGCCTAGCGCTATCTCCTACCGCCTCAATGGTGAACCCGGCAATCGACCTTGGATTAAAAGCAGCCTTTGCATGCAGTTTTGTTCAACTGTCATGATGTCCTGTATTGGCAACTACAAGACCGAAAGGCACATTAAATATGACAGTTAACATCACCACCAAAACCTCACATTTGTATTGCTTGTCCAACCACCGACTTACTGGTGGGAGAGTATTTGTTGAATGCTATATAAGCCAAGTAACATCTCTCAAGCTGATGTTCTTTTGGCACGATTGGCATGTTACTCAGCTACTAACCATAAGATTGGGAGTTCGGTCCTAGCGCTATCCGCTAGCGTCTCAGATTAATTGATTTATTAGATGTGACAAATTCAATGTAGTTTGTTTTTATTTGGGGTACTTTACATTTGTAAAGTAAAATTTTATATTAATGTATTTATGGCTTGAGAATTACAGTCAATACTTTTTGACAAATTTTCTGTTCCTTCAAGTTTTACTACCAATACTTGTTTTGTTTCCTAGACAGCTGAGGAGAAAGCTCCATCAGAAGGGGTCTCTATTCTGGCAAATGTCAAATTAAAACCTACTGGACTGAGCCAGACTCTGATATCACCCATTGATGCTTCACTCACTGAAGATTCTCAACAGTCCAGTTCATCTACTATCACATCTCCAGGTAGAGTATTTTATTATATTGCTATATTATTTCCTTGATCTTCCATTGATCTGTAATATTTCTTTAATGTACAGTTAGCCTCATTGCAAAAAAAGACAGTTTTACATTTAACTTGTAGGGGTTAATATATACTTGTTAACTTGTTGTCCCCTTCCAGCCTTGGTGACAAAAATGGAGGTTGTTGTGTATAAAGGGATCTTGACAATATTTCTCTTTAAAATCAAGATTCAGATCTTTCCATGGAATTCAATACTTCAAATTTAAGAAACAGAGCTAAAGCCAGCAGTACTATGAATTCCCTCTCTGAAATATGGATCGTGAAGAACATTCTCAATTTTTTTTACTCTGAGTATCATTGTGCTTTCTGTTAGCACGATTAACTCTTCATAATTAGCATTTACTGTCTGATGTTAAATACTTGTATGAAAGAAAAATGATTTTATTACTGCTCAGTTTTTAAGTGCTAGTTTCTGTTAATCTTCAATATCTATATCAGTTATGTATATATCTTCTAAAGGTTTTGTTGACGATATTGTTTACTTGTTCTGATTTTTGGCCTTTTAACTGACTGACTTTTTCACTTCTTAAACCTGCTTTGCATAAGGACTGAAAATGCAGATCCATGGAATTAAAAAAACTTTTGCAACAAATGTGGATTTTCATTACATAATCACTTTATTAAGGGTAAGGGGTTCTTAGTTTTATTCATATATGTCAGTTTCTTTTAAATACATATGAATCATATCTAATGCTAATTAACTGGCCCTAACAACAGTAGTTTTAATTTTCTTGATTTGCCAACTGAAACTTCTTGAACCATTATTTAGCAAATTTTATTTTAAAATTAGGTAGTCTGTGGTCAATGAAAAAAATGATAATTAAGACTACGGTATCAGGTGAGGAACAAAAATCATTAATTATTCAGAATCCCATTGAATTATAAATAGACCGAATGAATTTATGAAAATTGTATCTCTATTAACAAAATGATCATAGCTCTAATTTGGAATTTGCAAATGCTCTATTTAAAAGTTATCTTCGAATCTGGATCTAATTAATAAAAATTAAGAGAAATGTTGTATCCTTATAACAGCAGAAAGTATTACAGTGCAAAAATGAATTTTGCTTAATCCTAAAATTCAGTAATGTTTGTATCAGTTTAATTACTGTACATTTTCATCTATTTTTAAACATATTTTACAATTATATTTGTGGCAGCAAATATATTATCTTTCATTTTTCTTCCATTATTGGTGATTCAGATATGATTACTTTTTCCTCAATGTGTATTTCTCTTTAAAGTATGTTTTTCATATACTTTTTGAAATTGTGCTTTATTTTTAGTAAAGAATTATTTTTAAAAAAATTTTAATGCATCCATTTTTAAATAGTTTCAGCAAGAATATTTTTATATTTATTGAAATTTAAACTTTTCTATTTCAGTTAAAGTTAAAAAACTTATAAGGGAGTTGATAAAGATAAATAGGCAGGTGCATAGAATAGTAGAATAGTATATAGCTTCTAAAATAATATGGGTGATACATCTGTTAAAATTTAATGTATAAAAATATTTTGTCAAGAGGCCATGAAAATAATGATGTTCCATTAAGGGACTATTACTTAAAATATTGAACTAAATATATTAGATGGCCTAGTAATGAATAATCGTTTTACATTGGCCTTCCATTAATCATAATAATTTGAAATAAGATAAAATTAAAATACTTTATTTAAAATTTTGAAAGTAAAAAAATTTAGAATATCCTCCTGGTTTTTATATTTTTAAAAATTACTTTACTTTGCCCATGAATATTATTTTGTTTACTTTAGGTTCACCACAACTAGATCCTGGAGGCCGACTCACGCCTGGTCTTAAAGTGAAACCTCCCCCTATAGCACCAAAGCCTCGTCCTAAGTCTGTTGGAGGAGCAGCTGAAATGAGATTATCAGGTAAGGGATCATTCTTTTTATATATGTAGCTAAAACAAAATTACCTTTTCATGCTGATTTCATCGATATAAAAACTTTTCTGTGGCTATATTTTTTCAAAAAACGCATTAAAAATAAGAAAGCCAGCAATTAAATCAAGATAATTATTTTCATTAGAACTTCTCTTTAGGTATTAAAAAAATATAATGGAATAATTTAAATTGGATTTTTGTCCTTAACTTTTTTTTATCGCATATATTTAATCTGAAAGAAAATGTCTGTATGGCAAGTTTCATAACTTCTGTATTTTTCTGCAATCCACAATGTATGACACACTGATTTAAAACAGCAAAGATGCTGCATTTTGTAGTTTCATTCATTAAAATAAAATTAATTTGCAATTTATTTTATTTCTTGACAATCCCAGGTGAATTTTCAAATGTAAATGAAGGAGATTCTCCTAAAGCTGTGAGTCCAATTTCAGAAACAGCTCTTCCAATTGCATCTGAATCGAATAATAATAAAGGTAGTTTTGTATTTTTCTTTTATGTTTTTTCTCTTTGATTTTTTATTATTTTATCTTGCATGCTGTATTGTTTAAATATATAGTATAATATATAGTATTATACTTAAAATATAAATTTTATGTATGTATATAATGAACTGTGTCTGAATGGAAAAAATTCTTGCTTCCTACTACTTATATGAAATTATTTTCTAAATATTAATATTACTGAGATATAGACATTTTTTTTTCAACAAATGGGAAAATTGGCAATTTAGAGGGGTATAAAAAACTTTAAAACAATGTTTCTTCAAAATTTTACATTCAAAAAATATTGAATGAAAGCAATCGGTTATAATAATCTTTTGTTTCTTGTGGTAATGGATTAATAAAACATGAAACTTATTTTTGCATTACTAATTTGGGGGGGGGGGGGTAATTATGTCACCCATTTGAAAAAGTGTTGTTTTTTTTATTCATTTATTTTGAATGTATAATATACCTTACATCATTATTAGGATTAATCAAGTTTTTAAAAGTAAATTTTATTTTAAAAAGTAAGGATCCTTCTTCCACTAAATTATGATTCATCAATTTATTAAAAGGAACATATTTGTTTCATTACTTTAAAAAGAAATAGTCAAAAAAAATTAGCACACATTTCATAAAACTAAATTTTATAATTGAAAATATTCTTAATTTATACTTTTATCTCATCAGCTTCCACTCTCAGTGTCTTATAGTTTTAAATTTTCTATTTCAAACATGGTTGTTTTCTGAAAGAGATTTTTTTAAAAAATCTTTTCATAAATCAAAATGCATTTGGATTCTAATTTGTGAATTCAAATTTTCCTATGGAATGTTTTTAAATTGTATAGTCCCTGGGGAAAAAGGATAATTGGGAGACTGGAAATAGAAAAGGTAATAAGGGTGAAATTGTAAATTTTATAGGCAAACAAAATTTCTGTCGGGCCAATTTTAGCACATAGTGATTTCTAGGTGAGTGAAATTTATGTTATTCCTTTCCACTGGCCAATCTTACAATTTCCTCTGAGTGATATATTATAGTATTTTCTTATTATTTGTGACATATCGTTGCATTTTTAACTTACACAGCATTTGTTGGATTCTTTTATTTTTTAATATATTGAAGATCTTGATATTTACTACTTTTTGATAATATAATTTGATTGTAGGTATTTTAAGAAATAAATATGGCTACAAAGAAGAAAATTGTTGTTGGCATTATTTAGAAACTTAACATTTAATTCTCCTGTTAGAATGGTTCTTTACTGAACTAAGCTTATGTGACTTCCATAAAATTTCTATCTCTAATTTTGTACTAAAATACAGAGCTTTGTAAAGATAAGTTTCTTCCACACCATCTTTACTTTCTTGATTTTTTTATTTGTATATAACAAACTAATCAGCTCTTTTTTCTTCACAGTGTGTAATTAAAATGCTTATCATAACTATATCATTAAATATATGTGGATAATTTTTAGGAATAATGTGATATTCACTTTTTTTTTCATGTTTCAAACTTATTCAGTCTCTGTATTTAATTGATTTAATTAATTCTGATACTGTATTTAATTGTGGATATCATATTTATTTTTCTCATTTTCATTAGAAGTTCCAACAATATGTTATAATCCCCCCCCCTTACTAAATGAAATGTGTAATTAGTTTTTGATATTTTATGTGTATTATCAGTTTCTTCCATCTAAACTGATATTAATTTCCTTACTTATTCATTTTTAAAGCTGCTGGAACTTGACATTAATTTTTTTTTTTTTTTTTTCCTTTTTTTTTTTCACTGAGTAAGTAATTTTCTTTTCTTCTTATGTCTGCATTCCAAAATAGTATTGGCCTTCAATAAATTATAAGGCAATAGGTATGGAATAGTAAGATATTATTATAATTCTAAGATAGGATGTGTTGCATGATTTTTGAAATATCTGTTCAACACATTAATTGAATGGGGATGTTCTCTTTATTTTTGGAGAATCATTTCTGAACTGTCTCTTCCCTCATGTCAATATCTGATTGGAAGAGTTTTCTTTGAAAGCAATCGTCATTTCAACAAGGTTGAAAAACAAGATTGAGATTGAAGACACATTTCTCCTGAATAGATCCCTTACGTATCCCTTAGATGAATGTTGCTTTGTGGGAGAAACAATATATGTGAAAAGTTTTCTAATCAGTTCCGAGTTGATTACTCTTTGTAATGAAATCATTTTTTTCTCATTATCTTAAGTTTTAAAGTTATTTTTCCACACTTGGCATATTTTTTATTCCTATCCATTCTTACTCCAGCCTTTGACTTCTCATTTATTGAATGGCCTCTTATAGCATAAATTCAAATTTAAAGAGAAAATGTAATATTTTAGATTATTATTTAAATGAATTGTTCATTTATGTATCTAAAATTATATATCTAATTTTCTATATCAGTTATTTGTTAGAAATCATAAAAATTAGTTGCTTAATTTAAAAAAATAAATTACTGATCTTAAAATGCCTAATCTTTATTATTATTATTATTATTACTGACAAGATAGATCTTTTTAAACCTAGAATCTGCTTTGCTAATTTAACTTCACTTTTTTCCCTATGTATTGTATTAGAATGTTGAAGAACTCATTTTTATTCTTTCTTAGGTTCGCAACGGGTCAAATCCATGTTTACTTTAGCTGACCAATCAGAAGCAGAAGTGAAAGATTCTCTTTTAAATGGTGGTCAAGAGCAATTCCATTTTGTAAGTGCATCATCCATAAATCCAAGTCAGCATTCTAAAACCAGTGCCAATTACCCCACTACCAATGATGATACAGACATAGACAAAATTGTTTTAAATTCCATAGATGATGTCATTCATGTCTGACTACTACTCGTCTGTGATGCCTTTGACCTGTGGAACTTTCTAATTCAAGTGGTACATGTATCATCAAACAGCTAATGTGATTTATTTTCTAGCTTTTTGTAAATATTGATAGTTAATGCAGGACATGCTCTAGATATATACATTTCTCTTCCAAGTTATACTCGCTTCGAAATTTCTGATGTCAATTTGATAATTATCATTCATATTTCATTGAAGTTTCATGAAAAAAAAATCTATTCAACATTTCTTTAGTGCAACTATTTGATACACCTAATTATGATTAAACTATTTTAAAAGTAGAATTTATCTGATTTGATATAGATCATACAAATAATGGATCTAAATAACTAAAAAAAGGGGGGGGGGCTTGATTATTAAATTAGAGAGCAATTCTGAAGGTAATAATACTAAATGTATCTTTCAATAAATAAGTTATGCTTTTCTTTATATAGAAAGGAAAGTATAGTTTCAATTCTATTTTGTATGAATTTAAATTCTGCTTTAAAATTATTTCTTAATCTTGATATTTTTCAATCATGCAATTTGAATTAATGAATCAGTTAGCTTTTCTCTTCCTTAAAAAGTTTGATTCTTTGTTTTATGTAGTTATGAATATAAAATTCAATTTTAAATAATTATTAAAAAGAAATTTTATTTCGTAATTTTGAGAAATTCAATATGTTATTAATTTTTTGACATATTGATAAGATACTTTAGAAAATTTGTTGGCTGTATTTTTTAGCATTATATGAGTGACATTCTATTTAATAAACTAGTTCTAATATTTCAATGTTATATACTATGTTAATAAAGTGTGTAAATATGCTTATACTATTATGAAATTAGGAGGTATAGAGTTTTATATTGTTATAAAAAAAAGAATGCTACTTGTATATTGCTTCTTTTTATTGTTACATACATTGTCTTTCCATCTATTCATTATTTGTTATCTTCTAAGTGCTGTAGTCAAATCCTGTTGAAAGTGAGAGAATTGTTATTAGATAATATTTTATTCTTAAGAAGAAATAGAAATGAATTCAAAGCAACACATATCAAATGAGAGTGCTACTGTCATTTGATAGTAAATTTTAAATCTAAAAAAATCAAACGGTTTTATTATCAAAGGAATTGTTATTGATATTTGAATATTTATATTATAGTGGAAAGTTTCTGTGTAAAAAAAATTGCAAGCAAAAACAATTTTTCCACTCATCTGCTTTTAACATTCATTTATGTCATACTGTTTTGTTTTAATTGCAGAAGTAATGTAATTGAAATATTATCAGTTCTTTCTTTCAGAAATATATGTAAAGTAATAATTTAATCTATAATTATTTTGTGTTTTCATTTTTTTAATTCTTGTATTTATCTTTAAAATTTATTTAATTATTTATTTTAAAAAAATTGGAGTATTTTTTGGCTAATGAAATATATATAATGAATACAGTTTAACATCTTGTTTAAATAGAAAATATGATTTATAATTAGAAAACAGTTATTTTTTTTAAAGCCAAAACCAAAATTCATCATATATTTAACTTAGATCTTGATATTTTACTTTCTAATTAATAACAAATGAAATTAATATGTTTGATATATTTATTGTTTTCAAGTTTCAATGAAAGTTTAGCTATTCAGTAAGCTATAGAGTGTTCAGTTTGTAAAGGGGAAAAAAATACAGATTTGAAAAATTATTCCAGATTTTTATAATCTATTTGTACTTGAAACACTATATTCAAATAATTTTGAAGTATGGTATGTATTTAAATATGATTAATTCAAATGTATAAATTTTAAGAAAATATAATGTGGAAATTTTTGATAAATAGTTCTTATACTTGACATACTTTTTTTCATGGAATCCTTTAACTGTGAGATTTCATCTATTTTGATTAATTAGTGTGTTTTTATGACATTTTTTTCTTATTATGCAATATTAAAAGCAAAATTTCTTTAATATTGAACACAATCACTCCTATTACATTCCTTTTTTAGAAAATTGCATATTCTAAATTTATTTATTCCGAATTTTATCTTTTCATAATTTTATTATATATTTGAAATAAAAATTTCTTGAGTACTACTAAAATTTGAATTAATGTATGTTGAAGTTCCTGGAACTCTATATCCATTTAATTCTTTTTAAAGTTAAGCTTGCCAAATTCATCTGTTTACCTTGTTATTATTGAGAATTTTCGTAATTACTTCTTAAAGTGGATTTCTAAAAATTGCATAAATAAACATTTGTAGCTTTGAAGATAATTTTTGAAACTTTGATAAGTCTTCACGTTGATTCATTTACTAATAATAACCAATGAATATCCTAAAAAAATTAACATCAAAGATGCAAAAAATTGAATTGAAAAAGGTTTTATTTAGTATCTGAAGTTTATATAACATGTGCTTCTGAATGGTGTTGCTTTCTAAAAAAATTACTTTGCAAACTAGAATCCATTACAAAACTAATTTCTTTTAAAATTTTCCCTAAATTCTGTAATTAAAGGAATTAATAAAATCATAAATGTATATATAGCTTATGAAGTTAATTATTGTTTTTAATATCAATATTTTAATTGAAGGTATATTAAATATATATAATGAAGTGTATATAAATGTTCATTGCTGTGAAATGTTTTCTCTGTGGCCTTCTGTTAATTTGAACAAACTGCACTTGTTGAATTTATGGTGCTGTTCTGTAAATTTTGTACTTTTTTATAATTATTAATGTTTTTCTTTTGTTTTGTAAAAAGGAAATTCAAATCATCAAATCAAACTTGTATATATATGTATAATTTTAATTTTTGAGAGCATCTAGCAGTAAGCAGGCCTGCTTTTTTTCTGTTGATTTCGCCTCTTAATTGTTTAGCATCTATTTTTTATCATACTTGCAATTGTGATTCTTTTTATAGTAGTCAGAGTGCAATACTCCTGCAGTTTTTTTTTATGTCATAAAAAAGTTAGAACATTATGTACAGTTGTGATCTTTACTAATGAAAAACATTTTTAAAAATGTAAAAATTAAAAATCTGTTTTCTAATTTTTTGTGTTTTTTTTTATAAAAAAACTTACCGATTTTTTATGATATTTCTAATTGTATATCAACAAAAATCTATTAAATCATATTTTTTTGGGGGGGAATAAATGGTGGTATTCAAATATATGAAGATTTAACTTAAAATTTGCTTAGAAATTGAAAAATGATTATAAATTTAGTTTGTTTTTGATTAAGGTAGTTCAATAAATCCCTTAAAGTTCTGTAATAAAACTTTTGAGTTTCAGTACTGTAAATTATAATATTTTCTCAAAACAAATCTATTTTCTATGAATCCATTATTGATGAATTTGGAGGCAGATACAAATTTGTGGATCGTTACAGAATTTTTAGATAAATTTTTTGCTGATTTGTGCCAACATCTTTGATTAATCTCAAAATATTAAGATAAGCAATTTTCTACATACTTTTGAAAAATTGGCAAAAGCAATAGTTTTGCAGCTCTAGTTGAATTTACTGAAAGTTGAGCAGAAATTAAATATATATCTTGCATATAAGTATTGAAGAAAATCCAAAAAAATTTAAACTATTGCTGTTTTTCTAGATTGAGCAATAACTTATCTAATAGATGAAGATTGTAGCATCTTTGAAATAACTTGAAGACACAGGTTGTCTTTTCTGAGGTTTATTGGTAACAATAACAAAAGGCACAAGATTAAGCCTTAGTGTAGCAGGCCTAGAGAACTACACATTAAAAGTTACGCGGGAGAGAGCCGAGATCATACTCCCCCTCGTACCAGGGTCAAGTTCGCTTCTACTGGAATAAAAGAGAATTTACAAACATCAACAGTCAGGTCACGTGATGTTTACGTGATTGGCAGCTGGCTTCGCCCAAGAAGATGACGTGGCTAGCTTTGGTTCTTAACATACTGCCCCCGGATGAACCAGGGGGTTCATCAAAATTTCCAAGAGCTTACGCTTGTATTTCGTAAACTGTAAATTTAACTTCAAGAAAGTTACCTGGTAATTATAAAAAAAAACATTAAACGATTATTAAATTCAAGTATAAATTCGATAGGGAACATTCTACAAGAAAATATGATTAATAACATCATGTAAGAAATATGAAAAGAATCATTTCAAGTAACCAAATAATAATTACGAATAACAAATGCACATTACAAATTACAGTTAATATTAACAATTACACATTTCAAATAGCAATTACTAATAGCAAAAGAAAACATTTCAAATAATAAAATATTTACATCAAACAATATTCAATAATGTTACTAGTCAAATAATCAATATTAAAGAAATTAAATATACGATACATATGAAATTATTATTCAAAAAATTAAATATATATATACATAAGATTATTATTACAATTTTACTTCTTAGTCCTGCAATTCTAAATTATACAACAACTGTACAGGACGTTTAATAATTGATGACTCAGTTTTAATTTTGCAAGCCCTCACCTTGCCATCTCTTCCGGGAAATAATTCAAGAATTTTACCTAATTTCCAGAAATTACGAGGTAGATGATCATCTTTAATCAGGACTACATCGTTAACTTTAAAAGGCAAAATGATTTTAACAAAAATTGAATGAGCCGATCTCAAATTCAACAAATACTCATTTTTCCACCTAGACCAAAATGATCTCATCAATTTTTCTCGGTAATTAAATGCTTTTATCAAGCATTTCCTGGAAGAAAGATTTGAATTAAGGTGAAGTCTTACAGAAGGCAAGGAGGTAACTCGTTTCCCTAAAAGAAAATGCGCTGGAGTCAGAGCAATTGGATCTTCAGTGTCACTACCAACATATGTGATTGGCCGAGAGTTAATCATGCCTTCAATCTCAGTAAGGACAGTTAGTAATTGTTCAAGCGTGAGACATGATTTTCCAAGTGTTTTTCGCAAAGCAGTTTTCACAGTACGTACCATGCGTTCGTAAAAACCACCCCACCAGGCGGCTCTTTCAACAATATATTTCCATTTAATTCCGTTGGCAGAGTAAAAGTTTTTTACATCTGCATGGTTAAGAACATTCCAAATGAGTTTTATTTCTAATTCTGCACGTTTAAAGGTGCGAGCATTATCAGAGACGACCACAGAGCACAAGCCACGTCGAGAAATGAAACGTCGGAAAGCTAGAAGAAATGTATCTGTAGTCAAATCACCAACCAATTCTAGATGAACACTTCTTGTTACTGCACAAGTTATTAACAAGATATATTGCTTGTTAGTACTATCCTTCACGCATAGAGGACCAGCAAAATCAACTCCGATTATGGTAAATGGAGCTGACTGCTCTACACGGATGTCTGGAAGGGGCGCGATCACTTGACTTCCGGGAGAAGAGTTGAATCGTTTACATATTATGCACTTTCCAAGAAGAGATTTTATGGTTTGTCTGGCCTTTAAGATCCAGAACTTTTCTCTGATTTGTACCAACGTATGGGATACTCCAGAATGAAAAACTCTTTTATGAGATTCCCAGATTAATAATTCTGTCAATTTGGCCTTGGGAGGGAGTATAATAGGATGTTTTTCATAGGTCGATAAATGGGTTGTTTTTCCTAGTCTTCCAGTGACTCGAAGAACACCAAAGTTATCAAGAAAAGGGTTTAAACATAATAATTTAGAGTCTCTTGGTAGAGGTTTATTTTTTTCTAAGCATGAAATTTCGCTAGCGAAGAATTCGTTCTGCATGACTCTCACCCAAAACATTTCTGCGTTGGAAAGTTCTTCTGAAGTAAGAGGGCCCTTTTCAACGTTTTTTCTTTTAAGGGTATTTACAAAACGCAATATCCAAGAAGTCACTCTTAACAATTTAAGCAAACAGCTAAATTTTTCGGGATCAATGATTTTTTCTTGAACAATAGCTGTGTTGACTATAATGCTGGATTTAAATTCGGATGCAATTTCTGGCTCCATAGATTCCTGTAAAAATCCCTTTGCCTTGGGCCAAAGATTTTCCGCTTCTCTCAACCATTCAGGACCATGCCACCAACTTTCAGAAGTGATTAAATTCTTGCTAGTAATCCCTCTAGTTAACAAGTCGGCTGGGTTTTGCTTACCAGTACAGTGCCTCCAATTACAGGGGTTGGTAATTTCTTGAATTTCCATGACTCTATTTGAAACAAATTGTTTATATTTAAATGCTGAACCCTTTATCCAATGAAGAACAATCGTTGAGTCACTCCACAAAACAACTCTTTCAAGATTTTTGAAAATTCCCATAAGGTGTCTTGCTATTCTGGAAGCAATTATAGCGCCCATTAACTCAAGTCGGGGAAGAGTCAATTTTTTAATTGGTGCTACCCTAGATTTTGAAATTACAAAGCTAGTCTGGAAAGAGTCCTTCGAAGTTTTATACCTTAAGTAAGCCACAGCTCCAAAAGATTTTAAGGAAGCATCGGAAAATATATGTAACTGTATATCTTTATTTATTAAATTTGTATTGGGGAAATAGTGTCGTGGGATTTTTAAATTTTGCAAATCAATAATTTCTTTACACCATGCATGCCAAATTTCTTTTAACTGTCCGGAAAACACTTCATCCCATCCAACACCAATTTGCCATAATTCTTGCAAGAGGCATTTTATTCGAATTTGGAATGGGGATATAAATCCAGAAGGATCAAACAATTTTGCAGCAGTATGAAGCACATTTCTTTTTGTACATTCGTTGTCATTCAAGTTTGACAACAAAGATCTCAAATCTAGTCCTAAAGTATCGTCGATATTGTTCCAAACCAGTCCCAACACTTTTAGGTGCGAATCCGCATGCTCATTAATTTCGATCATGGGATTAGAATTGCGCCACAATTTTTTCAACTCTTCAGAATTGGTGTTGAATTTTCGCATGTTCATTTTCGCGTCTTTCAAGATCGATACAGCTTCGGAAGACAATTTCAATGGGTCTTGTACATTGGAACTTCCATAAAAGAGATCATCAACATATAATGATTCATTTAACATTTCATATGCAAGAGGATATTTATCTTTGTATTCTTTAATATGTGTTTTAACAGTTGCAGCCAAAACGAAAGGTGAGCAAGTTACACCAAAACAATGTCTATTAAAATGATACATTGTTACTGGTTGAGATTTATCACAGTTTTTATAATATAAGAAACACAAATAGTTCTTATCCGATTCTGTAACTTGTATTTGTAAAAATGCTCGAGCAATATCTCCACAAAATCCAATTTTGTGTTCTCTAAATTTTAATATAACATCAATAAGATTAGGATTTAAATTTTCTCCAGAAAGAAGGCATTCATTTAGACTAATATTATTACCTTTCTTACTGCTGGCATCATAAACTATTCTAGTTTTTGTGCTGGAAGATGTCTCCCTGAAAACCTCTCTATGCGGCATTACATATCCAGTAAAACATTCGTCATGACACATCTGAATTATACCTTCGTTAATTTGTTCTTGCATAACTTCATTATATCTTTTAAACAACGCTTGGTCCTTATTAAATCTTTTCTCTAAAGCTATAAATCTCTTTTCCGCAATGTCAAAATTATTATTTAATTTTTCCTTAACCTCATTTGTTTTCCATAGCAAAGGGGCTTCATATCGTCCGTTCTTTATTTTAAGTTCTTTTCCGAAGTTACCTAAATTATCCCTGGATTTATTATCCGAAATCTCACCGAGCAAGAAAGAATCTATCTCCCATAAACGTTTCAGGTCATTTTCCACTACGCAAGATAAAGTAAAAACCGAAGAATGCTTCCCCTTTTGAGAGTTTGACATTTGACCTATCAATGTGTCACCAAAGAGGGTCGGCTGCAGAAACAAGTTTTTGTTTATTCTTCTTACTTCTCCCCTCAAAACATTGCCCAGGAAATCAGCACCGAGGAGGATCTGAATAGGATTGGAATTTTCGGGGGGGTCCGCTAGCTTGCAGGTCGCTGGAATTACTTTCTTTACGAGTTTGGGGTCAACATCCGAATATATGTCCGCACCAGTTATTTCGTCGGACGCCAAAACCTCGACGTTTATAGATTGGAAAGGGGGAAATCTGCTTCTTATTTTTAAAAGTGCAACATCAAATGTTTTCTCGTTCGGTTTTCGTTCCGAGAAGGTATAAATTAACAGTTTCTCTTGCCGTATTGGTTCTAGATTAAGAGCTTGTTTCAAATCATTACGTATAAATGATTTTTGAGATCCTGAATCAAATAAAAGTCTAGCCATTACCTTGTTTGTACCATTTTCAGCTTGGACGTTCGCTGTTTGAAGCAAAGTCGCGTAACTGCCAGGGTTATTTTCTGTTCTTAAAACAGAAGAAATCACAACTTCCTGTCCAGAAGTCTCGGTTTCAGAAGCGCTACTTTCAATTTTATTCTTCGGGCAAAACAGGGAATTGTGTTGTGAGCTCCGGCACGTTTCACAGGGAGAAATTTTAACCTTGCATTGTGAAATTAGATGTCTATAAGCCATACATCGATAGCATCTACCCTCTTTCTTTAATTTATGGCGTTTTTGTTCGTCCGAGAAAATTTTGCACTTCAATGCAGTGTGCGAATCTGAGTTACAAAAAATGCACACATCTTTAGCAATAGTACTTAAAGCGGCAGATGAAGGCAGCTTATTTTTAAATTTAGATTGTCCAGGATAAGAAGAATTTCGGGGAAAATGTCGTGGAGTTTCAGGAATATTTTGAGAATGTCCGGTCACAATGTTTGCAGACTCGCGGGATTCAATTTCAAATTTTAAGAATTTTATTAATTCTTTAATGTCGCCAATCTTGGTAGGATCTCTCTTACGATGGAACTCAACGACTAAATCCCGGGGTAATTGCTTTAATAAAATGGGTGTGAGTAGGTGCCCATAATTTCCGGATGCAATCCCCATTGAATTTAAATTTCTGATGCTAATTTCACTCTCGTCATGAAGTTTCCGTAGTCCTTTGAGATTGGAAGAGGATTTTACTGGTTCAATTTCTAATAGCCTATTTATGAAATGGCTTATCAAATGGTCTTGCCTTCCATATCTGTCATTTAACAAAGATAAGCATGACTTGTAATTTTCGTCAGTAAGAGAAAAACCAGAAACAATTTTATAAGCTTCACCAGATAAAAAGGACTTTAAATAGATAAATTTATCAACATTACTTAATGAATCATTCGAATCAATGGCATTATTAAAGCTGTTTATAAATTCTAGGAAAGTGCTAGCATCTCCACTAAATGTGGGAATTCTTAATTTAGGCAAATTAATAGTCGTTGCAGGATAGTTAGTTCTTGCACTAGAAACATTAGCTGCAAGGGGTGCGATAGGTTGTTGATCAACTTTAAACTTATTGATCTTGCTTTTAATTTTGAACTTGGCTTCATTTATTTGCTCTTCATATTCAAGAGAGCTTTGAATTTCTGTTTCAAATAATACACTATCAGAAATTAAATCCTCAATTTCACTGTTAAGGTTTTTAAGATCTGATTGTTTGGCCTCTAAACTTAATAAATGTTCCGAAAGCTGTTCTTGATCATTTTCCTTTTTAACATCACAATTTTCCAAGAACAAATAAATCTTGTTAATTAATTTTGTACAAGCAGTGCGAGATATTTTTCGTTTCGTCTTCAACTTATCCAGAGTTTCCATTTTCATGCATAAAACAAAGTTTACAGTACCTGTTTAAATGTCCAACGATGAGTTATATTCGCAGATAAATGCAGAATTTCAAGAGCATCAACGCGCACAATCATCACCCAATATCATCTTTCCCGGGTTTCGGCACCATGGTGAAAATCCAAAAAAATTTAAACTATTGCTGTTTTTCTAGATTGAGCAATAACTTATCTAATAGGTGAAGATTGTAGCATCTTTGAAATAACTTGAAGACACAGGTTGTCTTTTCTGAGGTTTATTGGTAACAATAACAAAAGGCACAAGATTAAGCCTTAGTGTAGCAGGCCTAGAGAACTACACATTAAAAGTTACGCGGGAGAGAGCCGAGATCATACTCCCCCTCGTACCAGGGTCAAGTTCGCTTCTACTGGAATAAAAGAGAATTTACAAACATCAACAGTCAGGTCACGTGATGTTTACGTGATTGGCAGCTGGCTCCGCCCAAGAAGATGACGTGGCTAGCTTTGGTTCTTAACAAGTATCATTGTGAAACTCTTGCTCTTTCTCTTGTTGATTTGTTAACTAAGAAGTAATTGTCATAGACGTGTATTACAAGCACTTTTGTTTATATTGTTTATCATTCCATTGCAAATATTTATTTAATTATCAAATATATCTTATTTTTGATGGCATTCATAATCTGTTCACAATATAATTAATACAGAATGGTTAATAATGATGATCTTAACAGAAAGAAAATTTTATATGATTTTCACTCAATGTTACAACAATTGCAACCTGCTACATATATGCAGTATGCTTTTGTTTGTTTGCAAGCAATCCTTTTCTAAATAAAGCGAAGACATGTTTTCTTTGTAATTAGGTGAACTGAAATCTTCTGATTTATCTCCTAAAACAGTCTTTGTTTTCACTCTCACTAGACCATTTTTGTCAGTAAAGGTGTGTATTTTTCGAGGGATTTTTTTTTAACCTCCTGAGAATTAATAATATGATACTCCAGTTGATAATAATATAGATTATCTTCTTTGAATTTCATAAAGAGTGCAATTTATTTTTATGTATGTTTTTTATTGTTTGAACAAATTGAAATTTTGCTTTTTTTTAATTTTCTCTGCATTGTGTGAGTGAATTATCTATTATCGAGCAAGACTTTTCAAATCGGCAGCTTTTTTTCTTCCAAATTATATGCCTTTTTCAATTTATATATGAAATTTGGGTTTAATTCCATGTTTTAGTTTCTGCTGCAGATTCTTTCCCCCAAATATTATTTTTGCCTTATGCTTCCTAGTTTGAAATTTGCTCTGATAGAAATAATTACATTTATATGGATAGACCTCACATTAGTAAGAGGCTCTTTTTTATATAATTTTTCTGGAGAATCAGTTTAAAAACATTTGCTTTATTATTCAGCAGTCGCCTATGGCAATAATTTAGTTTCTCGGAGATACTGGTTGTGTTGTTGCTTATGGCACTTATCTTAGACAAGCCTCCTGACTAAGGCAGTGATTTTAAGCCGGGTTGTAGATTATCTTCTTTTATTAGCGGCATCTAGGGCAATCTTACGTCTTTGCTACTCATGTGTCACGGCCTTTTCACTGGGTGAATTTCATTCAGTCATCCACAGATCATAATTTTGACCTGAATCAAAGAACGATAACTTCTGATCCAATAGCCACAGTGTTATTGCCTTGACTTAGTGGCTACGACAGATGTGTGCACCAACCACATTGTAAGTGGAGAGCCTTCGGTTGATGGTATTTCAAATTAGCAACCCAAGAAATACAAATCCATACCAATCAAACTGTCCCGTCCTATATTGTTTGTGTTCTGACAAATTACTTCCAATTGAAATTGAAATGACAGACATTAAAAACCTTCAAATTTGCATCATATACACGATTATCAAAATTAGAGATTCCATCTCAAAAAAGTATTCTTATAGCTTTATAAGGCATTAATTTAATTAGCTTTATCAATACAGATACATTTTTACTTATTTGCCATGATAATTTAGGGTACTTGAAAATAGGAACAACTTACTTAGGTAAACAAAGAAAATGTTTATTTTTTAATAATTTTTATAATTTGTCAAAAAAAATTATTGAATTTAGCAAGAATTGAATACTGAATATAAGAATACTGAAATTCTTGCATTTTACTAATTGAGCTACTGTTTATTGATTTCAATTTTCAATACAAACTTCTAAAACTCTATTTTAAGTATTAAATTTATATTATGTAAGTAATATTTGAAAAACTGTATGAACATCTAGTGTCATCTACCACAACATTTAAAATACATATTTGAATTTGAGTAAATGAAAAAAAAATTATTAACGATTGCAAATTTGAGCAAGAATATATATATACTGCTCAAAACAATTAGGGGAGCACATGGTTTTAACAGAATTATGCAAAGATGTCTACCAATAAGTAACGTAAAATGAATCATCCATAAATTACAGCCTGCCAGGAAACTGAAGAAGAAAACTTTATATGCAAATCAAAGTTCATGACGTCAAAAACCATAAAAAGGAGATAAGGCCAGAAATCGGGATGTTGCAGAAACGTCAGTTTTATTGCCGTAACTGTGAAATTTGATTGCGCAGTCTTTCTGTTTTTGAGACAAGCTTATGAGAAGGTCTGAACAACGTGGTTTACCGTAATCCATGGCATGGTGTATCATAGGCCGACTGGAGTCAGGCCAAACACAACGGAGTGTCGTAGACGCTGTTGGAGTCGCCAGAAGTGTTGTTGCAAGGCTGTGGAATCGATTCCAAGAAACAGGAAATGTTAGAAGTCGACCACGCGCCACTACAGCAATTGATGACCGGTATATACGGTTAACAGCCCGTCGAAATAGAACAGAGAATGCTACTCCGTTGCAAAGACAGTTGTTCTTAGCAAAAGGACGAAGGGTGTCCAACCAAACAGTACGTAATAGGCTTCATGGGGGAGGGCTCTATGCACGTAGGCCAATGGTCTGCATTCCTTTGACCCCACGTCACCGTGCGGCCCGAAGATGATGGGCTGCTGAACATCGAGATTGGCAGCAACATGATTGGAGCCAAGTGCTGTTTACAGACGAGTCCCGATTCAGTCTTGAGTATGACACTCGACGTGTTCTGGTATGCGGAAGAGGGACACTCGAAATAACCCCGCATTCGTTCGTGAAAAGTCACAATACAGACGAGCTGGTTGGATGATATGGGGTGGAATCAGCATAAACGGACGTGCAAACCTGCATATCATTTGGAATGGCACTTTGACGGGCCGCAGGTATGCAGACGACATACTGCGATCTCATGTCATCCCTTACGCTGGAGCCATTGGCGATTCCTTTATTTTCCAGGATGATAATGCCCGACCTCATAGAGCTCGTCTGGTGGAGAACATGCTTGAAGCTGAAACAATACAGCGTATGGAATGGCTAGCGTGCTCTCCTGACCTATATCCAATCGGGCATGATTGGAGCATGCTCGGACGACGCATTGCTGCGCGGCCAAGGCCGCCTGTGACTGTCCCAGACTAGGAGACTGCACTTCTTGAGAAATGAAACAGTATTCCCCAAAGTCTGATCGATAACCTCATCGCATCCATGGCCAACAAGTGTGCAGCAGTCTTAGCTGTTCGAGGAGACCACACGCCCTATTAAAACTCATGCATCATGTCTATTCAGAGCCTTTTTTTATCGTTTACATGTAACCAAATTGTTGCCCTAAATCATCTTTTTATGTTTTTTCCATATTTTCAGAGAATTAAAGCTTAATTCCACATTGTTTTTTTTTCTGTATTGCGCATGGATACGCGTGTACTGCCCATTGTATGCCATTACGTGGCTGTCTCGCGCGGTTTTCTTGATTTTTTTGCTTGCTCCAATAATTGTTTTGAGCAGTGTATATACCAGCATTCCCATACCCGGCATTGCTCGGGTAATGGAATTAGCAGCGGATAACGGTGCTTGGGGCACCTAGTTACGAAAATATCCTATAATAATTACTTATTACCCATATTTTTTTCTAATTTTGGGAGGGTACCGGGGCCCTTGAATATATATGCCCTTGTCCTTAAAGATCCTTTTAAAGTATTGATTTTCTTTGAAAACGCAGGCCATCCACATTTTATTGTTACACCTATGTTTAAGCAAGAACTTCTATGTATACAACGCTTTTGGGTGTTTTTTTTTCAGGTGCTAAAATTATTAAGCTGCTTGATGAACTGACTCTGGAGAAAGCTACGTAAAATTGGTCGTTTGAAAAAAAGCCTTCTCTTAAATCGATCCCTGATGCTTTTAATGTCTGTCGTTATGACTTATCAACGGTTATTGCAAAGCAAACTTTTACAGGGAACTCTACTCTTTTAAATTCAAAAGTTTAGTCCGACGGAATTAGTGGAATGCGGGATTAAAACCAACTCCCCTCGAGCGCATCCAGTAAATATCGTAGCTTTGATTACATACATATTAAGTCATTCAATTGGCTTATTTTTTATATCAGGATAAATCTTGGCGATGAGATCTGGAAACTCCGTGACTACCGTAGAGAGTTCGTGGGTTATAATAATTTTGACAGCACATTCAGGATATGTTCCCTCTCCTATTTTAAGGAAAAGATAAGAAAACAATTCTGATGACGCATAAACTCATATTTTTATTCAAACAAAGTTTCTACACTTTAGGCCATAGATACGACGATTTGATGCATGCTTTAACTTCGTTTGCACGTGTTCCTCTAGGTACAACCGGTAATGTTTGACGAATATCTGCTAGTAGAACAGTTACTCCGCCCATTACTTCATCAGAATTTCTTAGATCTTTGAGAGTTGCATGAAGTGCCTCACATCCTGCTTTATGAGCCATAGTACTCTCATCCCAGATAATAAGTTTGCAATCTTGTAAAAACCTTAGCCAAATTACTCTGTTTTTAATACTGCACATTGGGTTCTCTGAGTAATTGAGATTAAGGGGTAATCTAAAAGCAGAATTAACTGTCTTTCCACCCTCCAATAACGTTGTAGCTATTCCAGATGATGCAGTTGCCAAGGCAATGCCTTTATTGCTTCTGACCTTTAAAAGAAGAAAATTTTAAGAGAAAGGTTTTTCCAGTGCCACTGGGTGAATCTGAGAAAAATAATGGGCCTGTACCAGGCTCGATGCTGTTGAGGACCTTTTGATATACGCTGGACTGTTCGTCTGTTAGAGAGGCTTCAGCATTATATACTTTTTTTTCTTCAAGATCAAAATTTGTTTCTCGCATGTACTGAGTCTGGAAATGAGTCTGAAATCGCTCAGACTGAGGTAATCCATAATTCATTAAGCACTGACCTCCCAGAGTCTAAATAGTGTCTCCAAACAGAATCAAGCATTGGTTGTACGCTTTGTTCTTAGTTAAAAGAGTGGAGTCTTGCAGTTGTCTTTCATGCTGAAACCGGATAACTTTAAAAAGTTATCGCAGTTTGAATTGTGAGCTGCCTTAAAGGCTTCCTTAATAGTGTATTGCCACTGTTTATCATCCTCGAGCAATCCCATTGCCATGAATGCAGCTTTGAATGTAGGGTAATTATTTCATAAGACGCGTGATTATTTCTGGATTGTTTTCAAAATTGATCAGTGTGCCAAAGAAATAACAAATTATATATAAAAAACTTAGTCCCATTTTTATTTATCAATGGATTAGATTTGTAATGTTGAAGAGGGAAAACCCAATAAATGACAAAAAAAAATTTAATGCGCAATTTTTTGTCAGATTTTTACAATCTTTCACACAATTTTGAAAAATTTATTACATTCTATTTCAAAAAAATAGCTTAAGTTATCTTGAAAAAGTTTCAACGTAGTTAAATATTAAAGCGAAATTTCACCTCTTCGTTAAAAAATTCGCCAAAAATTCAGTTTTAGAAATTCGATTTTTTTAATTGTGTTGCAACATACTACATCGTATTGTCTTTCAAGAAACATATTTTCTGTATTTTTTCAGCTAAGCGTTTATTTTACAGGACCGTTCGAAAAATAGACACGTCAAAATGGACTTTTAAAAAAATCGATATTTAATTTTTGCGTCGATATTTCGTAAAATAAATTATACCTCCGTGGTCTACGATAGAAAGTCCATCCGATTCCACTGCGATATTGAGTATAAGTTGAACGGACGCGTAACGATGGCAATTTTAAAAACGCGGTTTTATGGGACGAAACGGGACAAATCACCGATCTCTTCTCCGGAAGGCTGTGTTTCACTCGAAAAGTCGCATTACAGGTTTTAATTTTACAGAAATTAAGGGGTTTTAATTCATTGCGACTCTAAATTGAAATATAAACTATCCTATCTATTAAGTTGGATCAGACTACAAGTAGTGTGTAAATTTTATTAAAATCGGTTAAGTAGTTTAGGAGCTTATCGTGGACAAACAACGTGACACGTAATACTGACTTACCGTCAGGAGAAAAACCCTGAACATGGTTGTCGTATGTAGACGAGTCTAAGTATGGAGGGAAGTAGGCATTAAAACTGGCCACAACATTCAGCTGACTAAGCGTGCTTCATCAGGCGAAAAATTCATTTCGCTGGTGCTCATGCAGATATATTTATGACAATTAAATAAAATTAAATTGTAGACAAGCTTAAAAATTCCTTGTTATTTGAGCTTTAATAGAATTTAGTTGAAATAAACTAACTCTGATTGTTAGATATTTATAATTTTTTAAAAAAAATTAACTATATCATTTGTGTTTTTTTGAAGTCATTACTGATCAGGTTCACATCATAGCAGAATTCCAAATATATTTTGTAATAAGGAGCCACTTCATTTTTTTTTTTTTGCATTGATATAGAAACAAGATTACGCTTCTTTTATTTTTTTATTAATATATTATTTTTAGTAAAAATTATATAAATAAAAACTACTATTAATATAATTATTGTAGTTTTTATTATATTATTGCATTAATGAAAACTACTATTTTTTATTAATATAATAAGTAACTATTTTCTACACTACATCAATGTCCGAATCGCTTGAAGCGTCTTCGCCTGAGCAAGAATCTGAATCACTTTGCAACACATTAATGACTAATTCATCTACAATTTCTTCCACTAATCCATTTTTTTCCCAATAAGTGTTTTCTATAGGTTCACATTGTGTTCTTCCATTCGTACTGTATTACTTGTGAAAAAGCATTTTTTTAGTAATAACTGGAGATTGTTCAAACTTAAATCCCCAGTTACGTTTTTTTTTTTTTTTTTTTCACGAATGCATCGTTTTACTGACGACCATATATATTCAATAGGACTCAAATCGCAATGATAAAGAGGCAGTCTTTCAATTTCATGCCCTGCTTCATATAAAATTTGGTCCACCCTATATGTTGGAGATTTCGGCGCGTGTTTTGAAATTATTTCAAATAACTCGCTTTTCGCATTGTGGGCTGATAAGGAATTTTCTTTTTTGTCAACAAATCAAGCACTACTTCTCTGGTTGAATATTTTTTCGGAACGCGATCCGTTTGCACAGAGTGGTAAGGAGCATTGTCGATGCAGATCGCACTATTAGGCTTTAAATTAGACAAAAGTCTTTCTACAATCCACTTTTCAAACAGATCACCATTCATTTGCCCATGGTAGTCTCCAATACTTGATGAAGCTCTGTAAACAAGCTCAGCTCCATCAATAAATCCATCCTCTGTACCTGCATGAACGACAATGAGACGGTTTTTAAAGCTGGTATTTGTACGAATACCATCCTTGAAATCATCTTGCCAACATTTACGGTACATCAAATTTACGTCCACCCAAGTTTCATCGATGTAGACTAAACAACACTGCTCCTATCTGAATTTTTTCATTTCTCTCAAATATCTCCGACTCCAAAACATAATGCCTTGCCTTTCATTCAAAATCTTCCGAGAACCTATACAGTTTTTCCATCGAAAGTTCATTGAATGCAGAATTCTCCTCAGCGACCCCCTTTTCCACGCAAAATTAATTTTTTTCTTCAAGACTGGTAGCAATTTTCCAATAGAAGGAACACATTTTTCTTTTATGTAAAAGCCATGAATAGTTTGCCTTATGACGCATTTGTCGAAACCATCAATATTGCAGTTTCGAAACGATGGTCTTTTCCTGCGTTTTCCGGGAGTAGACAAGACGCACCGTCATTAAGCGATTTTACTTCCTGTTTTATCTTTTTAACTGTTGAAGCTGAAATCTCTGTCGCCTCGGCAGTCCTTTTAACTACGCTTGAAATCGGTACTGTTAACGAGTTAGTATTTTTCTCCCGTTGAAAAAAATCTGTAACCTTATGAACTATAGATCGTGCTTGAGAATGTAAAGTCTTCCCATTTTTAAATGTAGTCCTTGTATAATGCAAATCTACAATTTAATTAAAACAAATAGCAGGTTCTCCTTCACAGCTGCGATCAAAGATTGACGAAACGAAACAAGAATTGGAATTGATGAGAAAAATCACGAAATATGAGCGTCAGGCATGGACCAAAGTATAAAGGAAAATGAAGCTTCTAATCGCCGATTCTTCTAATGATATAGGTTCTCCAAACCAGTTATTTTGGTGCCAAATGAAATACAGTCCTTTCCTTCACCACCAAAATGTAATAGAATGTCTCGTTTCCAAGGCGACAGATTCCTACTTTTAGATTTACCAGGGTTTTTCTCCTGACGGTAGGACAGTATATATATATATATATATATACTGAATTTTGTGTAAATTAGATTAAATATTTGTAAATAGTTTATTGTATAAAATTAATTGTAATAGAATCACGCTTCAGTAAGAAAAGACCGTTCAGGAGATTGCCGTATTTGACTGATTTGGCAATGTAGGTGTGTTAGCGACATAATGAAGTCTTTAATGGTTTATTTCACGCTGAAAAATAAAGATTTGTTCTAAGAGAACGTTGGAGAAAGTTACACCTTTGTCCAGAACAAGCGCGTTTCTGCGCTTGCCCCGCCCATTTTAGTAGAGCGCGGCTTAAGGAGGAGAATAAGATTGATTCGGAGAACGAACTACGTTAATTGTCTTAGCTTGAGAGAGCATTTTTTATGTGCGTTCTATAGCTTTGCTGTTACCCGAAATTAGCTAGTTAGACTTAATTCGCTGTGTAGATAGAGTTAATTCGCTGTGTATTTGAAGCTTGGGCTGCGTAAAATTAGCACATGTTTTTCTAGACAATGAATTCTGCATCTTCGCATCGTTATTGTGAGAATTTTCGTAATAACTGGTTTTACAAGGGGGATGTAGGGTGAAAATAAGAGCGATGGCTAAATCTGCAAATAACAGGTTCGAGCAGCATTTTGCTTTCATAAAGGAGATGAAGCAAGGCCCGGAGAAAACGACGGGAAGACAAGAAGAGATGAAACAAGGCCAAGCTAATATTGTAGAAGCAATGAGCACCAAGGTGTATGCTTTTGCGGATAAAGTTCAAGAGGATGGTAAGAAGACTCATACTATTGAACAGAGTGTAGAAAGACTATAGAGTTGAGGAGAGGATTCAACAGGTGAGAACGAAAGGAAAGCCGGAAATGGAAAGAGCGAGAAATGTTTTGGACTGTCCCACTGGCCTTGAAGGCATCTCCTTCGTTTCTGCAACTACTCCCGGGCCGAAGCTCAAGGCTTCTATTTTTGATAGAAAGGGAACGTGTTCAAAAGGCAATTCGGCATGGTCACGCCGGCAAATGGATGGAGCGATGTTGCGAAAACGTACAATCTTGCGGCATGTCTATAAGGAATTCACACATTATCCTTTAATCGTAGAAAGCTCTCCAAAATCATCAAATTGAATATAAAATAATGAAATAATAAATTGCACTGATATAATAAAATATCAATATAGTTCTGACTTTTTGTTGGGGAAACGTGAATATGAAACTAATAAATATGAGAGTGAAAATACTCTTGTTACAAGCCTTAATACTCAAACAAATAGTGTAAAAATGTGTAATTGTTAAAATAAAAATCTTTTAAACCACTAGTTAGCCAATCAGTGGTGTAGTGACTTGATCCTGGTCGATCAAATAAACGGGTAGCGTTTAAACTCAAATGTTTTATTTACAGCTTTATACAATAACAAAACAACAACAACTCGTCCTCATCTAGGTTAATATGTTGGGAATTATTTACATCTGGATTACAGTTCCACAACTAACTAACTAACAGGCTGTTAGAACTAGCTAACTAACAGGTTGTTAGCGTATCCGGCTACTGCGTGTAGCTCAAAATATTTACGGATTACTTCCTGTAGATCCTGAATCAATGAACTCGAGATCACATGTATGTCTTCAGCGCGTCTCATAGCTCCTCAGTTCAGCTCACAGCTCAACTCGACTCGTCCAGTCTCTTGTCGGATCAGCTGGTCTCCTCAGATCAGCTAGTCTCCTCGTCGCGGATCAGTTCGACTCCTCGTCGTCTCTTCCTTTCAAAACCTTCCATTTAAACCTCGGTCAAGCTCTGCATTTCAGGTTCGCATTGGTGCGCTGACGATGCCGATTATCCAATAATTCTTCAGAAATATTCCCAGTAGTCAGCAGTTAACCGTGGGAATATTTTCTAATCGTCCCCCTCCTAGCAGTTCCTTCACAATAGGGAAATATTCACTTCTTTCTTCAAAGGGCCGCAAACGCATGTGTGGTCCCTTATCTGAACTTTATTCCACTTCGGGTGGTCCCATAGAAGAAATAGTTTCGCCTGGTGTTTTGACACGGTTTCCTTCTTCAAAGGGCCGTAACTTGCATGGGTGGTCTATTATCTCGTCTCTATTCACGTCCAGAGGGTAACATCAAAGCGGGAGAAACACAATGCGCAACAAAGGAAAGAATCATCTCACCGCTGGCCAGAAGTAACAATTTTCGAACATGTGTCTCTTCTAAGGGAGATAAGTTTCACGACTTCTTTACAGTGGTGGCTAGTTAAACCTTTTTCACTAAATTCTAGTAGTGGGTGAGACTTAATGACCTAAAATTAGGACATCAAAAAGGGCGACGTAATTCTTATTCTCTTTCTACTCTCATCCAGGAATATTTGTTTCTCAAGCAGAGAACGAAATGTCCAGGATAAAATAGATAGAGATAGAAATTAATTGTGAGGTTGACCCTATTCTCACATCTCAATAAGACAGCTGTATTTGAGTTTATGTTGTGATTTTACCTATCCCAACATCATCATCATGAAGAAAAGGAAGAATCTAACTCTTACGAGTGGAGACAACTGACCAACCTAAGTTGGGGTTTAAATTGAGATTTTTTAAATTTAAATTATTATTCATGACAATTTTAATTTTTCTTGTGGGTAGTAGGTTTCTAATTTTGACACATGAACAATATTAGTAGTTTTGTTTGCATTTTGGTTTAGTCATTTCATAATTTACATCTGAAATTTTAGTTACTATTTCATATGGAACTGAAAATACTTGAGACAATTTTTTAAGATTGGAATAATTAAATTCCTCATACATCACAATGTCACCATTCTTGAATGGAGCATCTGTAAATCTAGCATCATATCATCATGTCAGAACATGATGTTGTTTTAGGATGAGGCTTTTGGCGCCAACAAAAATCCGTAGGCGAAAAATAAAATTTTATTACTTGCACGAGCATCTCAAAACATCAGATTTTATTAACGTGTTGCCATTTCATTTATAAAAGCTCTGTTTTTAAAAAATAAGTTAATTACTACAGCAAATTAAATCTAGAAAAATGTCATTTTGAGCACGTGATTATATGAAAGGAAATAAATACGAAATGTGATTTTTTTTTAAACAATAAATGCGAGACATATTTTTTTTTATCTTTTGCAATACTAAATTTACTAATTCGATGAAACAATTAACATGAATAAAAAAATATAATTTGACTTGCACGTGATGCTTGGCCGTTCAAGAAATTTTGTTTTGACATGATACATTGAAATATACATAGCAGATTTCATTTTAATTTTTTCTTATTTTATTTTTATCATGATAGTTAGTTAGTATGATAGTATAGTTATTTTATTTTTTTCATGATAGTACATTCACTTCCAAAAGTTAAGCACGGATGCAAATTTCCGGAAGCCAATCAGAATTGAAGAGGATGCAATTCGCTGCAGAGATAGATGGAAGTATGCAAATATGTTAGCTAACAAACAATCACGCTTTCATGTAAAGAAATATGCACAGTCTAATAAGAAGACAGCTTTATGAAGAGTTACAGAAGTTGATTGTAAGTACTGGAATAAGGTGTTTAAATCTTTCGTACAATGTGTTTTCGAGACATACGTGTTTCTATGACTTCTAGAAGACGAAAGGAATAAATAAAATTTTGAATTTGTATGAGTTTGAACGCTGGCGTGCTGTGGCGCGCATTGAATCAGGACAGTTGATCACAAATGTTGCTCTTTTCTTCGGCTCTCATCATTCAGTAATTTCACGTTTATGGACACAATTCCAAACCCCACAGACAGCTATCCGAAGGCCCATAGACGGTCAACCAAGAGTTTAAAATCCCCGCGTTAGATCAGTATATTGCTATTGCAGCCAAGCGGAATTGCAGAACGACCTCCACACATATGACATATATATTTACTGCGTTCATTGGTAAGATAATATCTGGAGCTACTGTACGCCGAAGATTACATAGGAGTGGACTATACGCCAGGGTACATCGAGTTTGTGTTCCTCTATCCGTCCAATCAAGAGGGGCATGTTTAAAGTGGTATCGGGAGCATGTCAATTGGACTGTGTCTGACTGGGTCAATTTCATTTTCACTGATTTATCAAGATTTTCTCTGCAGCCAGATGACAAGCGTATAAGGATATGGCGTGAACAGGGAACAAGCAATCAGCCCCAAAACCAGAGGCAGCGACAGCAGGGGGACAGGGGAGGCAATTGTCCCCCCCCGTCGGCAAGAGGTTGAGAGTTTCGTCGGGAAAAATTTTATTGACTCGGAACTTAGGTGTCACGAGTTTGGTATTAATGAATAAAATAATTTAAAACCCATCTTAGAACTACTTTTTTTTATAAATAATCGAAGTGCCCCGAAACTGATTTAAGTTGGCAGAATTTACAGTTTTCGGCTAATAGCCGGCAAGGCTACTGGTGAAGTTTCCGACAATTTTCCTTGAGTCGAATAAGCAAAGTACGTCGACTGATTGTCGAACATAAAAAGGAACTGTCGTATATTCAACCCATAGTCTGCCCGACATTTGGGATAGTAACCGACAAGCTGAAAAGCGTCGCCTTTTACCGATTATTTTTTATCGGTCGACTGAGAGATCGAAGTGACAGAGGTTAAAACGAGAGGTAATCAGACGTCTAATTTAATTATCAACTATTCAGCCTATGATTTTCATCAAATTTCGCCGAAAAGCCGACGAAACGAAAAAGCGAATAATTATCGTATTTGCAAACGTTTTTATTTTTATTATTATTATTATTATTAATTTAAGAAATCAATGTGACTAACTCCGTAGGTGTTTATGTTACAGCTAGCAGTACAAGCGATAAGATGGCAGGTGAAATAGATGTTATATTTTGCCAATTTTTTCTGATTGGCCAAGTAAGATATATATGCGACAGATGTCGGTAGAGTTCTGTCAATAGACTGTCAAGTATGAGATGAAACTATCATATATTCAATGCACAGTTTGCTCAGCATTTGGCATAATAACCGACGAGGTGAAAAGCGTCGCTCTTTAAGGACTATTCTTTATCCATCGACGAAGAAATCGAAGCGGTAGAGGTTAAAAGGAAAGGTAATCAGACATCTAATTTAATTGTCGACTATTCAGCCTATGATTTTAATCAAATTTCGCAGAAAAGCCGATGAAATGGAAAAGTGAATAAAATATCATATTTGCATTCATTTACTAATTTTTTTATTGGGGGGCTAAGAAATCCCCGACAGTCATCGATGACGTTTGCACACTTAGCAGCGATAAGATAGCAGCGCGAATAAGTGATATGTATATATATATATATATATATATATATATATATCTTTACTTATAATAAAGCGCAATGTGTGTGTGTCTGTTGGCGATGTACAGGCCAGACCGTTCGACCTACAGCTACCAAATTTTGTATAGGTATACCTTGGGTGCCGGGAATGTGCACCTCGGAGCCCTTTTTTGGATTTTTAATTAAAATTTTAATTAATTAAAAAATAAGCCAAATTTTGACGTTTTTTCGCTATAACTTTCGAAAATATTACAGCACAAAATTGATTTTTGCATCAAGTTAATGCTCAAAAAATTAGCTTTTCAATGATCCTAATGTTTTGACCTATAAATTAAAACTCTATTTTTAATGAATTTTTAAACATTTAATTTAATCGGGCTTTTTTTCAACAATAAAATAAAAATAAACAAAACAAAAATAAAATTTTATCTTCACGAGGATCTTAAAAAAAAATCAGTTTTTAATAAAATGTTGCCATCATATTTTCAGAAGTTCTGATTAAAAAAAGTTGATAACAACCAAAAATAAAACTAAAATTTAATTTATATCACGTGATTATATAAAATGGAATAAATAGGAAAAGCGATATTTTTTAAACAATAAATGCGAGAGAAAATTTTTCTTGATCGTTTGTAATATCAAAATTAATTCAATTAATGAATTAAAAATACAAAGTAAAAACATATTACAAAAATGCGACAGTTAAAACTGAAAAAGAATTTTTATAAAAGCACCAAACGATAATCTTCTGAGAGCGAGATTAATTATTTAAAAACAAGAAATCTTAAACGAACTTTGACGTCATTTCAAAGAAACGACGAACAAAAAGAAATTAATAATCAGTAGTAATAAAATATTTTTGCATTCTTTTTTTAATTTTTAAAACAAGAAGACATGCTTTGAATTGTTACTTTTACTTATGTGAAGAAGATATTTTGTGCAAATCAAAGAATTCGCCTTCGTGATTGTAATTTATCTCCGCATTTTAATGAATAATGCGAAATAAAAACGCTACTGCTTTCAACGAAGCAAACGTAATATTAAAGTTATACTGGTAAAAGCAGGTCAGCTATTTGAAAATGTATCTTCTTTCAAACAAGCATACGTAATAATCAATAATGCAAAATTTGTAAAAGCATATAAAACTATTCGGAGACATCAAAATTTTCATCATGTTCTCAAATGAGAAAAAATAAATCAACTATCATTCCAAATTAAACATATAAAAATGTCATTTTAAGGCACGTATCTGTGTAAAATGAAACAAATATGAAACATGATATTTTTGGAAAATAAATGGATGGAAACGTTTTCTATGATATTTTACTATACATATATTACTAATCCAACTAAACAGTTTTACTTAAGGCAAATATGGCTTAACATCTACAAGGCATCTTCTGTAATCGGAGCCCAACATCTAATTTCTTAATTTTTTGGGGAAAGACATAAATCTTTTAACAATTGGTCTGAGTGAAATATATAATTATAGATTTAGGGAAAAAATGCTGATGAATTAGATTTTTACATACATCATCTGCTCTGTGAATCATATTTAACAAAATATTCTTGAGACAATAAGCCCTTAAAATAAAAAAAGTGGTAGTCTAATGAACTAAATCAATCATCAAAGCTGATAGATTTATGAAAATTTCAATATAACTGTTCTATAAAAACTGGCGATTTTAGATCATTTTATCAAGATATCAAAGAAGCCAATCAGAGTTAATGATGATTGTTCTAAACTTGCAATATTCAGAACTGAATAAATCAGCCAGATTTGAAGAAGATAGAAATGCTTACTTATTTATTTAGAAGTTGAAATATTAAGAATATTTTACAAATATGAATCTATAAGACAAAAGGAATTTAAAACATAATTTTTTGAAATCTTTACTTATAATAAAGCACAATGTGTGTGTGTGTGTGTGTGTGTGTGTGTTGGCGATATACAGGCCAGACCGTTCGACCTACAGCTACAAAATTTGGTATATATATACCTTGGGTGCCGTAACAAAATAAACAAATAAAACAAAAAAAATAATAATAAATAAAACAAAAAAATATATATAATTTTCATCACGTGATTATATGAAATGAAATAAATAGGAAATGTGATATTTTTAAAACCATAAATGCAAGAGAAAATTTTTCTTGATCGTTTGCAATATCAAAATTATTTATTCAATTAAATAATTAAAATAAATAAAAATACAAAGTAAAAATATATTACAAAAGTGCGACAGTTAAAACTGAAAAAGATTTTTTAGAAAAGCACCAAACGATAATCTTCTGAGAGCGAGATTAATTATTTGAACGCAAGAAATCTTAAACGTAGAGTGCAGAAAATTTTGAAGGTGTTCGTGTTGCGTTGTGAGTTCATGATCGGAATTGTTCTGCTTGAGTCGGAAGGCGGGAATTTTTTTTCGTGCATTCGAAAGTGTTTTTTGTGCTGATTTTTTGAAGCAAAAAGTATTTGTTCTTATTTCCATTGTTTATTTGGAATTCCTTTTTCAACTGGAGGTAGACATAGGACTTTAAAATCAGGTGAGACCTGTCCATTTCTTTCTTTCTTTTTTTTTTTTCCTTTCGACTGTTTTTGAAATTTTGTAAATCTGAGCTATTCAAAGATTATTGCCGTAGAAGAAGATGCTAGTTTCTATCCTGTAAGCACGATGCAATCCTTAATGTCAGAAAAGTTCTTTAAGTGTGGTAAATCCACAAAAGAACTGGTTTTACGTCTTGGGCAGAGTGAATATGAAGAAATTAACATTGTAATGACAAATGCAGATCCTAAATCAAGAATTCCCCAAATGAATCCGTTTACGCTACAAAGCTTTATAAAAGAGAAAATAAATCGGCATGCAAATATATTAAACAGGAAATTTACCCGCAAAGGGAAAATCATGTTTACTACACAGGATCCTGTTTGTGCAGCACAGCTACTCAGCTTAGATATATTATTAAACATTCCAGTTACGACAGACATCATATGGGAAAATATAACCTCTCGCTTTCTCCTATTTGATATCCCCACAAAAGTCTCACTGCTAGAAATTGCCGAGGAATTAAAAAATAATAATGAAATAGAAATTGTGGAAATGAGGCGATTCCTAAAACAAAATGATTCTCGGGAAACATCACCCGTCCTTATCACGAAACTAGGAACACGCTTGCCGATGGACATTAAGATTTGGTTCACAAATCAAAAAGTGCAACTTTTCATTGACAATCCGCGACAATGTACAAATTGTTACAGTTTCATGCACCCTTCAAGGGTATGTGAAAATCAAAAGATTTGTCATCTGTGTGGCGACACTCACTCAGGCGTCTGCCAATCACAGCAAAAATGCGTAAACTGTAAAGGCGAGCATTCAGCCACATCGAGAGGATGTTCATTTTTTATTAAAGAAAAGGAAATCTTAGAGCTAAAATGTAAAAATCATATTACAACAGCTGAGGCTAGACGAATTTATATTCAGTCAAAAAAATCTAGCTACGCAGCAACTGTAAAAATAAATGCACCTATAAAAAATTTCGAAGAAATAATAAATGAAAAAATGGAAAATATGCTCAATAAAATGAATGAAAGAATTGACTCAATTATCCAATCAATTCAACTCAAAATGGAAGAGCAACTAAACTCCATCCTCGGCATGTTCGAAAAATTGGTTGAAACTTTCTCGCGTAACGTAACCGTAATGAGTAATCCTGGAAGCGAAAATCTTTCTCCATCAATAAAGAAAAAAGCTTTAGAGAAGAATCGTAAAGTATCTGCTACTCCAATGCAATTGGATACAGGTGCTCTTGGCTAATTCTTGTGTTTTTTTTTCTTTTTCCCATCTTTTCTCTTGTGTTTTTTTTTTGTTTTCTTTTTTTTTGTGCGTGTGTCTTTTTTCCTTTTTCTTTTTCACTTTTTTTCACTGTTTTTTTTTTGTTGGTTTTCTCCATTTCAATGTCTTTTGTTCAATTTGCCACTTGTTTAAATTCAAACACTTTTTTTGCTTTTCGTCCTTTGCATCCTAAAATGGGTGCTGTTTCCTTTTTTTTCTTTCTTTTTGACTGTCTTTGTAAATGACTTTTCTACAATGGAATTGCAGAGGAATTAAAGGGAAAAAACTGTGGCTTTCAATTCCTCCCTTTTCTACCTCTTCTTTTTGGGTCTTTCAAGAGACTTTCCTTTCCGAAACTGACATATTTTCTCATCCGAACAAAATTTTTTACCGCACACACAGAAAAAGTAGACCGGGTGGTGGTCTCCTAATTGGTATTCCTGATAACATGTCCGGAAGAATTATCCCCAGCAATATTACAGAAGATTTTAATATTGAACTTTTGGCAGTCGAAGTACAGTTCCAGAATACCAAATTTAACATTATTAATTTATATGCTCCACAAGGTTTTGATATTAATCAAGCAAAATATTTTTTTGATTCTTTAACTCTACCTACTTTCATCTTCGGTGATTTTAATTTGCACCACGCTCTTTGGGGAGCTACCCATTCAACGGCTCTGAGTAACGATTTCGTAGATTGGCTAACTTATTCACATTTCATGATTCTCAATACAACTATTCCCACGCACAGTTCTTTAAGAACTCAAAATATCTTAGATCTTACTCTCTGTTCATCTGATATTCATAATCAAACTTCTTGATATGTAATGGATTCAACTTTTGATAGCGATCACAACCCAATTGTTATTTCCTGGTCAGGCATAGAAAATGTCAGTCGCAACTTAAAAACAATTAATTGGACGAGGATCAAGCAACAAACACAAGACCAACCAATGTTCCATTGAAGAAATTACAGTGAACGCAACTAAGATAATAACCCAAAATACCTCAGTTAAACTATTGTCGCATAAGCCTTATCCTTCTTGGTGGAATATTTCTTGCCATAATTATGAAAAGCTCAATAAGCACTTTCGGAAAAAAGCTATCAGAACAATTTCTGAATCAGACTGGGTGAAACACAAAAAATATGCAAGTCGATTTCGTTTTCACGTTAAGAAAGCTAAAAGAGAATATTGGGAAAAAATCTGCACAATATCTCGTAACCCAAAAATGTTCTTTAAAATTATTAATAAACTTTCTAATCACACAAATCCAAACTTTAAGCATAACAACATTATTATAGAAAATAGCCGATATATATGCGATCCTGCACAACAGAGTGAATTATTTGCAAAGAATTTTTCTAATCGAAATACAAATATTGAACCTATTCTCTTGGACTTTTCTGGAATAAATCCATTTCTCAATAGCAAATTCGAAATTTGGGAACTTAAGAGAGCAATCCACAAAACTAAAAATTCTACTCCTGGAGCTGACAACATTCCGGCCATCTGGTTCAAAAATCTGAACAACGACCAACTTGAAATTATATTGAAATTGTATCAACATCAATTTGATTCAGCTGACATCCCTAAACAATGGAAACACGCTCTAATTATCCCGATTCCGAAACCTAACAAAGACAAAACCAAAATTTCTTCCTATCGGCCCATTGCTCTAACCTCTGTTTTTTGCAAAGTCTTTGAACGTATACTCACTCAACGCATTACTCACTACTTAATTTGTAACAAAAAACTGCACAATAGTTTACATGGTTTCATACCCTTCAGAGATAACCAAACTGCAGTTTACAATATTCAGGCAAAAATCACAGAAGCTTGCGAACAAAAAAAAATACTTCTTTGCTGTGAATCTTGATATAAAAAATGCATATGATTCTGTTCATATCGACAGCCTTATTTTTAAATGCTTACAACTTGGTATAACAGGCAACATGGCAAAGTGGTTGTTCAACTTCCTGCAAGACAGAACATTCCAGATTCGTTGGAGACATTCCATTTCTAGAAACAGAACTCTGAAAAAAGGGCTACCTCAAGGCAGTGTTCTTTCGCCAATTCTTTTTGTCATCTTTATGCATGATTTTCATGAAACCGTAGAAGAAGGGGTCGAATGTACTCTCTTTGCGGATGATATTTTTGTCTTCTGCAGCCATCATTCCTGGGAAATCAGTATCAAAAAAATACAAAATACTATGGAAAACATATACAAATGGTGCAATTATTGGAAACTAGAAATTACTCCTAAAAAAAGTGCAATAACTGAATTGTCCAAGAAAAAAATTACAAATTATCCACGCATCTCTTATGCGAGACACCCCTTAAAATGGAATGAAACGATTAAATTTCTTGGCATTCAATTTTCTAAGAAGAATCAAAACGCAGTTATCTTTAAAAATCTTAGAAATCATGCACTTAAAAAGATAAATGGTCTCAAAATATTCGCATCAAAAAACTATGGCCCCAGAACTAAAGATATTATCAATATTACAAATAATAGTATTTTCAGCATATTTTTCTACGGTTGCACCATAATCAACAGGTTTTCCGAAACACAGTTTAAAGCATACAACTCGATTCAAACTATAGCTCTGAGAATTGCTTTAGGCCTTCCGAAATGGACCCCGAATATTGTACTTTTGAAAATTGCTTCTCAGGAAATTCTTTCAGAAAAAATAAAGCGACTAGCTTCCCAGTTTTTTATCAAGCAAATAGCTAATGGTGTACACTCTCCACTTCTAAAAGAACACTCCCAAAATAATCGGGAAATTAAATTAACCACCAAAGACAAAAAATGTACTTCCCTTATTCTCAAGAACTTTAATGTTTCTACCAACCAATTTATCATCTTGCCAGAAAACCCTATAACTAGCTCAAATAACTTTCAAATTTTTCTCACGGATTTTAAATTCCAAAATAAAAATCTATCTTTGATAGAAATTAATAGTTATTTTAATGAATGAATTCGGAATTGCTTCCCTGATCATTTTATTATTGCTACTGATGCATCCCAAACTCTCCAGCACACTTCAATTGCTGGTTTTTCTTCTAAACAAAAATTCATGTTTCGAGTCCATCCTGTGAATTCCATTTTTACTGTTGAAAGTTTAGCCATTGCTGAAGCATTGGAGGTTCTTGTTATCCCTGGAAAAGATTGTTTGATTCTTAGAAATAGCTTCTCTGCTCTCACATCGTTGAAGAACATTTCGCTTCAGTCGCCTAAAATTATCCAACGTATAGCATCCAAAGTTGAATATTTAACCAAATTAAATCAAAAAATTTCCTTCCTGTGGGTACCTGGTCATACGAATATAACCTGGAACGAGCTTGCAGATCGCTTAGCCAAAGAAGTTACAGAAAATACACCATGGATTGAATGGATCTCTCCTGAAGACATTATTTCAAGCCTCAAGAAAGAGACATATCAGATCACAATCAATAATTATAGAAATAGTAAATATTTCATTTCTTTAGGTGACATTCCAAGCATTGAAGCGCTGTCTCCCTGGTCCAAAAATCGGAGGGAAGATGTTGTCTTGGCCAGACTAATCAGCAAAACAATTATAACACCAGGATTGCTAAATCGCTTTAACCTTCATAATGATCCTCTTTGTCATGAATGTAATAGCATAAATGATATTGAACACATAATTCTCTCGTGCAAAAAGTATTCATATTATAGAGACAAATTGTGGACATTTCTCCAATTAGATAAACACGATATCTCCTTCAAAAATGTTCTGGGTAAAATAACTGCAAACAAGGCAAATCTTCAAGTTTCTCTTCAAGCGTTGAAGCATTTCGACATCTACTAATTTTTTTACCACATTAAATTGCTCTGACTTTTTGTACCTCTTCTTTCCATTGGAACTTCTGGAAATGTTCTAAATCTCATCAGTGGACTCACTGCAGCTTCATTCAACTGATTGAACAGACTTCATTAACTGTTAACTGACTGAAACTTCAATTTGTTTTTGTGCGTGCGCGCTCTCTTGTGTTTAATTTATATTTTGTTCTAAGTATTTGAAACAGGGGATAACAGCCACTGTTGCTATAAATCCCAATACCCTACTTCTTTCAAGATCTTAAACGTAGTTTGAAAATGACGTCATTTCAAAGAAACGACAAACAAAAAGCAATTGATAATCAGTAGCAGTAAAATATTATTGCATTCTTTTTTTTTAATTTTTAAAACAATAAGACATGTTTTGAATTGTTGATTTTACTTATGTGAAGAAGATATTTTGTGCAAATCAAAGAATTCGCCTTCGTGATTGTAATTTATCTCCGCATTTTAATGAATCATGCGAAATAAAAACGTATCTTCTTTCAACGAAGTATCTTAAAATTAAAGCTATACTTATAAAAGCATATAAGCTATTTCAAAACGCATCTTCTTTTAAACAAGCATACGTAATAATTAACAATGAAAAATTTGTAAAAGCATATAAAACTATTTTTACCCGCATATTTCGGAGACATCAAAACTTTCTACCAAAACAATATCAACAATATCAAACAATATCTCTCACGAGAAAAATAAATCAACTATCATTCCAAATTAAACCTATAAAAATGTCATTTTCGGCACGTGTCTGTATAAAATGAAACAAATATTAAACATGATATTTTTGGAAAATAAATGGATGGAAACGTTTTCTACGATATTTTATAATAAATATATTGCTAATTCAATTAAACAGCTTTATTTATGGCAAATATGGCTTAACATCTACCAGGTATCTTCTGTAATCGGAGCCCAACATCTAATTTCTTAATTTTTTGGGGAGAGATATAAATCTCTTAGCAATTGGTCGAAGTGAAATATATAATTATAGATTTAGGGGAAAATGCAGATAAATTA
>JAOUZG010031477.1:58285-68985 GCA_026289955.1 Argiope argentata | reverse complement strand
TAACTCAATCAAATTTTTTTTACATAAAATTCGATAAATTTTTCAAAGTCGTGTGAAAGATTGAAAAAATCTGATAGAAAGTTGCACATTTAAAAATTATTTTGTCGTTTATTGGGTTTCCCTCTTCAACATTACAAATCTAATCCATTGATAAATAAAAATGAGACTAAATTTTTTTTGTATAATTTGGTATTGCTTTGGCACACCCTGATCAATTTTGAAAACAATCCTGTAAAAATTACGCGCCTTATGAATTCATTCCAGTTTTTCCACCTCGCATACTTCACCTGAAAGTTGGGACACCAGTAATGCAACTACGAAACCTTCTTCCACCTAAATTATGCTATGACACCAGACTACGAATGACTAGACTTAATAAGTATGTAATCGAAGCTACGATTATTACTGGATGTGCTCGAGGAGTGTTGGTTTTAATATCCCGCATTCCACTATTTCTGTCGGACTATCCTTTTGAATTTAGAAGAGTGCAGTTTCCCTTAAAAGTTTGCTTTGCAATAACCGTTAATAAGTCACAAGGACAGAAATTAAAAGTAGCAGGGATCAATTTAAGAGGAGACTGTTTTTCAAACGGCCAATTTTATGTAGCTTTCTCCCGAGTCAGTTCATCTAGCAGCTTAATGAATTTATCAACAGAAAAAAAAAAAAAAACTCCAAAAAATGTTGTATACAAAGAAGTTCTTGCTTAAACACAGGTATAACAATAAAATGTAGATGGCCTGCGTTTGAAAAGAAAATGCCTACTTTAAAAGCATCCTTAAGGATCGGTAAGGACAAGGGCATATATATAAGGAATCCAGGGGCGCCAGGACCCTCCCAAAATTAGGAAAAAATTATAGACAATAAGTAATTATTATAGAGGAATTTCGTAACTAAGTGCACGTAGCACTGTTATCCCCCACTAATTCCATTACCCGAGCAATGCCGGGAACGGGAATGCTGGGAAATTATTTATTACTAGGAAATTATTTATATGGCAAAACAACGTTTGCCGGGTCAGCTAGTATATATATATATATATATATAGTCATCAAGCAACTAAAATGAAGTACACAGATGCTATTAGAAACCAAAAATAAGTCTGTATATATTTAACATAAAAATAAATTTTGTTGTTTGCCATTTTTTTTAAATTTTTGATTGCCTTTTGAAAGGGAGATTCAATATTTTCTCACTGAACAGCATGCAAAAAAGCATTTCCTATTAGAAGTTGCTAATCAAAACTTTTTTTACTCTTCCTTAGTCAACATTGATTAGTTGAGAAAGACTCAATTTTATAGTATATTAATGGTTTGGAAAAAATCTTCTGTTAGTCCTAGTTTTTCCTTTTTCATTTATGGAGAAAAGAAGAATATCTCATTTCTAAAAGTGGGCTATTTTCCATCTCCTCTAGTAGCAAAATTCCCAATAAAGAAAATAAATCTATATTACACTAATTTTTGTTACATATTAGTTTGTTGCCAAAACTCCAAACTGATTCAATATTTACCTCTATATTTTGGTTATTTAAAAATAAATTAATGTAATTTTCATGTAAAATAAATAATATATATTGTGTCAAAAAATTGTTGAGTTCCTAGTCAATAATCTCCATACTTACAGGGAAAAGAAATAGCACAAAGTATGAACAAAATTATTTTTGGCACTAAATACTTAAATCCATATGAATGTTAAACTACTAGAAAAGCTGATTTCAGCCATCTTGCTTTTGATGTTTTAAAATGTGATTATTTATAAATCCTCAATTTCTGCTCCTTTATTTCCAATAATTAAATTCATTAAAATTTATATTAATGATTTATGCTCCTTTAAATGTATAAAGACTTTTGTAGTACACTGTTGTATTTATATATTAATTCATAAGAAACAATAAATTTCAATAAATAACTTAAGTATAATTAACTAATAAAAATATATATAATTAATCTTAGATAAATTTAATAGTAATAGTAAGCATAAACATTGCTAATGCAAACAGAAAATCACAAAGATTTAAAATGAATTTTTAAAAAAATGCCAAAAGGTTTTCAATTTTTATTGAAAGAATTAGAATTAAAAGAAATACATAAAAAAAAAATCTCAAATAGCAAAATGTTTGCTCTTAATCCTCAAATACAGCTGAAATAACATATATTTATTTCCTTTCAATTTTAAAGAGGAATACAAAATGGTGCAGAGCAATCTTATCATTTAAATAATAGTTGTTTCTTCACCCACTGCCGACTGTTGTCTCCCGCAATGTGTGAAGACATATGCTCAATTTATGGCAGGCTTTCTGTTTGTTAATTGTGAGACGTTCTTGTTGAAATGCTTAGATATCAGAAAATGTTTACTAAAAAAGAAATTAATATGATGTTATTTATAATACTAAAGAATCAAATTTAAATTTAAATGATGAAGAAGGCCAATTCTTTTTTTCCAATATATTTAAAAAAAATCATTTTTTTTTGAAAATTGTAATTTATTAATATAAAATATTTTCTGGGGCCTAGTCATTTTTTTCACTAGTGAAATAATCTTAATTTCTTACTCAATGATTGAAATATTCATACTTAAAAAAATCTAATAGATCACTTGAAGATAGGCACTTGTAGCGATTTGAAGGTCGAGGTACGAACCTGGACGCTTGGGCCTGTAGCCGAGTAACATAGCCACTATACCAAAAAGTCGACTTTGGTATCGTAGATGTTATCTGGCTTATATGGCTACCGCTACAGTACTCCCCCACCAGCGAGTTGGCGAAGAAGCGAACGATTTTGTATTGCGCCAAGTGTTATGCCGAGATGTTGCTTGCTCGTCAAGTGGGCCTGACGATTTTTTGTTTGCTTGTTTTGCTATTTTAGCTTTCGTCAAGTGAGTCTGACGATTTTGCTGCGGGTAGATGGCGCCACGACTGTTGCGAAAGGCTGCGTTGCCAAGGTCACCAATGTAGCGATTTGAAGGTCGCGATACGAACCTGCGACGCTAGGGGAAGTAGCCGAATGACAAAGCCACTATACCAAAAAGTTGACTTCGGTATCTTAGATGTTATCTGGCTTATACGGCTACCACTACACATTTATTAATATATTGCTTAAAACACTTCTTAAATGTTTAAGTTATGTAAAAGTTTTCATTAATTATAAAATTCAAGGTTTGGCTTCTATGTTCATTAAAATTAGACCCCCCTTCCCAGCATTTACATTTTGAGTTGAACTATAACTTTAGTCTTCCAAAACATATTTAAGAGGGAAAAAATTTCGATTTGGATACTTTTAGTAATTTACAATTCATTCTCGGATTCTGAAACCTTCCGTGTTTTTGCACATACATCAGGAAATTTTGTCTAAAAAGGAGTGAGAGGAAAAAAAGAAAGGTTTACATTTAGCAATAGAATGAATTCGATTATTTACTATATTAGGAAACAGTGAAGTCTTTTTGTGCACCATCAAAGTGCAAGTGTTGAAAATTATTAGTCTAAGGATCCTGAACCTATACAGTTTGTCAAAAATAAATGTTAGCTAACAAAAGAATTCTTGTCCAAGTAAATATTACTTGCACAGGGCTACCTCTTATGCTGTTCTTTCAACTTAAATTCTGAAACATTGCACAATTTACTCAGGCAATTATTTTTTTTATTTGTATATCAGTTATTTTGGACTACACTTCTTTGGATACTAATAAATAAATCTGATTAATTATTTTGTAAATAAACCTACTTATGTCTAAATAAATCAAGAATTCTCTTAAATTTCTATAAATAGTATATATTAAATGTTTACATTGTGTATCTAGATTAAAAAGCTGTTAAAAAATTAAGAACTTTTAAATAATTAATTTTTATGATACAACTATGAATTTAGCATGATACTCAAACTCTAATCAAAATACAAAGCTACATTTCTGTATTGAATTCAACTTTTGATAGAAACTAGTTATAATCAATGGTATGAATTAAAATCATTAGAAAATCTTTTAGAGTGGTGATACAACCCTCCCTGTGGTGAAAATGAATACTTAATTACACGTAGAGGATGGAAAATCTTTCTTTCATCTGTACTCTTAACCATTTTCTATTTTAAAATACTAGATTTCAAAGAGAGAACAGTTTCAGAAGGTTAAAGCTAACAGCAACAACTGCAAAACATGTTTTGAATTTTAAATTTAATAGGGTGCAATATATCATACGATTATAATTAGATTTAACCTGAATCAATCCTAAAACTCAATATTGACGATAAAAAAAATGGAATTTATACCTGGGGAGGAATGTGAGTAGTAGGAACTCTTTTCTCCTGCCGAGATTTCATTTCAGCCAGTAGGAAAGGATTAGAACAATGGAGAGATCCTGGTCCAAACCTCTCAGCACTCTTTGGTTTAAGCGCTGTTTCACTCATATCGGAATCTTCTTTTCCTAGCACAGCAAAAAATAGATCATCAATATCCACTGTTAAGCATGCTTAAAAAATCGATTAAATATATACATTTACTAAAAATACTTAAGAACTTCAATTTGAGAAGGGTTGCAAATCAAATATGGGAGAGATTGCATATTTATATGCATTTTAAGGTGATAACTTTTTTTATGAAATTAAACAATTTTCAATTAAAATATTAAATTTTATAACAAAAAATAATGACATAAAAATTACATTCTATTGGAATATATTGATTAGTTTAAAGTACAATAAGTTTGTATTGAAGATTTGTTAATTTTGTATTATATAACACCTAGCAACTTATGATGCATTGTAAACTTGTTATTACTTAAGTCTGAAATGGTTAAAATATCAATCAATATATGAAAATGTGTTAAAATAGATTTAATATCAAAAATATGGGTAATAATCATATTTGCAATGTAATACATTTTATTTCATATATTACATGCTTTAATAAAGTTTAATATTGGAGCTGAAAGCTAAAAACAACTTTTATGGTAATTTTTTATAAATAAAAATGGTTGATAACTTTCAAATTAAATAAAATTAAAGTTGATTCATGAAAATTTTAAATTCAAACACAAGTAGAAAGAAAATTAAAAATAATATCTAGAATTATATAAAATTAAATGAGCCCCACTGCAGAAAAAGAATGTACTGGTAAGTCTCAATGAAAACAAATAGTCATTTTAAAATAAAAACAAAATTAAATGTTAAATTATGTGCAATTTGGTAACTATTTTAAATGACTGTGATAATTTTATTGTGATTAATGCAAAATCAACTCAAAAATGATGGGAAAGTTGGTGATTTATTAGAATAATTTTAATGGTATAATCTCCAATTAAAAAAACAACCTAGTTTTGGTACTAATGAATAGAAAATATAAAATTACCTTTATCCTTTTTGTTCCGTCCTCCCAATTGTGGAGATGATGAGTGAAGACTGATGTCGCAGATTCCAATAGTACTTTTAGTGGATTCTTTTCCAGAGCTGTGAGTGGGTGAAGGTTCAACAGTAGCAACTTTATCTGTCAAATCATAGGAACGTGATTTGTGGATGTGGCTAACATCAGGAGAAATACGACTAAATAAATTGCTGATACCTTTCATGAATCTACATTAAAAAAAAAAAAAGGAAAATTATTATATCTAGATGACACATCCAATTTAATTTAAACTTTAAAAAGTTTCACACATACAATAACAAGTGTGAAATTCTCTATATGTTTATCATTTAAGCTTCTTTTGCTAATACAAAAAAATTATACTAATTATTACAGTAAAACTATATTAAAATTGAGTTTTAAAAGTAATCCCATAACAATGTAAAAAAAAGAAAGAAAAGAAAGAAAGGGGGAGGGGAAAGATGCAGTTCATAATTAAATAAGAAAGTGAGATAAGAAAAAAGTATATTAATTGAGCACAAAAAATTGATACAATGATTAATAATTGAATTTAGATAATAATTAAATTAATTTTTAATTTATAAAGAAAAACAAAACATTTATATTTATGTCATTAAGCTTTCATCTTTCAAGCATAAAAATAAAACATATAAAATTGAAATTTAATATTAATCAAAATCTTTTAATATACTATGTCAGAAAAAATATAATTAATATGTACACTTTTATATAGATGTAAAAGTACTACATGAATATTTAGCACAGACAGAAAGAAAGGGAAGGGAAGGGAAGGGGAAACTTACTATTAATAAAGCAAAATCTTCAGGAAAATTTATAAAAGCTGTGCTATATTTATAAAATCAATGATTCAATATATTTATAAACGCATCAAACTGAATACATTACATTAAAATTTTATTAGCATAAGTGATAGTATTTTACATCATAATCTCAAATAATCTATTGTCTCTAACTTAATATTTTTTATTCATATTACTAAGAATAAAATGAAAATAAAAACTTAACTCTTTTTTGAAATAAATGTTTATTATTATTGATCTTAATAATTATTTTTTCCTTTTTACGATTTAAGCAGCAATAAAAAGACAACTGTTTTTTATACTACTTAAGATTTCAAATTGCTGTAGAAATATTTTATGCATTAATATTAGTGATAGCTAGGTTTCAGAGACCATTATAATTCTATTTTTTATTACTAATTCTATCTTAAATATCAGAAATTATGTCAAAAAGGTTTCAAAATTTAATTTAAATTAGAATTTTCTAATACTCACAAGAAAAGAGACTATGCACACACAAATATATTTATATATTGTTAAGTTATAAAATTATATGAATGGAAGCCGGGAAAAATCGGGCATATTTAAAAAAAAATATCAGTAATATCAATTAAAAAATTAGTTTAAAGTAATAAGTTTAATTCCAAATACATCATTACATTTATTGAACTTTACAAATAACAAATCTAAGAATTGAAATTTATTAATTTTTCTGGTTAGTGAAGCAATGTAAAAGAACATTCAAGATTATTTTGTTAGTTAATCTAGAAAGATAGCATTTTGAATTTTATAGAATATTTTAATTAAAATATTAATTGATGTTTTTTACTCATTAATATTTTTCAAAAAAATTAATTCAAGGACAAAATTGTTTTTCATCATATGCTTGGAGATATTAAAACAGCCAACAGGTTTGCTACATGGAATAGTTTTATTGGATTTTGATGACATATGTTAAAATGCCATGAAAAAAAATTAAACAATTAAATTTCAATTTTAATAATAAAAAATTACAAATTAATAATAATTAACAATTTTTATAGTAAGAAAACTGGACCAAGTTTTTTCATTCCCATTTTAGTAAATAGTGCCAGCTTTGTTTTAAAATAATTTTTTATTATAATAGTTAATAAAATATCCCTTTGATGTTAATATAGATTTTGACTATTATTTCCTTTTTTTTTCTTCCTCCAAACATAAAAGTAAAAATTCCACCATTAATCTGAAATGTAGCTTTTAATTAGTAGATTATAATCAACAATTAGGATATAAATATTATTATATATAGGAAATATATAGAACTCAAATATATAGGCAATATCCTCCTATTTAAGACACTATTAAAAAGAATTATTTTGGAAACAACAAATAAATGGTTTGAATAATAATTTTTTTATTAATAACATATTAAATTTAAAATGGTGGTATCATGAATATTCTATTTTTTAAAAAGTTACAGAAATTCAAAAATGAGATTCAACAGTCCAAAATTGCATTAAATAAGAAATGAATTTAACAACCATTTATAAAAACACAGGTTTAAAATGTTCTCATTAATCAAGATACTTAAATTTTAGCATTCAACACTTTTAATATAAAGAAAAATTCAGTTATCAACCATTAAAACGTTTTAAAATCCTAATTGTAGTTGAACTTGAAAGAATAAAATTTTATTTAGTCTTTAATACAAATAAGGAAGGATAGAGAGAAAGAGAAAAACAACAGAAATAATTTTTACTAATATGTGGTATAAAAAATTTCAATTCCTTCTTTAATCATCATTAAAATAGTTTTTATCACTTATAAGCAGTACATATATATACAATGATTACAAATTGAATTAATTGTAGTTAAAAAAAGTTTAAAATCTGGTATCTTAGCTAAATGAAAGAATATCATTCATATTATTATTTACATTTATATTTTACAAATGGCATCATTTTGCAAATGCATAAAATGAGAATGAAAAAAATTAATTGAAAATTTGGATAATAGTTTTGGAAATTTCTAAATGGTTCAATATATATCTATATATTCGATGGTAATCTACAATTGCAAAATTAGAGACTCATCAGAAGTATTGTTTAATAAAAAAAAATCTATCATATTTTTTTTGCTTAACAGTAGTCATATATTAGAGGAATCTTCTAAGCTTTTAATGTTGAAAAATTGAAATTCACACTAAACAACAGAATTATCTTGTCAGATGATGGATATTGATATATTGGGCACTTAAAGATAGCAATAGCAGATACCTGTGCTGCAGCAGGTAATGGCAATGAATATTAATTTATAATCAATATATTTTGGCTTCGATACATCTTATTCTGAATTATAATTTCATTAAAAAATAAACTAAATCTATTTACAGAAAATTAATTTTAAATAAAGGAGATAAATTTGATTCTGTATGCTGATCTGGATACAAAAGGAAGGCAAATAATTACTATTCATTTAAGAATTTAATGCACAAATTAAGTTTTTAAAGTTTGGAGGATAATTCAATTTTGGGATACTTATTTGATTATCAACTAATCTTTAAAATGGCAGACATTAGCAGTGTTATTGGTATCCATATTTCCCATCAGTTTAAATTTTAAAATTTATCATATTTGGTGGTATAATTGATTAAGTTGCTTGTGGTAATTTCGTGGCACAAAATCCTTTTCTAGGATAGTTGTATAATTGAATGCATCCATGATGACATATTCTTTATGACCAGTAACATTATCAAAAAATTGTCCTAAATCATTGACAACATTTGTTAGTTTTTTCTCATACATTAAGTACCATACAAATATGTACTGACTTTCATTTTGGTACATCTGAATACTCAACATTTCTCTATGAAGAAGTTCAAGTAAAAAATTAAGTATTGGGTTCTAAAAAAAAAAAAAAAAAAAAAAAAAAAAAAAAAAAAAAAAAAAAAAAATCAAAGACATTTAACATAAAATAATAATACTGTATTAAATGCATGTCATTTTAGTTTCATCTGCCCGATGCTCTAATCAAATATTGCTCCAAAAATTATGGTTATTCAAAGAATTACTGACTCTGTTATGAATAAAAACTTTCTATCAATGGAAATTTCAACATTTCTATTGAAAAAGCTGACTTTCTTCTATGAGTTATCAAATATCTTTAACCCTTAAATTTTGCAACTCTTTCAACAATTTCTCAGTGTTCTCAGTTGATTGACTTCATTTAAAGCTTCAAATGCACAACCAACAGTGAACTTCATTAAATAATATATAATGAATTGTAATTTTCAAAAAATTCAGAACAGAAAATACAAAAACAAATAAATTTAACACACATAAACAGTAAAAATAATAAACACATACAATACCAATAAGAAATTTAGATACTTATTTAGTAGAGCACAGTTAAAAGATAAGTTAATATTTAAGAGAAGCAGTTTTTTAACAGCTCATTTTTATTTTTAAAAAAACACATCAAACGTTCCAAAAAACTGATAGTGCAAGCATAATAGGACAACCTACAATATATACATTAATCATTCTTTAAATACAATCAATTTGTTGTTAAATAATTATAAATGTGGATGAAAAGGGCTGATGCTGTAAGACAGCATATATTCAGCATCAATGCATGCATTAAAAAGCAATTTAGTCAAAGTTGGAAAAAGGAGCCTAAAAAAAGTACATGAAAATAAAAATAACTTAATTACGTAAATAAAAAAATACCATTCATAAATAACAAAATCCATGCAGGAATAACAAACATCAAACTTAAAATAAAAATGAAGCATAACAAACACCAAACTTATATTTAATTAGAAAAGCAATTTTTTTAAAAATAAGCATCATGTTAAAAATAGCAAAGTTGAAGTCACATGAAGCTTTTCAAAATAGTAATAACTTGCAATAAAATTGTATATTGAAGAGCCACTCATATTATGCAACATACGAGCATAAATTTTGTCATTTACTTTACATTCAGAATCTAACCTTACATTAGGGTAAGAATTATAACAAAATCAAGTAATTTGGTCGAATGTCAGAATGAACAATTTATTTTTTGATACAATGTAATGTAATGAGAAAGTCATTAGAAATTTAGTATTCAGCTGTTTAAAATGAGTTATAAGAGATTTATGAGACATATTAATAAATTTGGATTCTTGATTAACTTAATATTTAATACTTAGATTTAAGAAACTAATCCAAGATTATAATGGATGAAAAAAAATTAAGACACAAGCAATCTGTAATGCTAATATATAAAATATTCACTTACATTTTTAAAATTAGATAATAAGTCTTTGAAAAACTAATCATAAAGTTGTATTAAAATTTTACAGATGCAAAATTTGATAGGCTCTAGATTTTCTAATAGTGGAAAAACAAACCACAGGAAAAGAGAGACAGATTCTTTTTTTTAAAAAACATGTTTATTACAACTTTTTATATATTTACACTAATCACAATTAAGATGTATTAAAGGAGCAAAGGATGCTTAACAATAAGTATGACTATTTTTAAAGGACTAGAAAAGAAAAACATAGCACATGATGTACTACAGAAACAAATT
>JAOUZG010031477.1:46851-57885 GCA_026289955.1 Argiope argentata | reverse complement strand
TATTCAATTGAATTAATATTAATTCCAAGTTTTAAAAAGTTCATCATTTAACGAATTTCACATATATTTTAATTCTTATGACAATATAGCATATAATTCCATAATTGTTTTTTCATAGTTTAATCTAGATTTAAAACTGCAGAATGACCTGATACTTTCAATTTTTAAAAATAATTATTGAAACAGCAATTCGTATCCAAATGCAAGAGAATAAAAACAGTATAAAAGAATTAGCAACAAAAGAGGAGCAGGAAAATGATGCAACTGAAAATGCATCAATGTTTGGGGAAGGGATAAATAGTTTTTACAAATGCTGAAGCATAGTTTCATGTGCATGAAAAACTCAAAAAAGCATTTTGCATATTAGCTTGATTTTTTTTAAAAAATTAAAGAAGTAACATTATTGCCCAGAATTTGTCCCATTACATAATAACAGTAGTCCGTTGTACAATCTGCTTAATTTAAAATCTAAGGTTGCAATTTTAACTGCACATTTATTCTTAACATTCCCAATCAACATTATGTATTAGATTTTTAAAAAAGCGCATTAAGTATTTGTAGCCCTTATTTTTCAAACTGTTTTTTAACAATACTTAAAATATATTCTTAATAGTTTCTAGAATTAAAAATTGTTTGAATGCAATAAATGATCATGACATAGGAAAAGGAACTTGACATGACAAATATAAGCTTCAAAAAAATTCAACAATATAAATTCAATATATTTAAACAAGGTTCTCACATTTAAAAACATTTGCTGAAAACTTGACACTTAATTAAAAAAAAATATTTCATAAATGACCAACACTTTAAATGATCCAGAGCATATAAAATGTTCATAATGAAAAAAGGTACTTAAACAGAACTATGATAATAAAGCAATAGAAAAAAAAATGTATAAATATACAAACTGCTCAAAGCATACATTTAGAATGAACCATAACAATTATTTTACATATAACATACAATTTTAATAAAATTTTAAAAACTATTACACATTGAGAGTAGAAAAATTGAACAGAATATTAAATGAAAATTCAATTGATTTACATATTTATTAAAATAATGTAGTCAAATAAAATTATTTTTAATAAAAATTCTGGATTTTAGGTGATATGAGAAAATAAAATACTTATTAATTTCCATTATACATTTTAGAAGTATATTTTAAATTCAATTCAGTTAATATGAGAGAAAGACTAAAACATAGAATTATACACTTAAAAAAAGAACATTCATTTTTTAAATAAGAACTAACACAATTTATCAATGTATCACAACAGTCATTTCTTACATGGCAAAACTTTTCAATAGTGGATTAATATTACAATTTATGTGCAAATTTGCTACCATATAAACATTTAATAAGTTTAAAAATCAGAGAAACAAGTAATTCCACTAACTAATAAAAGTAAAAGGCATTAAATAAATATATATAAAATTTATCATACAAAAAGGTAATAAAATTATTTTATAATATGAATGTCATAAATTAGAGAGAGAGGAAAAAACACACACACAATCGAGTATAAAGGCTTGTGTGAACCTTCAGAACTTATTATTTCATCAGGTTTGACAATACCATCAAAAAGATAATTCTGACAGAATGCTTTGTTCAAGTACATATAAAAAAATTAATTCAATAATTTGTATTTTTTACAACAATTAAATTTTAAAAAATTGACTATCTAAATAATGAGGTTATCTCAATGCATAAAAAAAGTATTAAGATTAACCCTTATTCAAAGATTTGTAACTAATACTTGTTTACTATTTGAGTGAAAATTGTGTAATTTTACTATAAACTAATAGTTAGCTTACAATCAATATTTCTCATTTATTTTAATCTTCTACTGATAGATAGTGATTCAAATTTATAAAGTTCCCACAAAATAATTTGAGCCAAGTTAAATAATTTTTAACAATAAAATAATGAATTAAGTTAAGTGATATATATATATATAACACCACAACTTTTAAAAAAAAAAGATTTTAAAACCATATATGGATAAATAAATGTTTGATAATTCATATATTTCTGTAAGAGGTTGTAATTAATAAATATATTTAAAAAACATTTATTTTTTGTATTTAAAGCATATATGAAATGCTTGCATATTTTGTAAACTGCTTAAAAGGGTAGTTACTCAAATAATTTTCATATCAGTTCATACTAGAGTTTCTTTAAATAATAATAATTTTTAAAAATCTAGAAATCAAACAAAAGGATATATGCAACTCTATTCTTGTTCCACGCTTAGGAATTAGCATTATTTATGCATCATTCTGACAAAAGATAAAATATGAAAATTTTAAAGATTATAATAAAGATAATTTTATTATAATAAATTTTATCAAAATACACAGAAAAGTTGTGCATTTTTTTAAGAAAAACAAATAATTTATATGAAATGTTCTATTTCAGGCTGGATACTTCTCTTATTAATAAATTTGAGGTTCATAACTATCCTAGAATTAAAAATGCTTAAAATTTATAAATTGCCTTTATCTTCAAAAAATAGGCTGATTATTTTTTATTTTTTAAATGAACAATCTATTTTATGGCAAAAAGACTTTTACAAGAATTATAATTCTTAACATAAATGTCACCCTAAGAACTTTAAAACTCATTAAACACAGAAAGCTTAAAGTGTATTACATAACAATTGACAAAAATATTTTTTAAACATTCACAAAAAAATATATTTTCAATATCATTCTTTGAAACAATATAATTTTTATAAGAATAGAAAATAAATAAATAAATATTAAAACATTCACAAAATGGCATGTGTATAAAGAAACAAAAAATCAATAAAATAAATATCAAAACTATGTGCGTCAATTAACTTGTGAGAATAACTCAACAATATAAAACCTTTCAATAAAATAAATTTTTTTTTTAAAAAAAACTGCTTCTCTTTTATGATAGAAAAAGTTCTATATGAATAATTATTTTGTGAAAATACATTAATATACAGAATAAATAAACACACTTTTTGGCAACTTTAAAAAATTTCATTCATTAAAAATGAAACCTCTTTAATGATAACATGAAATAAATTAACATGCTTTAGAGTACAAAAGTTATTAACATAAAAACCTTTACTGCAATAATCATGCAAGAAATTCATAACTTCTCTAGAAAGACTTTTTAAAAAAGATTAATTTATACTGCACAAATATAGTAAAAAATAGACAAACTATTTACAGACAGAGTAAAAATATAAAAATTCAAATGAATGAAACTGAATTTGTAATATATTATGCATAAAAAAACTATAAAAAATCAAGTAAAATCCTCCTTATTGCAATAAAAACAGAAATGAATTATCAAAAAATTATACCGTGATTTTTTTTTACTGGCAGTTTTCTTTTTTAAAACAAAAAACATTGAAGTATTGATTGATTAAAATTTTCCCTTCAGGAAACTTTGTAGAGAAAATTTAAACAAAGATTAAAATGAAATCTGCTATGCATATTTCAATGTATCATGTCAGAACATAATTTCTTGAACGGTCAAGCACCATATGCTACTTGCAAGTTAAATTATATTTTTATTCATGCTAATTTTTTCATTGAATTAGTAAATTTAGTATTGCAAACAATAAAAAAAAAACTTTGTCTTACATTTATTGTTTAAAAAAATACCTCTTATAAAATCACTTAAAAAAATATCACATTCCTACTTATTTCATTTCATATAATCACATGCTCAAAACGACATTTTTCTAGGTTTTATTTGTTGTAGTAATTAACTTTCGGAGCTTTTGTAAATGCAATGGCAAAGCGTTATTAAAAGCTGATTTTTTGAGATGTTCATGTAGATAATAAAATTTTTATTTCCTCCCTACGAGTTTTTGTTGAGGCCAGAAACCTCATGTTCTGACATGATAATAGGAATTAAAAAATTGACTTTCTACCCAGTAAGTAACAACAAACATAAATGTTCCAAAATGTATGTACATACTTTGAATACATATTACATACGACATTTAGAATTTAATACCAAAATTTAAATCTCAACTGATGATAAGGATGACAAAGCAAGTGAGCTGACATACTACAGACCAGACTGCTAAAGCTACCGAATTTGGCCAAGAGTTACTTTGGAGTGTGAGAACATCCCTCTTTAAAAGTTTTATTATTATTTTAATTTTTAGCTAGAAATTGAATTAAAAATAAGTTAGATTTTGATATTTTCTTATGATTCCAGAGCAAAAAGGATTTTCATACTGTTTTAAATGTATATATATTTAATGATGCCAAATCAATAGCTCTAAAATTATTTAGTCTAGATTTTAAATAATTTTTTAATATTTTCTTAAATATATCTCAAAAACATCTTTTCATTGCTGCAAATCAAACTGAAATAAGTTTCATTGTTTCACCTAATTTTTGATTGTCCAATTTTCATCCATTGTTGAAAGCTAAAGAAAAATTCAAGTAACAATATGGCTAAATACTTTTGCAGCTCGCTAATTAAAAGTCAGATGAATCAGACATAATAATGCAGTTATGCCATTTTACTAGAATATTAAAATATGAATACAGCGTTAATGTTTGACAATTTGATGGAATCATGGGCATGAAGCTTTATCTAAAAGATTTACTTGAAATTAAACATAACTGATACCTCAAGCAAATTAGCTAGTTGCCAAAGGTAATTAGCTAATAAAAAAATGAAATTGAGTCACTTTCCAAAAATTTCTTATTGAAATTAAAAATAATTTTTCCATAAATAAATATATCAATAACACTCAAGAACTGATGTTGTCTAACAGTGGCATAGCCAGTAAATTTATATAATACAATGCAGAGGGAAATATTAGCAAATTGCTTAATTAGATCATTGAGAATATTTAATGGAGCATACAAGTATGTATTTTAGGCTCAAAAAATGTTTTAAATAGAAGAACAGTATTTCTTGTAAGACCATATACATTTGCAGCTGTGCTTAATAGAAATCAGGTAAAACGAAGAAGGGGCATTTTATTCCTTAGAATAATCATTGAATTTTCCATCAATGTAATCCTTTTTATGAATATACATGAAATGAAGTTTACGACTCAAACTATCAACAAGTTGAGAGATTAAACTGAAAAGAATCGCCCAAATGAAATGCAGCATACTAAAAAACATTTACAATTTCAATGATTAGTTTCATCAACATCCAGACAATAATAGCCAGCAATTTCAAATTTTAATATTGGGCAAAACATTTTTATTAACTTCAATCATTTATGTAATTTATTAATTATTTATGTAACATCATTCAAAATGCGCATACATATTTTAGGGATACTAAAAATAATTCTATTACAAGTATTATGCATAATTCCTTTTCTTTTATTAAAAGATTTGACCTGGATACTTTTTTCAAACTTACGAAGAAAAAGAAATGTTTAATTTATAAATGAATTTAAATTATTTCACAAAAGCCACATATCATTTGACAATAAATCTAACATTGTTTCTCTCAAAGAACATTCTTGCAATCCAAAAAGTATTTTTTTTTTAATTTACAGTGACAGTAAATAAGCTTGAAGAAACAAAGAAAAAAATCAAATATCAACAATAAAATTATTCTTCAGAAATTATTTTTAATAGGTTTATAACATTACCAATATAGACAGTATGATTTCAAGCTAAATTGCAATCAAATAAAATATGAGGGTTGCAATAATTTTACTTTTATTTAATTTTGAAAAGAAAAAGTTATAGTTTTCTTTTCAACAAAAACTCAACTTAGTTGAAACATGCCTTCTAAGGGTGGAATATGATCACTAAATTTATGATTACAGCGTTTTATAACAAAGAAATAAAATTAAAAAATTCTAAAAAATCTTTTTATTGGAATAAAATAACACTCATTTAATTAAAATTAAAAGTGCAATTTCAGTATTTACGAACTTCGTTTTCATGGTATTGTGTGTGTTTGTATAATACTGCAAGCTACATTTTTTCCCCTTTTACAATTCAGTGGATTTCTACAATCCAATTTCAAAATTCTTTCAATACTCTATAAATAATAAATAAAAACTCTCAAATTTCTTTTTACATGCTATGAAATTTTAAGTTTTTAAGTAAAGTAGTATGTTTCTTTTTTAATTAAAAAAAATGAGGTTCAAGAGTTCTGTTTTGTTAATTTTTTGATAACCTGTTTCTGCTAATAAAATAAGAGGATTAGAAATTCATTTAGATTTGAGTTTTTCAACAGACACTCACAAAGAGAACTGCCAATCTAGGGAAGCACATTCAAAGTCTCAAATGAGCTTTTTCTTTAATATAGATAAGATTCTACAATTTATCTTGATAAGTATATAGTTATAGTATGTACCACAAAAAGTAGAAAACATTGCTTTAAAAAAGAAATCAAAGAATCTGAACACTTTACAACTCATCCTGATGGAGAATTGTCACTGGCAGTAAACAGCAACGGCAGGTTTTTAAAATCTGCCGTTAAGAAGCAGATTAAAGCTTATCAGAGACTCACCCTCGTTCTTTCTTTTCGTTTTCTGGTGAGCGTTCTGCTTTGGCAATGCAATCTGAAGTCAAGTCACCACTCAACATACTAGTAGAAGTACTACTACTACCTGCTCTTTCTCTGTAAAGATAAGATAACATTACAAGGCTTAAATTTCAAGTTATACCGGGAGTGAATTTAGACAAGCATATAGTGGTAATTCCATGATTTAAGGTTGCATAGCAACAGCATAATAATTATTTCCAAAACAGATTCATTTTTTTCTATAATGTTTACAATTTTCCCATATTAAGATTTCAGTGATCTAGTTCTATCAGATAAAAAAAAACAGTTGTAAATATTAAACCTAATGCAAATATACGAATGGCAGTTTCTACATAATTATGAGGTGTTGGTATGCTTATTTATAGCCGAATCTTTATTATGCATTCGATTCTAAAATATATTCCATTCTATGAAAGCTTGAGCTAAAATACCATGTAAATTGTAATAATAAAAAAAATCACCCTTTTTATCATTTTAACTTTCTTTCAGGGTCAGAGAGTTTTGCAGGAAATGAACTGAATAAATAAACTGCCACTTTTGAAATTATTTCTTTTTTCCCTCCTCTCCAATTCTAAATTGTTAATTTAAAAGATTCTGAAGTTTTATTTATAAGTTGCATTTTTACTCTATTTTTCTCATTATTCGGAAAAATTTATTAACCTTGTAGAAACGAAACCAATTCTTGCAAGTCTTCTGCAATACTCTTACAAACATTTTTTTTGTTTTTAATTACAACAAACTTATTTACATAGTTGGAATATTAATAAAAATAATTAAAAAGCACATTTGATACACATTATGTAAATTAAGATTAAAATCAGAACATTTCTCACATAGAAATTTTTTAAAAAAAGCAACTGACATTGTGTAAAATTAGTTAAAAGAAAAAAACAATTTTTAAAAATACCTTTTGCAAATACTGCTTGCTACTTACCATGTTGCCAAATGGCCACTGCTTCTGCATATTTATTATTATTTTTTAATTTAACCTTTTACTTGATAGAAATACAGCAGAAAACTTTTAAAATGCAGAAACCGATGCCATGAAAGTAACTTACCGAGTGTCTTCTGAATCAGGAGACAGTGTGGGAGTGGAGAGGGAATTTCTCTGTTGACGAAAGAAATTGTCTAATCCTTCTCCTATGTCTTGAGGCTCCTCTTTTAGCTCCTTGCCTTGAATAGTTGGACGCGTAGGAGCTCTTGTCTTTGCTCGTTTGGGCCGAGCTTTACCCAAATGTTCTAGCTTTTCAGACATTGGGGAAAGACTAGGTAAGCTCTCTAAGGGAGAAAGAAAAAGAGAAACCAAAATCAAAATAATCTACTATTATGGTATTAATAAAACATTTTACAGATTTAAAGATACTCATAAATACAAGCTCATTATTTTTCTTAAATATAATTTTAAATCAAATACATCATTCAGATTATAATTTTATGGATGATATTTTAAATTTTTGAACACAAACTACTCAGAATCTGTACAGCACATTATCATTTATTTGTACTAATAGAAAATATTTGCAAAATTTTTGGTTTATTAAGTTCTTACCAAGACTTTAGCAGTCAACAACATAGGTATAATTATTGAATAAATAAAAGAGCTTAATGAAATTTTTCAAAATTCATGAATTTTCTTCAGATCTATTTTTTAAAAGTCCAGTACCTATTAAAACTCACACTTTAGGTGCTAGTAAAATACTTGAATAATCAATTGAAAAGACAGTGTCAATAACAAAGAGTAGTCAATCAAATAAATTTGGTCAAATTATGAAAAATGTAGTAATTATAGGGAATATTCAAAACTTATAACTATAAATTAACAACATGTTACAAAAAAGAATTTAGAAAAATCTATAAGTGTTTAGAGGACAAATTGATCAATCTAAAAAAATTGGTAAAATACTATATTTGTCAAATTGGTAAGTACTTCATAAAATAATGTTGAAAAAATATCAATCTATACTTAAAGAAAGTATTTCGATGTCAGTGATCTCAAAAACAATTTATCAAACCAACAGACATGAAATTTGGCATACAGATAATCATGATGGTGACACAATGCCCAAATTTTAAAATTAAGAGTTTTAAAAAAAAATATTTAATATTTTGTGTCATTTCAGAAATTTTTTTACACATATATCCCCACAATAAGGTTTCTATAGGTAGTTAAAAAAATTCTAGTAACATCAAAAACAGCAAACTAAGGAAATTCTAGTCATTTCTAAAGAAATTTATAGAATTCTAAAGTTTTTTTCTTTATCTTTGATGTAACTAGTTAAATTTTAAGAATCTATCAAAAATTATCCACTATTCCTGAAAATGTTAAAATCTCCAATCAAATGCTCAGCATCCAGCATTCCGATTTTAATATCCTTTACAATTTTTTTAGGTGATAATTCAAAAATTTATCTTTCATTTACATTAATTGAATTTAACTGTTTTCCAGATGAGAAGAGTATTCCCACCCATCCCCACCTCTCATACTGATCCAGACATTAAGGAAAGAAAACTTTTTGAAACTTGCAAGTATGATAGGTATTCACCAAATCAGAACACAAGGAGCCAAGCTATTTTTTAAAAAGTTAACATTGAAGCACAATCTACATCACCCTTCCAAACAACTCACGAGTAGGGATTATTTCTGTATTTCATATGGAGGAAAATCAAGGAAAATATTATGTTCAGTTTCAAATATAAATTGAATTTTATACTATGATGTATTTGAATGCTACTTCAAAATGTAGCTCCAATAAATGGTCTGTTAGCTCCAACAAGATTTTTTTTGCACAAAGATATAATTTCAACAATTCGCATTTTTATTCAGCAAGTCACTGCAAATTGACCCTTCAAGCACTCTTGCAATGAGCCAGCCATATGGGATCTTGTTCAGAATGAACAATCTATGCACACTTTACAGACATGGTCTAAAGCTAATTGTAATGGTAAATAAATTCAAGCTTGCTTGTATTGTAAATGACCATCTTGAATTAACTAATGTTCCTCTTCAAACTGATCAAAAGTATAAGACTCCATACTCATTAACTAGATTTATATCCGACATTCAGGTTTTGACTTACTCTTTCAGTCTAATCATAACCAACTAAAGTAACATGGGAGCAGAGTATTATCTTGTCAATATCTACCACACAAACTGTAGAAACAATCATTACCCACAAAGTCAATTGGATAGAAAGAATATTTTTTCAATCTAGGGAGAACTACTACTACTTGCATTATTTTTATGTAAAACAAACTGATAACTTTTCTTGTTAGTTGCCACAGCCTTTTTTATTTATTTATTTGAAACTCTTAATATTTAAATAGGGAAACTCTGTATGCCACAAAAACTCTTGTTTCACTCAAAAACCGTTCCATCTTTAAACTTTACATGTGTGCAAACATCTATATGGATTATATAAACATTTTAAATCACATGAAATCATTATTTACTCTATAATATCTTTTCAGATTTTTAAATGCATTGCAATAATTACAATAGATTGTCATTTATTTATATGAAAATGAAACATGTTTTTGAAATACCTTCATCTTTCGGCAAAAGATCCGGGATGTCATCAGCAGCTATTCCCTCAACACTATCTAGAAAATAATAAAAATTTCAAAACAAAGAAAATTTAATCTAATAAAAAATTAGAAACATATTTTAAATTTATTGTCAGATAACAGATTTTGAATATGAAACTGTGTATGTCTATTAATAGTAATGATGAATTCTAGGGCCAGCTTGTTTGACATATAGCTACAAACCTGGTAAATATATTGTTATAAAAATCATGTATGAATATGAAATGTATATCTCTACTAATTACAAAAATGAATGTGTATTGGCATTCTACAAGCTTACTTTTTCAACCTAGAGTTACTAAATTTGGCCCATATATATTAAAAATTTTCACCGAAATCTGAAAACAATGGATGTAATATAATGTGTAGATAAAACAATCAATAGATTAGTGGCTTAACACAATACTCAACTGACATCAGCTAAGTTTCCCTGTTTCCAATAGTTTTCATGACAAGTCAAAGAAAGCTCTAGAAAAATCCTATTACTTGTGTTCTAATAGATCTATTGCTCAAATTCCGAGGAAGATTCTAGAATATCTTTTTCCTAAAGTATATTTCAAAAGCAGTAGCATGGGCCATTCATCCAGTATTTGTTTAGAATTTATAAAAATGATTTTTTCTTCTTTACCATGAAACTAACAAATTGTACAGGGAACCAACATTACAATTATTTCAATACCAAGTAGGTAAAAATGGGCACCTCAGAGATTTTTTTTAAAAAAAAACTTCAGTTAAAATTTTAATAAGAAATAATGATTTTTAATGTTTTCTCATAACTACGTCCATAAATATTGCAGCCTAAAAATGGATTTCACAATTAAGAAAAAATATTTTTTTAATGATAAGTATTTAATAATCACATAAATTCATTATATATATATATATATATATATATATATATATATATATATATATAT